>CP092866.1:68806722-68980670 GCA_030710605.1 Cordylochernes scorpioides
ATGCGGAGCATAGTGAGAAAAAAAAAAGGAAGAGTTGAAGAGAGCTAGAATAGAAAAAGAGCTAAAGACAGAACCATGCTAATATGTGTGATCACCAGAAGAAACATCTCTTCCATTAGAAATACATTAAAACTTTTCCATTTGTTGACTCAGTGGTAAATCCATGTATAAGAGAAATTTATTTTCTTCGGATTCACCAAGACTAATGAGCTTGATTGTAATTATATAAGTATATATAAGTTTCCTTTTATATAAATTTCTTTATTTCCATTAAATAGAATTGGTTTTACTTTTTCATTATCTTCATTTTCAGACTCCGTGTATTAGACTAAATGTCTTAATAAAGGCTTTTGTCGTAAATATAGAGGCTGTCTCGCCGGCATTCATATTTCTTGAAAATAAAGATACTTCGGCCAGTAAATCTTTTTATTATCTCGACGTTTAGACAAAAATATTTTGTTCTCGTCAGGAGCAAACAAAAATGAAAACATTTAGCAAGGCGTTAAAAATCATTCTAAGATTCCAAGGACGTTCTCACGCGATATTTCAAATTTTGTACAACATCTAAAACACGAGTCAAAAATAAATATTCACTTTTGTATGTGTCAAATACATTGATTGATACATTTTGACTTATCCCCCCATTACAGGACGTTAAGTTGGGGATAAAGAATGTTCCACAGCACCAAAGGGAGAGGTTCCTCTGTTGGTCCATGAATACCATCTTCTCTTTCACAACTTTGTTTTATATATATTTATAAAAATTAGAAACTATTTTAGACGCGTAAGATTCTTTTTGAAATTAAACAATTTCTACTGCCCTTATTGCAATGGAAAAATTAATGGGAGGGCCTGGCTCATCAATGGCGAAACCGCTGGGAGGGTTCACCACTGATGAGCCAGGCCCTCCCATTAATTTTTCCATTGCAGTAAGGGCAGTAGAAATTGTTTAATTTCAAAAAGAATCTTACGCGTCTAAAATAGTTTCTAATTTCCATAACAGATGGCGCGCTAGTGCATCGTAAAATATATATATACTTTAATATTTTAAGATATTTAACTTATTCTGATTGTAACTTTTAAAATAATTTTTGCTTGCACAAATTCCCCCCACCTACTTTGTATTTTAAAATTATTTCAACTGTGATATTTTAACACTATGCGGCGCTGAGTTTGTTTATACAAAAATGTAATGCCTTGATAAAGGTTGGTTTTCAGCCAACCGAAATATTGGCAAATAAATCTTTTATTAAATTCAATATATGCCTTTTTATTATCTAATATATTTATATAATACAATGGGTCGGTTCTTTATTTTAGACCTAACCACTGATACAACACGTTCAGGTCTTTATTTTATTAAAAATCAATCGGTTATATTTCCTATTGTTTTCCATACACAAAATTGTATAGTGAATCTCGAGACTGGAAAATCTTTATTCTAAATGGTCTTAAATAGAGAATCGACTAAGACATAGAATGGTGCGTATATCAAGTCCTAGGATACACGACAAAAGCAAATAGGACATACGTATTAATATAATAGCAACAATTCCATGAACAAGTATCAATCTATGTAAATGAATATATCGGGGGAATTTATCTTAAAAGATATCCTTGTATTCGATTAATATAGCTTCTCTTTTTCTTAGTTCTTTTCTCTTTTGGTTTGCCTGAATGAATATAAACATTGGCGCTGAGTGGATATTTGATTCTAACTTAATGTTGAGTTTTAATAAAGTTGATTTTGTGATAATATACAAATTTTACAGACTTTATATATATATTTTTATAATATATATTTCTATCATTAGATAATAAAAAGGCATATATTGGATTGAATAAAGATTTATTTGCCAATATTTCGGTTGGCTGAAGGCCAACCTTTATCAATATTGGCAAATAAATCTTTATTCGATCCAATATATGCCTTTTTATTATCTAATGATTTAAGTATGGATTGCTCTATTTTCATAAATATATTTATATATCATATATATACTACCATGGTGAAATATTAGAATTTTGCGCGTGGCTTATCAGTGATTGCGTCAGTTTAAATGTGGACGAGTGGGTAACACCCTCGATTCCCGACAGTCATGAACCGGGATTGAATCCCGCGTTAACACATTGTTTAATATATTAGATAATAAAAAGGCATATATTTAATTCAATAAAAGATTTATTTTGCCAATATTTCGGCTGGCTGAACGCCAACCTTTATCGAGGCATTACATCTTTGTATACACAAACTCAGCGCCACATAGCGCCATAAATTGTTTAATATGTGAATAACTTACATATTATTTATTGTTACAAATTTCATAAACTAGGTTGCTCTTGTTGAGCGGTACCTAATAAAGTGAATTTGGAACCGAACCGTCAGTTTAACAATTCAAATTTGGTATTTATAATTTTTCATCGATAGATTGCGTTGAAACGATAATATTTAAGCTATCAATTTTATTTTTAAAGTGGGAAGTTGTCTCGTATCGTGCTTGGAATAAACTCGACAGTGGTCTCTCTGTGTGTAGCTTCATTGTTGGCATTGGAAGAAGAGGGTCTACCTGATGTCTACATTGATGTCTACCTTTTGATAAGTTGATATATGGGCTGGTAGATCTTTACCCTTCTTCAGCTCTATCATATGCATATATAGATTCGTATATATATGCTATTATACTTTAGACAAAGAATTTAAAGCCAGCATTATAGATGACAGGATATAAACGTGTACCCCATTGAAATATTGAGTGCATGTATGCGCCTATCGAATAAAAATAAAGTTACAATTCTCTTGTATTCTCTCAACTAAGGATTCAACCAAAAATATTCTAAAACGACGTTTGACAAGTTTTACCGTAAATGTTTATTTTGAACGAACTTGTTAAACGTCATTTTACATTCATAAGCCTCATTATATTGTTTTACAAAAATATTCTGTGTACAATTGTAGAAAAATGATATTCATCTTTGCCCTCCCAAGAAAATAGTGTGATTTAGATTTTTTTTTTAAATTCCCTTTGTAAGAATGTTGCAATTATTCACTGACTAGTTTACAACTGCTGTTCGACATCAGGTAGCAGATCTGTGCTATGGTGGCCAGTATAGATCTATAGCCATCGCTGGCCTCGGCTTCCCTGTCTTACTTCAGGTCGGATTGAATGGAAAACCACGTCCGAATACAAGGAGAGCCAGGTCAGAGAAATTCCATATGATTTAGGACATGTTACATGGAGAGCCAGGTCAGACAGAGATATTCCATGGGATCCAGGCCATGGGACCTAAAGAAGATTAAGAAGAGAAGCCTTCCACGGAGAGCCAGGTGATGCACTTGCGGAGATTTAGTTTGGTTTTCATTAAGATTCAATATAGGATTAGACACAAGATTCCGTGGAGCGCCAGACCAGATTGGAAGGTGAGCCAGGTCAGATTTATTGTAGGTCAGATTATATGGATATCCACATCATAGATATTTCATGGGAAGCCATGCCAGACATTCCATGTCGAGTTTGTTCAATGTGGACAAGGTCAGATTCCATTGAAACTAAGTTATAGTATATCATTACATAGAGAGCCAGGGAAGATTCCATAAAGATCAAGGTAGATTTCGAGGAGAACCAGGTAATTTTCCATAAAGATCAAGGTCAGATTTCGAGGAGGACCAGGTAATTTTCCATTGAAAACCAAGTCAGAGATAGTTCATTTTTCTATAGAGAGCCAGGTCAGATTTAACGGAGAGCCAGATCATATTCCATTGAAAACCTAGTCAGAGATAGCCCATGATTTCATTGAGAGCCAGGTCAGATTCCATAGAGAGCCAGATAGATTTCACGGAAAGCCAGGTCATATTCCATTGGAAACCAAGTCAGAGATATCCATGATTCCATAGAGAGCCAGGTCATATTACATCGAGAGCCAGGGCAGATTCCATTGAAAACCAGGTCAGAGATGGTCCATGATTCCATAGAGAGCCAGGTCATATTCCATTGAAAACCAAGTCAGACATATTCATGATACCACAGAGAGCCAGGTCATATTACATCGAGAGCCAGGGCAGATTCCATAAATATCCAGGTCAGATTTCATGGAGGACCAGGTCATATTCCATTAAAAGCAAGTCAGAGGCCATAGACCATAGAGGCTAGATTTCTCGGAAATCCAGGTAAACCAATTCACATTCTGACCTAATGTGGCACACTAGGCGATAAGACCAACTTTCGATAGGAGACCGAGAATGGAATACACAGGCAGCCAACAATCTCACCTGGCCACACAGAGATATATGGGGTGTAATTAGATTTGGAGATACTTCGATAGAGGCAATTTAGTCCACACTTGGTTATCTCGTGTGTCTTCAATAAAGGTCACTGTGTATCAAATATCTTTCAGAGTTATTGTCTGAATCCCAATAAACATGCTAAAAGGTAAAATTTCCTTAAGTTTTGTCTATGAGTAAGTACCATTCTTCATTAAAATGCAGCATTTCTCTATGGCTAAAAACTTCGCATATTTATGGGCACAAGTACACTTAGGTTTTGTATCTTGGTCCACCTTATTCGTCAACTCCTATCGGATCTCACCAACAACGATTTATAAATCCGTGAAGTAAAATTTCACAAATCAAAGATTAAAAAACCCCATCTAACCCTAACTGGTAAATAGGAATAAAGCCAGAGTGTAGCCATTCCTACGGCGCCAGTATCTTATGGACGTTGTGTAGATTTTACAAGGCTGCTAGTAACAACACCTCGTATATGAAACTGTAAGGTGACTCTACTTATCTATACAATAGAAATATCCTCCACAGAACTACTGTAAGCAATCAGTAATGTGTCCGAGTACAAATTTTGCATTCGTACAACTCCAGTGAGCTTGTTCTATATCCCGAACAAGATGCCGTATGCCTGGTAGTTATACGCCACAACTATGGTTGTCTGCTTTATATTTTGATCTTGAAACATATATCCTGGGGAATATTGGCCTGAATATTTCACACGTCGCGGAAATCTACGGAAATCTCGTAGAAGACTCGCGTACAAACATTTCGAGAGGTCGTTACGTAATTGTATTGTTTAGCAGACGAGGACAAGTACCCCACGACAGATAATTGAAGATGTTCGGTGCTGCCAACAGAAAGTTTATTTTTGTCTTATCTTGGAGCGCCCGTCAATTATCCCGGAAACAAAGGACTTGGCAAGTGTGTCGGCGGTGGCGGCAGAGGGTGTCGGTACCACATGCGGGGGACACACACGCGTACTTACGGTCAGCGGCGGCACTGGGTCTGGAAGCCAAAATTCTAAGAAGTTCCTTTTAAGCCAGCGACATTTGAGCCTCCGGAAAGGAAGGGGATTGGTAGATCCGGGCCTCCTCAGCCAATCAGAGCCCTCGGGCGCGTGACGTGAACTGCCATGTTTGGGGTCGTGCAGAAAGGGTAAAAATAGAAGTTGGTCAGGCTGCAGGTGGCGGGCTATGCTAGCTGTGGCTCGCTACATTGTCAACTTTCTACCAAACGATATTATTAAATTCCTCATATTGGGGGGGAGAAAAGTTATGAGTAAATTGTTTGAAATTAACTTTATTTGTCCATTTTATCAGCTTGCTTCCAAATTGAAATTTTATTTTTATCGAGAAAGTTTTTATATTTAAGAAATTTTCCCCTCGTTTGGTCGGTGAAACAAGTTAATTTTGAGAATTTCTTTTTCTTAGTTTTCCTTTTTTTTTGTTCTGGAAATTTTGGCTGAAAGTTTAAAACTTCTTTTATTAGAAATAAAATGTCGGTCGTATTGCCGACAGCTCTAGAGGTTCCATAGCATTTAAACTCATGTCTGGAAGTTCTTTAATTGGGTATTTTTTGACAAGTACAGCAAATATTTTTGATAGTTCATGTTTCTCTTCATAACGTAGAAATGTTGGGATGGTACCCGATGTTCAGTATTTATTCCTTCCACTTCAGTCTGCCACGTTCATATATCATATCATTTATACATTACTTTGCCCTTAACTGCACTTCCTAAGACACTTAAATTTTACACTTTGCCCAGAGTTAGAGAATAGATAAGCTCCAAGATAGATGCCATTTGTCACATGCGCATGATCAGTATGTAACCCAACTTTCAGTTATATGTTATGTTATTTGTGAAGTCATTTCCAGTATATATTTCAAGACAATATTTCTCAAGGAGGTAGGACAATATCTCCTCATGTAAATCAACAAATATTGAAATTATCGTGGAAGAATAAACACAAGTCTGTGAGAAGATATCCCCAAGATATCCCCTTCTATAGCGAATAGAAATACTATCGTTGTATATATCAGAATTATTGTTTTCAAAGTTATTCATTAAAAATTAGATAAACTTTTAGTCGACTTCTCTGGACTATATTCAATTAACTAGCTGAATGACTGAATGACTAGGCTACTCCCGGGGGAAGGTTTACCCAAAGAATATTGTTTCAACACAAAATGTAATTAATACAAGAGAGAGATATTATACTCTTATATTCTTCTTCTTATTATTATTAGTCTTCTCTACGTGGCGGGAGGAGAAGCAGCACAAGTAAGGGACTGCCCTGTAGGGTGAAGTATGGTGTCGTGAGCCCCGAGCCGCTATGGTAACCGTGAAGGCCTACAGGTAACTCTGAAATGTGGCTGACTAACGAGACAATGACACCCCTCCATTCCATGGAACAACAAAATCTTAAATTGACTTGGGGACAAGACACCACCATTATTATTAGCAGTTGAGAGAGAGAGAGAGAGTACAGTGAAGAGAAAACTACCTCCGATGTAAAAGACAGCACTTAGTTGCAGAGCCAAACTGTTCTTCAGGGAAAGGCCTCCTCTTATCTTAGAGCAGCTAAATAGTGAAAATGGTAATTTGGCGGTGAAAACTGTTTTTTATTGAGGTGTCTTCTAGCGGTAATGTGTCCTCTCATGGAGGTTCTACGGTAGCAGAAACAGTAGTAATTACGAATGTTCATTTTCTTTAGAATAATCTTCACAAGGTAAAAAATTCAAACTAAATTACATAGCGGAGGATGGAAGTGGAATTAATATTTACATATTTTCATGATAGCATATGTTTCTTTTTCTCTGCCCTTGCACAGCTAGCAACATATGGGTCTTCGCGAGTTGATGGAATTACAATAGTGATTATAGTACATCATTATTTTAATCATTTTATAACTCCAAAATAGGCCAGTTGGCTTGTTATTGGGTATATATTTTAAACATGGAATTGTCTTTGCTAATCTATACCTTCAGCTACCTTCATGTAAGAAATTTACTAATGATTTATTCAATAGTTTGAGCGGAAAAGAGCAACAATCATCGATTTAGCACTTAATTATACATATTCGTGTACAAAACTTAAGGAAGTGGAAAGTCTTTGATGTCGCGCCTTTCATCAATTTTTTTTAAGGAAACAGCGTAAATCTTTTCACACTTGGTTATAACGTGTCTTCAATAAAGATTACTGTGTATCAAATATATTTCTGAGTTATTGTCCTAATCCCGATATGCATGCTAAAAGGTAAAACTTCCTCAAGTTTTTCCATTAGTGTATATAATTATAAAAATTCTCTAAATATTATAAATTGAAATTTTTACAATAGAGATAAAGTTTGTTTTAATATATTTTGTGCCACTTCCATTATTTTGTAGGTCGACAAAATATATTGAACATGTGTTCCTGGTTAAGACAGAGAGTAGAGAATTAGTGCTGTCAGGAAATGAAGGCTAATTCAACTTATCAGCGCTGTGATCACAAGTTGTCTTATTTATTGGGATTATATATAATTGTTCTTTGGAGGGTTGTCCACTGTTTATTTCTTCTCAATATACCTTTCTATAAGTTGTTGAGAGATGTAAAACTCAAAAACTTCTCAATTTTTAAAATTATCTCCAGAACCATCTATTGGAGGTCGGAAACCATTAATTAGAACACAGAGGAGGTTTGAGAAAATTTCCGCAGGAATTACCAAGTTTGACAGAAGTGCCAAGTTTAATCTCTTAATTTGGTTGGCGACCCGAAATTACTAATTCCCCACATTTGGTGAAATCACTTTGATAGAGATTACCATTAATGAGGATTTTACTGGGTGGAAATTGGCGCTCGGGGCGGAACAGCAGATGTATTTGAATAATATATATGTTATCGTAGAAATATTAACTATTTTAGAATATATTACAGACTAACCCCTTCTGTGAACTGGCCTAGAATGTGAGCTATAGTGCAGGCTTTTCTTACGTTCTACCTTGACAAGCATTTATAATGATATCAAGGGTCCAGGTAGATACACCGTGTCTCTATATGGGGACATGTTATGCTGAGGGAATAATTATGTGCTGAGACATCGAAATTATTACTTTCATTTTACTTAAGATTCTGTACAATAGTAATGGAGAGAGAGAGAGAGAACACATGGACAATTCCATGTCTCCATTCTGGAATTTGATTTTTTCTAGATCTTCTAGGAGAACGGTCCATTCCCGTCTAGTAGGTATATATATTTTAAATATATTGCCACGTGAAAAATTAGGAAAGACAAACTTCGGGTTGATACAGCAATTTATTTAAGGCAAGAAAAAACTATGAGTGATAAACAAAATATATGCAATGAGGTAAGTTTACAGAGTAGCAAATTGTGTAAGTACAGATTGTGATGGTTACGAGGAACATCTGTAGACATGTGAACCAATTACAGTATAAGAAAACTCCAAGAATATTATGGTTCGCACCGTATATTCGAGATGATAAAAAAAAAAAAAGAATTTTTATCCAAGACCGCGAGATAGTCCTTGAAGTTGGTCCTCTCTCCAAACTTTGGGATCTTTACTGGATCTCTTGAAAGTCCAACAAATGGACTTTCTTGTATATCATTCTCTTGATCGAGGGTCACTCATATACCTACTGGTTCCAGTATTCTCTGCATTTACATGTTCACTCTCTCTGTGGAAAAAATAAGGTAATTCAATATCTGTAAACTAGAACACTAGCCTTCACGACAAAGAAATAGGTTTTTTTTGCTTATCCCTAGTACACGTGGTGCAGGCCATGATAATCATGGTGGGTAGAAGTAGGTGACTACTTTTACTGTATGTGCACCACATGGATACACATGTGGAAACAAAGAAATAGCAGAAAATCTAAATTGATATTTTCCCCTTGTTTTAAGATATAACTTTGGCTTAAAGTTGCAGGAGGATGGTATTCATGTACCGAAAGAGACATCTCTCCAGTTAAAACTGTATTATAACAATATATGTGTTTATCACTCTCCTGTACACAAGGTTATGGTGGTGATAAAGCCATAACACCAGAGGATAAATCATTATAAGTTGGTTAAACCTCCGCTAGGGCAAATCCCAGGCAAAGCCCGTTCATTCGCCTAATACACACACACACGCACAAAAGCCTTTATTAAGTAAGACACACAGGTCTTACAGAGGATTCTCCTTGGGGTTACAAGACGGAGAAACCTATGAAAGTGGGAAATAAAAAATGGAGAAAGATTATATACATATGGTAAATATATACAGATTATAAGAAAAAAAAAAGAAAGAAAAAAAAATTGGAAATATGGATGGGAGAAGTGGAGAGCGAAAAGAGGAAAGAAAACAGGTATTTACATATAGAACAAGTCAATTTAAGCTCTTCTGCTCACACAGCACTCATTCGCCTAATACATATTTACACTGAAAAACAAACTACCAGAGATTCTCGGACAGCATTATCCAATTTTAATTTTAAAATTCAAATTTGAAATTTCTCCTGTAGAAGGGTGTTCGTGTCTGAAAGCTAGAGATTAAAAAGGTTTTTGAAAATACACTTTTCTCTGGAAGTCTGTTGTTTTTACTCAATAATGATACAAAGGATTATTTTATTGCATTGTATTCAATTTTTGAAATATTAGAAATATTAAGCAAGAATGTTAAAGTGAGTTCAATAATATTATTTGAAAAAACAATCAATAGTAATTTATGCAAATAATACCTTATATTCACGAGGTTGCTTTATTTAAAAGAGTGAAAACTATACAAGTTGCTTAACTTCAGGCACTTTTAAGAAAAGCTAAAATTTCTATTCAAAAATAAAAATAATTTTGTGTGCAAGTGTTTTAATTGTCAGAGTATATATTAACTGCTGGCCACCGTAAATGCAACACCCTAAAAGAAGCATGCAAATAACATGAAATTTACAATATGCATTAGCGGTGGTGAGATATGCAATTGTGTTTTTCTTGTGTTTAAAAAAACGATCAATTATGCCTCGTAGATAACAGCGATATTCTTTTGATAAAGTATCCGAGTTCGACAGAGGAAGGATAGTGGCCTACCGAGATTGTGGATTATTTTTGATGGAAATCGGTAGTCGTGTTGGACGAAACCAAGAAACTGTAATGAAGATATGTGATCGTTGGATGCACAAAGGTACGACGGACCGACAGGCAAATTGTGCGCATGGCAGTGACAAATCGCTCAGTCACATCACGACCCGTAGCACAGCACATCCAATCTGTAACACATCATCCAGTGTCGTACCATTCGACGCCGTTTACAGCAGAGTGGTCTGTCCACAAGACGTCCATTGCTTCGTTTACCCTTGACGCAGAACCACAGACCTCTCCGCCGCCAATGTTGCGATGAAAGAAGGATGTAGATGGCAGAATGGAATGAAATTTTCTTTAATGACGAGTCACGCTTCTTTCTGCAACAACACGTTGGTCGGATTCGAGTCTGGAGACACCGTGGAGATAGGATACTAAACAGCTGCGTTATGCACCGCCACACTGGTCCTGCACCGGGTATTATGGTATGGGGGTATTTCAACAGGATAATACGCGACCACACGTGGCACGCATTGTCCAAAGGTTTTTCGTCAATCGCCAGATTGAATTGCTTCCCTGGCCGGCTCGCTCTCCGGATCTTTCGCCGATAGAAAACATGTGGTCCATGGTTGCCCAACGATTGACCCAGATTACATCTCCAGCTGCCACACCAGATCAACTTTGGCAACATGTGGAAGCTGCTTGGTCTGCTGTACCCCAAGAACGCATCCAAAGTCTCTTTGAATCGATGCCGAGGCGTGTAGCAGTGGTGATCTCCAACAATGGCTGCTACTCTGGCTACTGATTCTGGCAGGAACCACACTTCGCAGAAGTCTATAAATTTAATCATTTGATACTTGGTCAACATGTTATCTACAAAATAAATTTTGTTGTGATATCTCTTGTCTTTCTTGGTGTTGCAATTTGGGTGGCCAGCAGTGTACATAATTATATACCTAGAGAGGCATTTCTCCATTTAATTAAGCATTAACGACGCATTATGTTCATCACCTTAATAAAAACTTCACTGGTGGCGATGAAGAATAAGCTACAACACCAGTGAAGTGTTTTACTAGTGTGATGAACATAATGCACCGTTCTGTTACATAATTATGTACCTAGAGAGGCATTTCTCCATTTAATTATGCATTAACGACGCATTATGTTCATCACCTTAATAAAAACTTCACTGGTGGCGATGAAGAATAAGCTACAACACCAGTGAAGTGTTTAACTAGTGTGATGAACATAATGCATTGTTCTGTTACATAATTATGTACCTAGAGAGGCATTTCTCCATTTAATTATGCATTAACGACGCATTATGTTCATCACCTTAATAAAAACTTCACTGGTGGCGATGAAGAATGAGCTACAACACCAGTGAAGTGTTTTACTAGTGTGATGAACATAATGCACCGTTCTGATACATAATTATGTACCTAGAGAGGCATTTCTCCATTTAATTATGCATTAACGACGCATTATGTTCATCACCTTAATAAAAACTTCACTGGTGGCGATGAAGAATAAGCTACAACACCAGTGAAGTGTTTTACTAGTGTGATGAACATAATGCACCGTTCTGATACATAATTATGTACCTAGAGAGGCATTTCTCCATTTAATTATGCATTAACGACGCATTATGTTCATCACCTTAATAAAAACTTCACTGGTGGCGATGAAGAATGAGCTACAACACCAGTGAAGTGTTTTACTAGTGTGATGGACATAATGCACCGTTCTGATACATAATTATGTACCTAGAGAGGCATTTCTCCATTTAATTATGCATTAACGACGCATTATGTTCATCACCTTAATAAAAACTTCACTGGTGGCGATGAAGAATAAGCTACAACACCAGTGAAGTGTTTTACTAGTGTGATGAACATAATGCACCGTTCTGATACATAATTATGTACCTAGAGAGGCATTTCTCCATTTAATTATGCATTAACGACGCATTATGTTCATCACCTTAATAAAAACTTCACTGGTGGCGATGAAGAATGAGCTACAACACCAGTGAAGTGTTTTACTAGTGTGATGGACATAATGCACCGTTCTGATACATAATTATGTACCTAGAGAGGCATTTCTCCATTTAATTATGCATTAACGACGCATTATGTTCATCACCTTAATAAAAACTTCACTGGTGGCGATGAAGAATAAGCTACAACACCAGTGAAGTGTTTTACTAGTGTGATGAACATAATGCACCGTTCTGATACATAATTATGTACCTAGAGAGGCATTTCTCCATTTAATTATGCATTAACGACGCATTATGTTCATCACCTTAATAAAAACTTCACTGGTGGCGATGAAGAATGAGCTACAACACCAGTGAAGTGTTTTACTAGTGTGATGGACATAATGCACCGTTCTGATACATAATTATGTACCTAGAGAGGCATTTCTCCATTTAATTATGCATTAACGACGCATTATGTTCATCACCTTAATAAAAACTTCACTGGTGGCGATGAAGAATAAGCTACAACACCAGTGAAGTGTTTTACTAGTGTGATGGACATAATGCATTGTTCTGTTACATAATTATGTACCTAGAGAGGCATTTCTCCATTTAATTATGCATTAACGACGCATTATGTTCATCACCTTAATAAAAACTTCACTGGTGGCGATGAAGAATGAGCTACAACACCAGTGAAGTGTTTTACTAGTGTGATGGACATAATGCACCGTTCTGATACATAATTATGTACCTAGAGAGGCATTTCTCCATTTAATTATGCATTAACGACGCATTATGTTCATCACCTTAATAAAAACTTCACTGGTGGCGATGAAGAATAAGCTACAACACCAGTGAAGTGTTTTACTAGTGTGATGGACATAATGCACCGTTCTGATACATAATTATGTACCTAGAGAGGCATTTCTCCATTTAATTATGCATTAACGACGCATTATGTTCATCACCTTAATAAAAACTTCACTGGTGGCGATGAAGAATGAGCTACAACACCAGTGAAGTGTTTTACTAGTGTGATGGACATAATGCATTGTTCTGTTACATAATTAAAGGGAGAGTTGTCTCTCTAGGTATACATTCATTTAATCCTCCCTAAACATTATGTTGAATACATAACTATACAGAACACATATGTGTATCTATCCATTAACTCCGCAGCTGGGATGTATGACATACACTGTGGACACTTTTATCTAATTAAAACTATTTAGTAATTATGCATTAAACGCTAAATTCAAGTGCCAACTTTCCTCATAACGGTTTCCTTTAGAGTAGCCGGTAATATTTGACATTTTCATTGGTTGCTAGGGATGAGTTCCAATTGAAATTTAGATTGGTTGCTATGGAAATATCTTTTGGATTTTAATTAACTCCCAGAGCTATGGTGCCAGAACTAGGGCAATGCTTTGATGTCGCCGAGAATATGTAAAATTGATGTTTATACTGTTTCAACCCAATCAGCATACCACATAGTATTCCACATAGATAGCGCCTACCTGGTACTAACATACTTTAGAGACCATTGTAGCTCCACTATCCAGTTTGACCATAGATATAACACTGTAGCTTGGAAAGATAACTCATAACTACGTTCCATGTTGGGAGAATTTCTATACAGGATCTCGATTTGGTTCCCTTAGAGACTTCAGGATATATTCTTGGTTTTCTGGGCTAATCCAGCAAGATCCCTGGAAGGATGGTTCCAGTAGAAACCTGTAATTTAACAATAAATCGTAATTGTCTTGCTTAGTAGTGTAAAGTCTATAAACTGTAGGTATCTGTCAGCAGACCCCTGTGCTTCTGCAAAATCTAATTCCCGAATGTTCCTTTCTTGTCTTTTTTCTTTCTCGTACCCATCTCTCAGGACAGCTTCCAGATGGCTGTGAAGAGATTCGATTGGATCTTAATTTTTCTGTTTGGGTTTATGTTTCCACAATGTTAACTCTCTGTCCAGCCTTCCTGTAAAATATTCAAGAAATAAACTTCCTTCAAACATACCTCATGAATTAGATCTTCACTCGCCTTGTGAAAAAAAAGTTAAAAGGACTTAGGTCTCTGAAGAACACCTCGGGTAGTTGGCAATATTTTTTTTTTTTTAATTACTAGTATTCCTAGTACACGTGGGGTACAGGCCATGTTAATCATGGTGGGTAGTAATTGGCGACTGCTTTTACTGTAAGTGTACTACATGTCTACACATGTGAAAAGAAGTTCGTTTTTTGCACTCACGAATTTGCCAGAAACCCATTTGGTTACTTAAAATCGCTGGTAGAATTGGACTTTTGGAAGAATCGGGGGACATTGGAGCATTTTTTAAATTAGAAAAAAGTGCCCAATGCGGGATTCGATACCGGGTCGTAGCGGTCGAAAACCAACGGTTTAAATCATCCTTCCACCGACCCCCTTGTGATATCTGTACGCTTCAGTAACTTGGGCGTTAATCAATTAAATGATATTCATTTGTTGACCTGTGTAGTCTTCGACAAGATTACGTAAACACCCCTCTCTATGTCCCTGACATGACAATAGAGTACGTGTCTGCCCAACACTACAGCCTGGCCAACAACATAGACCAGCTTAAGGCGCTGTTAACCCCTACGCTATAACTTTATTAGATTGCCACGTGGAAAATTAGGGAAGACCAACTTCGGGTTGAGACAACAATTTATTTCAGGCAAGAACAAATATGAGTGATAAACAGAAGATAAGCAAAAGAGGGAAGTGTACAGAGGAGCAAAATATAAACATAAAAAATAATACTCTGCAAATACTAGTATAAAATAATAAATGCTACACGCTACAATATTTGTGTCGAGACACAATATATTGGAATTACAGAATAATTATTAAAATAAATTTACATATATATTGCATATTGTGTAAGTTAATGTTATATGTAAATTATAAAGAAAATAAGACTATCAAATTTATATGTAATTGTCATATTTTTACAATCATGTATGAATAAGACTTCTTTGAAGTAAACGAAAAAATTGCGCTAACAAATTATAAAAATAAAAATACAACATTTCGCATTGAGTTTCTTTTATAATGAATAAGACTTCTTGGAAAACATAATGTGACAATTGCGTGTGTGTGTGGTATAACATATATGAATACATTTTTTATCTAACAATTTGATTTTTAAATCAAAACATCATTTTTTCTTAACTTTTGCATATTAATGTAAATATAAAAATCAAAAATTGAGAATAAAAATAAATGTTCGAAACTATTATAGACGCGTATGATTCTTTTACAAATTAAACAATTTCTACTGTCCTTACTGCAATGGAAAAATTAATGGGTGGGTTCCCAACTTGTAAATATTTGGTTGGAAGTTTTTTTTTTTTGGAAGAGGTTCTTTTTGAACGGCTCCTAAATAATGTTTTAATTTAAACATTGCAGTGAGGGCATTAGAAATTGTTTAATTTTAATACGCGTCTATAATAGTTTCGAATTTTCATAACAGATGGAGAGCTAATGCATCAAAAATAAATGTAAAAAAAGTCCTAGGCCCAGAGGCTCTAGAAGGAACATGAAGCCCGTGGGTCTGGGCTTAAGAGAGAGAGAGAGAGAAAGAGAGGGGGGGGGGGGGGGTGAGGGGTTAACAACATTTTAAATACCATCGTCGAGTTACTGGATCAAATTATATTTACATATTGCGCCCGCATTCTATACCTTCTTCCCTCCTCGAGAGAGAGAGAGAGAAAAGTTCAAACATTTTTAAATTGATTTTTCAGCCCCTCTTCGCGAGTAAATCAAATAAAAAAATCCCGAGTTTAAATTAAAACATTATTTGGGAGCCGTTCAAAAAGAACCTCTTCTAGAAAAGAAAAACTTCCAACCAAATATTTACAAGTTGGGAACCAACCCAGCGGTCGGTAAAGCCAATTTTCTGATGTCATAATGGTAAAAATATTTAATCCCGGGAAATATTTCAGAAGTTTTTTTGTTCCCAAACAAGGGAGAAATGTCAACATCGGGGCTTCCCAGGAGACCGCTGTCTTTGACTAAATTTAAATTCCCCAACAATGTTAAGTTGGTCAACTTAGTTTGATGTTGCTTCACTGCTGGGTTCCTCAACATTTTGTTAACAAAGAAACAAAAAGAAGAGGGCCTAATTCCATACCTATTCTCTATCTATTCGAAAGGTAAAATTCTCTGAAATGTTAATAATAATAAAAAACGTCTTTTTCGAAGATAGTTTTCCCGCTTTATCTATATATTCTATCAAACTTTCAGGTATTATAAACCCTCCTACAGGAGTATATGACAAAATATAGTAGTTAGCGACTGCTTTTACTGCAAGTGCATCACATTCCTGCATATGTAGAAAGCAATTTATCACACAATGATGCGTTTGATTATTTGCATTCACTGGTGGGGTTAGACTTTTGCCAGAGTCGGTGGCCATTGAAGCAGAATAAAGATCTAACTGTGTGGCCGGGGATCTATATATATAAAAACGAATGTTTGTATGCCCGGTATACAAATTCGCAGTAGTTCACTAATTCAAACCAAAATTTCCATACATAGGTAAAAAATACACAAGACAATATATTGATAATAAAAAAAGCATATCCTGACCAGGAGCATATGTGCTTTTCAGAAGGCAGAGCGCCATCTGGTGGAACAGAAATCAACTAAACATTGATTTAGCCTGTTCCCTGATATTTGGCCAACCCAATTTTTTGATAAATCAAGAAAAGCCATCCACGAACGCGTTTGGGGCTGTTGGCGCTCTTCAGAGTTGAGATAAATCGGGAAACTTATCCTGGGAACCCGTTTTTTTAAATTATTAGTGTATTGATTAGATGAAGCAACAGGTGTCTGGAATTGAGTGTCTTTTCATTTTTATTGTAATCTAAAGCTATCGAGTAACACCACCCTTTTACTGGAGTACAAAATGAACAATATTAAAACGCCATTAGACACAGTATCTAAGATCTTTGTACTCCTGTAGAAGGGAGGTAATGCCTGAAAGCTTGAGATAAGAATAAAAATGAAAATAAACATCTCCAGAAACCTTATTTAATTCATACACAGGTGATTCACATCTATTCCATTGATACGGAAATTAATTTTCTCTATCTTTTTCCTTTTATATCTGGTGCGATCTCAATTTGTTCCTGCATAGGAATTTACATAAAGCACATTTACTTGTGACAATATGGTATAGTTACGCTAAATTCATCTTAAAATATGTATATATAAATCAGATCTATCACTTCATCAGCTGAAATATCTCTTTTGTAGGATCGGCCGATTTCCTAACACCTCACTATGGATCCTACGATATCGAATTCGAATTACTAAACATTTCAAATACAATTGACAATAAATATAATTGTAATGACATCTTGTTAATACAGGCAAAATAGGACTGTCTGTACTATTGTTTTAAAATTATATTTAGATATATATATATATGGTAATTTAAACCAACAACCCCATACTGTCTATATAACTTGTAATAAGATTGTCATGTTGTATATAGAAACACATCTATAAATAATTATGCGCATGATTAATCTGTGTCTTTACATCACCCTATGTAATGTAATTTGTACAAAGTGGATAAATAAATAAAATCTGTAATAGATTTAAGAGTTGAGCTAAAGCAGAGATCGAGCATAGTATTGCCAAAACAACAGAGTCATAAATCAGGTAGATTCACAGTTCCCACGACAGGCCACCCACACTGTCACATGTGGTGGAATGCAGAGACCCCTCTCACACCTGGACAGGTAAAGGCGCCCTTTCTCAAACGCCCCTGTCACATAAGGTCGCCCCGTCTTTAACCTATAAATCATCACCTTACAGTCTCTTGACAGTTCAGACAGTTCAGTACAGTTTAGTTTAGTTCACCCTCAGTGCAAGCCGCGTCGGTCGTATGTTATGTCGATCTCATCCAACATGTAGTTAGGAAGAACTCTTCTATCTCCATCTTCGCTTCTAGCTCAGCTTTTATCTGTTAACGGAACTTTCTTAGTGCAACTGTGTCTTCGTTTTTTTGTGTATGGATATCCCCAAGCTTTTCCACTCTGCCTCGACCACGACTGCCTGTATTTTGTGAGAACTTTTAAAGGTCTTCCAAGGTGCAGAGAGGTACTGGAAAACTCTACATCCTGACTGTTCCTCTTGGTCAACACAGTCCAACAAGAGCTACCAAGACTTCAACTCTTATTTCAGTAGTCGACAGGATCTCTACAAAAGCTACTGGAATTCTCATCTTATTACATGAGTCGACAGGATCTCATCACAGATAAGTCGACAGCAACTCATCATCACATTTATATATAAAGCTATGTACAAAATATTGGATATGTACATGGCGTCTCTGCCACTGCTGCAAGGTTTGGTGGAGAATCGCCAGCGAGTCTCTTGCAACACCACTTTCAACACCTCTTTGCGGCTATAATAGAAAATTACATTTAAAAAATGATCGCACAGAGAGACCAGTTCTCTATCAATTCAGTCAAAATAATGAAAAAGGGAAAAATGCCTGAAACATTAATATACCTAGATGATTCTCTCACATTACTGAAAGAAACATGCAGCAGGTAGAGACCAGATTTACATAATATAGATTGGGAAATATTGACTAATGTATTTATTTAAATATATTTTGTGAGTCACTGTAAATAAATGTTGACATTGCACATTATAAAATAGGTTTCTCTTAGTGAACATCTCTCACTTAAATAAGTGAATTTGAACTGGAACGAAATCGACGAAACATTCACACCCCTACATTGGATGAGGGCCATAGTCCGAAACAATGGTTTACAAGTTGGATTTTGTACGAAATTTCCAAAACTGATGCTGTGGAATATTTACATATGTGATTAAACGTTCAGATTATACATTCTTCGCAGAAAAAAACATAGGAAAGATACATTATATTGATTCAATTATTCACTTATTAAAAAGAGAGTTTTCTTTTTACATATAGATAATTTGAATAAAATATTTTGTACAGATCTGCGCCAACCAGACATGCGATGATATAAGGAACAACTTCGCCTTCTAATTTGCTATCATCGTTTAGTTTACAAATAGATGCAAAATAGAGAGATATGCAAATCTCTGGAAAGTATGCAAATCTCTGGAGACCTGGTCGGTATGAAATCCTAACTAGCTCTTTTCTCTGAGGAATCTTGTAATAATCTGTATTTTATACCTTTACTTACTGTATTATATGTAACTGAATGTTCTTTTAGAAGGGGATTCAGGTATAGCGTTGTTCAATAGCGATAATAGTTTGATGTCTTTCTCTAAACAATCTATCTTCTTCAAAGTACACAGGCCCCATGAGAATTATGGTGGTTATTTAGCGACTGCTTTTACTGCAAGTGCATCACATTCCTGCATATGTAGAAAGCAGTTTATCTTACAATATGCTACGCGTTTGTTTACTTGCAATCACTGGTGGGGTTGGACCTTTGCCAGAGTTGGTGACCATTGAAGCAGAATAAAGATCTAACTGCGGAGCCGGGGATGTATCTATATGGGGATGCAATAGACGTTAATGCTCTTGCAACCTGAGAAATGATATCACGGCTTAGCTAAGGGTTTCAGCGAATGGCGTGGTATACTTTTGTGACAATCTATTTATTTATCATAAAATAATTTATCTATTAATGTGCGATGACTTAAAAAATGATACCATCTAAAGTCGCCTATTTGTTTTTGTAAATTAATTTTATTTTGTCTTTAAATTCTCTTATATATATATGTTATATTGAAATATTTTATTTAAAAATGTTATATGTTAAAATGTTATTTTATTTAAAGTTATAATTTCATTGATATAAATACTCTGTTTTAATCGACCGCCAGAGGTCACGCCTTCTCTATAAATAATCATTGTTGTTGTTCTTCCCCGCTAGTCGGCTCAAACCATATGTAATTATGTAAATAATATTTTGCTTTATTTATTCTTACGCCTTAAGCCGGGCAGTACTTACCAAAATTATGTTTTGTATATATTTCTAGGCTCAAATAAAAACTCTGATCAAAACCATTATTATTATTATTGCCACGACTGTGCACCACCATTACAATAATCCTCAACATGATCCAAAATATCAAGCAGAAACTCAAAAAACATTTTTTAAAATTAATATAATATATATATATATACTGTATATATGAAAAAACAATAGAAAAAAATAAAAGATAAGTGGGTCAGATGTTGATATCAAAAATAAAGAAGGCATCTCCTGACCACGGCGCTCTGCCATCTAAAAAGCACATGTGCTCGTGGTCAGGAGATGCCTTCTTTATTTTTGATATATATATATATATATATATATAGCCGTGCGGCCACGCGTCGCGCGAGCTCCTCGTATTTCGTCTTTCATTTGGCTGACCGCCCTTTTTGCTTTACCGAATCCATATCATCTGAATCGCCTTAAGACAGGCTTCATTTAGAATCATCTTTTGGGTTTTTTCGCCCAGTTTGAAATTTTTTGTTTATTTTATTTTTCATAAGTTTGCAAAGTTACAAGTTGTAACTTTGCCTCATTGTCATGGCAACGGCCGAGTCGGTCGTTGCGTCATCACCTCCATCTGTAAGCTCATTGGACGCTCACTCATTATCGTTACCATCATCATCATCACAAGCTGTGAAAACTAAATCTGCATACACCAAACCAAACGAAAAACAATCTGAAAATCTGCATTTCCAGAGGATGCAAATTACCTCTGAAGAAAGAAAAAATATTCAGGAAAAGAGGAAGGTAACCTTTGAAAAAAGGAGTAAGAACATCAAGTCGACGATTCAGTTTGAACCTCTCCCAGACGCCACGGCGGAAGACCACCTGTTGGGAATTGCAGCCGTTATCGGCTTCGACAGCATCCACTCGGTGGGGAAAATAAATGGCCAGGCCATTGTGTCGGTGGCCAATAATGACCAGGCAGAAAGACTGATTAACGAAGGCTTTAAAGTTAAAGAGAGGACGGTGTTCCCAACACCTCTCTTCAGAACAGCCAAAAAGTACATCTTCTCCGGAGTTTTGGCCTTCATTCAAGACCAAGACATAAAGAAGGCTCTCGAGCCCTATGGCCATTTGTTAAGTGTCCGACCTCTCCCCTTCCCAACTGAAAACCCTCTGCTGAAGCACCTCTCCTCACTAAGGAGGGAAATTCTCTTCAAGTGTAACGAAAAAACAGCAATGCCGGCCATAATCACCATCCCATATATGGAAAACCTGTTTAAAATATTTATCGGAGAGGATGTAATCTGCAACAGGTGCCGGCGTCATGGACACATAAGAAGCAAATGTCCCTTTGACCCCGCGATTGGAGCAAGAGTCACTAAGACCTTCGCAGAAGCCCTGAACCAGGTGGTCCCTCCCCCTATGCATGAGCCAACTGATGACGGGGAAACGGAGCAAGAAACGACACCCGAAAAGGCGAAAGGCAACAAGAGAAGCCTGAGGGAATCCTCGGACGAGGAAACTGTTCAAACAAACGCTCCAGAACCTGGCAAAAGACCGAAACCCATCCAGCAGGATGAGGAACCTATGGCCGAAACTGGCGAGCCCCAAGAAAGCCTAAACAACCGTGTAGGGAATATCTTGGCTGAGCTGCCTTGTGAGGAATCTTTAAAAATAAAAAGGGCTACGGCCGGAGGGGACGATGACGCCATGTCGACACGCTCTTCTGTGTCCGTCGCATCATCACAGTTGTTGGAGGTGGACTCGGAATACGACACTGAATCAGAACCGGAAATTGAAAAAATTGTTAGTACAATATTTAAGGGAGCAGGAGTCTCAAGGAGAAAAAAAGTTGAACGGCGGCTCCAGATGCACCCAAACCTACAAGCAGATATGATGGACCTATATAAGAGGTTGAAAAAGCGGCATAAGAATATTGACTCTCTGAAGAGCGATGAGAGGAGAAAGCTAAGAGATAAACTTGACAAAACGAAACGTATACTGAACGTCCTCGACGAAATTTGTGCCTAATGTTGAATCTCTTGTCATTGCCCTCTTTGCTACTATCGTCCTACGTTTGATTCTTATGTCTATGTTGAATTTTAGTCTCTACTTACCTCTGCTTAGCATAACTGAATTCTTAATCTTTTACTCACCCAAGCTTAGCATATTCGAATCTTATTTTTATTACTATTATTCTGTATTTAAATTTTTCTTTTATCTCTTTTATTATTTTAATTAGTTTTGTTAATCTTTTACATTTCTTATTTACTTTTACCTGCATTTATTCTCACTTCTCATTTTATTTTATCTATTCTTTTCCTTTTTGTCTTCTTTCTTCATACATTTAAATATTGAGAAGATGGACTCTCTTGAGCCACCCTCCGCCGAAAACAACGATAGAAAAGATCCTATCAAGATTCTAACTTTGAATGCCTGTGGCATCGCAAACAAAGAGAGATATATTTACCTGAATGAATGGATGACGAAGATGAACGCCGACGCAATCGCGCTGCAAGAAACGAACGTCGAATCTTTTGACATGATGTATGAAAAGAAGAATTATGAAATCTACGTAAACAAGGCCAACAATAGGGGCAGCGGTCAACTTTTAATCCTGAAACGAATCATCTTATGCGCAAACTTCGCTATCTTAAAACCGGGAAAAATCTGTGCCATTGAGACGATCTACAACGGGAACTTCCTTTTGCTCATCAACGTACATCTTTCGCACACGTTTGACGACATAAAAACCGACCTTACGCTGATTGAACGTTATATCTTAGACTACCCAAGCAACACCAGGAAAGTGATCCTCGGAGATTTTAACATCAACTACAGGCCCGGAAAAACAGAAGCGACGACCAAACTACACGCGATGAGAGAGTTCATGAGGAAACACTCGTTAATCGATGTCTATCATTTACTGCACCCCAACGAATACGGACCCACACACGTTACTTTGAAAAACAATGCACAAGTTCGCACTCGAATCGACTATACTTTATGCACTACAAATTTTATCGGAGAATTCGAGGATTGCGACGTTCGACCATACCCACCATCCGACCACGATGCTATCGTCTCTACCTTGCGCGAAGCCGCCCACGAATATAGGAACCCCGCATTTATCGATAGGCGAATCTTCTCCTTACACATTTTCGACACGATTTTTAATTTCGAACATAACCTTTTTAATTCGAATTTTTCTGACCTTGGAGATTATGCTAAACTACATAGCCTGAAAACTCTAATCCGAGACATCGCGAAGACATGTCAACGCTACCGGACACCATGCATTCCACGGCGAAGACCTGCCATTACATCGATATACAACGAAAACGGAATCCTATTGCACGGAACCCAAAACATCATGAACTACGTTTACACCTTCTACCGCAACAAATGCATGCAAATCTTGAGTCCTCGCACCCAAGACATCATTGACTTCATCGAGAAAATACCACCTAAAGACGTCGGCTTCGATGCAAGCGATGAAAACTTTATCTCGAGGGAAGACATTGTCACAGCTATCAAAGACATTCCAAACGGGAAAATGGCGGGCGATGATGAGGTCCCCGGAGAATTCTACAAAAAATACTCGGACACGATCACGGAACCCCTATACAAAGTCTTTACTCGTGCCCAGGAAGAAAACGCCCTCCCATTCTACTTGCGTCAAGGCAGAATGATGCTTCTCCCGAAAATACCACGACCAACAACAATCCGCGACTGGCGCCCAATCACGTCCATGAACGCGGACTACAAGATCCTTTCGAAGGCCTTACTCAACAAAATCAAGCCCCACGCCTCTAAGTTAATTCCGGTTGAACAGAAATACGCAGTCCCAGGGAGGTCGATCTACGATATCATCCCCGACATCGAAAAACGAATAATTAACGCCAACCTTCTGGATACGCCTCTCGCTCTCGTCGCGCTCGACTTAGAAAAAGCTTTCGACTCCGTAGACCGTCATTATATTCTAGCGATTTTAAAAAGAATGAGACTCCCCGACGTTTTTATACGATGGATACAAATAATATTTCGAGACAACGAGATAAGAATTGAAATAAATAACGAAACCTCGCCGTTCTTGAAGGTCTCTACGGGAGTCAGGCAGGGCTGCGGACTTTCTGCGCTTCTCTTCTCTATCGCGACAACGGCACTTATTTACGACCTCAAGGAATCTTTACACCCTTCGACGACAATCTACGCTTATGCCGACGACTTTATATTTCTTATAAAAGAAGACCGCGACTTTACGACAATTCGCGAATGCTTCGCGCGTTTTGAAAGCGTTTCCAAAATAAAAGTCAACTATGGAAAGAGTACGGGACTGTGGTGCGGGAGCTGGAAAGGGAGGACAGACGCACCTAGCGACATCAAGATGAGGAATGACTGTATCAACCTGCTTGGACTGACCCTGGAGAACAGCAGAACACCTTTTAAACTTCAAACTGACGAGCTTCGATCGAACTTTCAACAATGTCTCTCCATCGCGAAGCAAAAAATACTACCCTTGCCTTTAACATCAAAAGTCCGTTACCTAAACGAATATTTTATTCCTAAATTTACATACATCATCAACTCCGTTCTACCTCACGATCTAATACTCAACGAACTACAATCAGAAATGGACGACGCCCTCTACCTATCCAAGACATGGACGAATTACACAATCAATTGCCTGCCCGTCCCTAATGGAGGCCTTGGACTGCTACACCTACCTACGCAACGCGACTTATTTACCATCAAGAGGATACAGAAACACGTGAACGGATATACGAACGAAAATGGCTTTCTATTCGAAAATAAAAACACGACTAATTACCAGAATTTATTTAATTACGACCTATACCACATATCGTCGCCGCGAAACAAAGAAATCTTACAAAGCTTAAAGAAAATTGTGCCTTCGTTCGAAATCGACTTTACAAAATTGTCACGTAAAGACTTCCTCCACCTCGTCCTTCTCAAATGTCGCTTTCTACAAGATCTTAGAATGCAGAATCCCGCCGTTTTTAGTGTTCGGAATCTTAAAAGTTTTAAAGACCTCGTTAACGACGACGGCTCTTTTCGCCCTATTGACTGCCTTTTTTCACACGCCACGAGAAACGTTATTATGGACTTCGCGAATCTTACGACCCTGTACGACAAACTCAAGGAGACGAAATTTTTAACCCGCGACAACAATTCCTGCGTTTACCTTCCCATCGTAGCAAGGGCAACAAAACGACCCTTCTCAGGGGTAAAGAGCGCGTATTTGAGAACCTTGATAACGAACACCTATCTTGATGCCAATGGCGCAAATACTAAGGCAGAAAGGTGGCTGCTCGAGTATACACCATCCTGGCACCGCGAAACCAATATCCGCGACGATATCGCATGGCGACTCGTGATTCGTGCCCTCCCCTACCCTCGACGCTTTGGAAAGACTGCCTGTCCAAAATGCCACGGACCGCCAGACGTTGAACACCGATATTTAACCTGCGACTCCATTCAGCCTATTCTGAACGACGCCATCTCCAAATGCCGCGATATACACAACGACTTCGTCTTTGACCGCGGGAAATACATAATGAACCGAGAGCCCGAAACCGTCAGGAACATCCTCAACGCCGCCAAACATGACATCTATAAATACTACCTACATTTTGATTTTCCTTAACTATTGCTATCCCCTCCCCCACTAACACGTCTCCCTGTAATCTCGATTTTTAAATAAAGTACCGTTTTTGTTGTATATATATATATATATATATATCAATATTAAAAATGGCATATCCTGACCAGGAGCACATGTGCTTTACAGAAGGCAGAGCGCCATCTGGTGGAACAGAAATCAACTAAACATTGATTTAGCCTGTTTTATGTTTAGTTGATTTCTGTTCCACCAGATGGCGCTCTGCCTTCTGTAAAGCACATGTGCTCCTGGTCAGGATATGCCATTTTTAATATTGATTTCGATACCTGATCTTTTTATCTTTTATTTTTTTCTTTCGTTTTTTAATATATATATATATATATTGTAGCAAATTATTTATTATTTTATTAACAGAGTATCCATTTTTTTATGTTTATATTCTGCTACTCTGTAAACTTCCCTCGTTGCTTATCTTTTGTTTATCATTTATAGTTTGTTCTTGCCTTGAATAAATTGCTGTGTCATCCTGAATTTTGTCTTCCCTAATTTTCCACGTGGCAATATATATCTTTGTTTGAGACATATAAAAATAAGTAATTGTTTATCTATTTTTTTATTTATCTTATAGATAAGTCTTATTTACCATACAATATTATCAAAATAAATAGAAAATTAGAGTTAAATCTATTAATAAAAAGGCGCATCCTGATTGTGTAAATAAAAGTTGTTGATAGATTGCGCCATCTGTCGGAATACATATCAACTATCGTTGTTTCGAATTATTCCAGAATTGGCCAAATGCCCTTACTTTATTAATTCAAGAAAGCTATCATCATAAGAGTTTCAGACTGTTGGCCCTTATCAGCGTAGTGCAAGCTGTACTAATTGTTTATAGTTCCTCTTTAATTATTCCAGATTTGCCCAATTCTGGAATAGTCAAAAATCAACAATTAGTCAATATTTATTCCGACAGATAGCTGAAGCCATCAGCAACTTTCAATTTCACGATCAGTATATGCCTTTCTTAGGAAAAACAAACTTCAGACTGACGCGGTCATTTTAATTTGACGCCCAGAGAGAGAGGAGTTTATAGAGTAGAAAAGTTTGATGATAAAAATTGTTAATCTGTGCATAAAAATATAAATATTTTTCTACAATAAAATAATAATATATTGAAGATAGAGGTTGCCTGGCCGGCATTCATATTTCCTAAAAATAGACACTTTGGTCAGTTAAAGTTTTATTTTCTCAACGCTTCAACAAAAATCTTTTGTCTTCGTCAGGAGAAAATAAAACTTTTACAGGTCGAAGTATCTATTATTAAGAAAAAAAATAATAAGTATATTGAAGTGGTG
The DNA here is from genome assembly GCA_030710605.1 of Cordylochernes scorpioides. Lineage (NCBI taxonomy): Eukaryota > Metazoa > Arthropoda > Arachnida > Pseudoscorpiones > Chernetidae > Cordylochernes > Cordylochernes scorpioides. Next base: position 68,834,008 of record CP092866.1, read on the forward strand.
AGGGCATTGTAGAATATCTTTCCTTTAGAAAAAAAGTCCATTCGCTAAAGTAGCCTATCAGAACTTCCTTGCCAATCTAAAGTTGAAATAAATCCACAGAGAATGTCTTCGAGACAGGTAATAATAGGAATAAATATGGCCGAACTTAGCTGCACATTCAACTAAACAAATTCCTCCAGTCCGTTCACTTAACTTAGTTCTAGGATTGTAAGTGATATCCCCAAATATCAATAGTACTATATTTTTGTAATATCATATATATATATCTGAAAATTAACATTAAATTACAAAATTTAAAATGCATAAAACTCTATATAAAAAGCTGTAATCCACATGAAATACCAATAAAGATGACAAAAGTGGTTGACAAAAAGAAAAAAGTAGTGCACTTAAATGCTTAACTGAGGGTGTCATTATTTTTTCAGGAGGATAAAGTGTCACACTATCAGTCCTTATCTCCCAGGACAACGACAACGCCCATTCGCCTTAGATATGGCCACCGCCTTGAAACAGACAGTTGGCTGTTAGTTCCTGTTTGTAGTGAGCGGAAAACACCGATTTTCCTTCCTTGTCAACTGCAATGTCTTAATTTGGAGTCTTGATTCCTCTTTTATTTGCTCCTGTGTGCTGCAACACTTCCGTAACCTCGACTCCCCATCCCACATCACATATATTTAATTTCATTTTTCTCCAAAAACTTTTCAGAATATTGGAAGATAGGCTCGCTTAAAATGTGAGTTACGCGGAGAAGAAATTAAAGATATAGGGTTTACCATTCAGTCTTGTTAGAAAAATCATAATTCAAAAGTTTAAACGAGAATCATAAATATAAAAAAAAAACATTTCTCTAAGTCGTCTTGTTTTATTTATATGGTATATGTAAATTAATGGGAATTGTCTTATGAATTGAAGAATCCTATGTTGATATGTTAATATGTAGGAATCAAGTCCTAACCTTTATTGTCTATTGTCAATAAATATTTGATTTCTCTTGTGATGATGTGCTCACGTAAATGAGCAGCCTATTGAATAAATAGGTTTATAAAATTGAATATGTTCTACATTGAGGTTTGAACAGTGAAATCTCTTGGCCAGCTTGAAATTTTCCTGGCGTTCTGAATGAAGTATTACCTGTCTCAGCGAAGTTTGTTAAGACAGATGTTATCACCAATAAATGAAGCGTTTTTATAATAAATTTGAAATGCTCTGGTAGCAACATTGGTTTCCCTTATATCGGGAAACGTTTATAAATCTAGTTTAATGGAATATGTATGAACGGGGCCATGAATGGAGCTGAGGGCGTGATGAAGGGAAGGCATTCAAGCGAGTGAATTGTGCCAGAGGCAATGAACTTGAGGACACACAATCGTTGGCTGCCACCGCGATCACTAAGTTTAGCTCCACACTATTGTTAGATCACGGCTGACAATAGACAAGTTCGCCGCACCCACTTGTCAACAAACAACTTGGATTTGTTTGGATTTCTTTTGAACGACTGACACATTCGTCTTGTTTATTTCAATTTTCTTTGGTCCAGGTTTGTTCCTTTTTTATTTGGGTTTGTTGCTTCATTCTTAGTCACCCTTTATTTAGCTACACAGTTGTTTACAGCTAATGTGGTAATAAGAAAACACACATTAAAATAATATTTGTAACTTTTGCAGTGGGGGGAGGGTTATTAAAAAGTAATTTAAATATATATTTCTCTCTCTCCATAAAATTATTATTTAATTACTGGGTCAAATTCACATAAATAGGTACCGCTCAGCAAGAGCAACCTAGTTCATAATAATTGAACAATGAATAATATGTGAAGGTTATTCACATATTAAACATTTTTTAACACGGGATTCAATCCCAGTTCATAACTGTCGGGAATCGAGCGTGTTACCCCCTCATCCACCGACTTATATGTGTGTTGTATTATTTAATTACTAAACTTTTTATATATATACACACATTGACCAAATTTGAGAAGGTTGTACCTTTTGGCATGTATATTGGGATTCAGACAATAATTATGAAAGTTATTTGATGAACATTGATCTTTATTGAAGACTACGAAATAACCAAGTGTGAACAAATTTGCCTCTGTCTCTTAAAAAAATAATAATAATAAACAGACCACCGGCGACATCGAAGAATTTCTACTTCCTTAAGTTTTGTCCATGAGTGTAGATATCTCTATAAAAAAGACAATTCGCTGAGGGAAGATTTTATTATATATATAACGACACAATACAAGCTTTCAGGCTCAACAGCCCTTCGACAGGTATAACTACTAAAATTCAATTTTAGTACCGTAGTTAAACCCTGTCGAAGGGCTGTTGAGACCGAAAGCTTGTATTGCCGTTATATATAAAAATAAACTCTTCTTTCAGCAAATTGTATTTTTTATAATATCACCGAAGGAATTGTAACATTAAGTATATATCTCTCTATACACACAAAATCAATCAACACATTTTATCGGAGCATGAGGAATTTTTTTTTTAATGTTCAAGAACGACAGCGGCGGAAGGAAGATGGCAAGGAAGGAATGTCCCCATTGGTGGAACGTTCGCCTGGATCCGTCCGTCCGTAGCATCCCATGGACAAGGAAGTTCGGGCAAGTTGACTGTCCTCATGGGAGAATTATAAATATTTAATCAATTACTCCGCAAAAGGTTTATTTTCAAATTTATCATAATTAGCAAGCTTTCGAGTTTAACAACTTTTCTACAGGCATTTCCTCCAAATATATATATTTAAATATGTTTCTGATATTTCCAACATGGTAGAATGCTCTCCGTCCTACCGTCTATCGCAGTTGCAGAGTCGCAACAGTAAATTCTGCCAATTTTAGCCAAAACAATATAACGGAGGTGTTGAACAAAATAAATGCAATGCTCTTCTTGTATCAAGTTTTAATTATAACTTTTAAAAATAAATATATGCTGGAGAGAAATATATAAATATGAAATAAACTAATTGAATACAAAAAAAATATTATGTGCTTTTCCCCTTCCTAAACAAGTCTATATAAAACTAAAAAAAGGCTTATGTGATGTTTTATGCAATTAGAGTCATCTGAATATATTTTACGAAAAGACTATATGCTTTAAAGCGTTATTACTCATTTCCTTGTTATTTTTAGCGAATTCTACAAAACCAATTGGGTTGACGTTAAGCAATAGGTATCTGAAAATTCTGCATCCACACCGTGGTACATAAATACTTACAACTATTGAGCCAATACTTGTAGATAGGTCTATATCTACAACACCATGAATTATAGGACGCAATTGCCGTTACTCCTAAAGAATAAGGGCACTATCATTATAATATGTACGGATTTGTTCATGTTACACAAAAATTATCATTGATAACCAAAAGAAAACATTTTCTTACATGTACTAAACATGAAAGCTGCCATGGAAACATGAAAATTATGTATGGCGAGTCCTTACAGGACGGAAATGTCCTAATTAAAGCTGCTGTTGTTGTTGTTGAAAGCTGCCAGGAAAACATTCTACAGTTTAAACAAACCAGAACTATATAAGAATCCCCATTAAGTCATCCATAGACTGAAAGACTATAGTCTCTCTGTGAGCTGGCGTAGATAAGCCAACGGACTGATATGAAAAAAAAAAATTACAAAAATGAAGACAAACTGTAAAATATATTGTTGGGCGGCATATCTTTATTGGTTGAAAAATTCCCAACTTCCGACCATGGTATTCTTCTACTGGCCATAGAGGTACATAACGCTAACAAAACAAGAACATCATGCTCAACATGCAACTTTTCCATCAATAAAAGATCGCCCATTGTCTCCATTTTAAGAAATACACCCATACCTCGCTTTGCGTCGGGGTTACGTTCCAAAAAAAAAAAAAAAACAGGACGCAAAGTGAAAATATGTGAAGGCGCAATCAAAAACAAAGGTGTTGCCATATTTTATAGGAAAAAAATTCAAAAAAAAAAAAAAATTAAAGACTCGAATCCAAAACAACGCAACTTCGAAAATCTAACGACGCACAGTGAAAATCAGTAAAAATTAAGCAGCGACGCAACTTCGAAAAAAACGCAAAACGAAACGACGCAAAGCGAGGTATTGGTGTACCTTCTTCGAAGAAAAGCCAAACTGTCTTGAAAAGCCATTTAAGGAACTCGACAAAATGACTATATAGGTTTAAAGACATGTAGTATGCAGATATGGTGTCCTAGCTATGCCGTTCTACTGGCGTATATCTTAGGTTATCAGTAGTTTAGAGTAAGTTTGAGTCGTCAATATATCCACCCATTCAATCGATGGGGATAATAAACAATTCCTACCTGGAGATCTATATACAAATGGGCAAACTCTTGCATGTCATTGTTCCCTCTTTCTCTATTTATTAATTAAATAAATTCATTTATATATGCACATTCTTTTTATTGACATATAGTCCTATACACGGATTCAACAGAGTCTGCCATAAACAAGAGTAAAAAAAGGTGAATCTATTTTCATTAATTAATAACAATACAATATAATCAATAGAGATTTAATTAAAAAGCAAATTGAAGTTTTTTCTTCTTTTAAATAGAGAAATCCAAGTACACTTCTTTTTTATCATTCACAGTATGTAGTATAGAGGTTCTCAAATTTACCCTTCAGTCCGACACAGCTAAAATTACCTTCTTTTCCTTTTAACTCGGCAATAAAACATATTTTGATGGAAAAATTTCTATTAAAAAAATGTTTTTCGAATTTTCTATTAGAGGGGTGAATTATTTTCTGTCCAGATATATTGTGTTGGTGTGGGAAATGCTTGGTGTCTCCAGATAATATCTTCCAGCTGTGTTTGAAGTCCTTTTGTTGTAAGTCTCATTGTTGCAAGAGTGTTATTGTGTTGCAAGCCCAACTTTCGATATTTATATCAATATTGTCGCACACAGCTCTATTTGCCTCCTAGTTCTGGGTGTTATTGAATACACGTTATTAGAAAGAGATTATTGTGCAAGGTTCGATACTACAAACAAATGTAAGATGTATACGGTCGGGATAAGTCTACAACTCCATCCTAATAAGAATAACTCACTTGCTTTTGAAATTGGAAACCGCTTTTGAAGGCGGATGAACATATTAATAGATCAATGACATATGGATGTGAAAGACATGGGGAAATTGCCGCATCATTTTCCTACGAAGCTCCTCAATGAAGACTCTGGCTAGAATTGAGACAACGCAACCTCCCTATTCGCTCTATAGAAGAATAAACTCAGGTCTGGGAGAAGGATTTCTTTATATAAGAGGATGATCGCACAAGAATTCTGGCAAGACGCCCTTCTACGGGTACAAAACCCGTCGTCTTGCCAGAAAGCTAGAACGATCGTCTTTTTAAGAAAGAAGCCCTTCTCCCTAACTTGTGTTCAGTCTTCTATAAAGACTCTGGCTATGTATCAATCGCCTTGGAGCAATCTGGTTGAAGATGTACACCATTTTAAGACGTATTCACCTGTATTAATACTAATATTCACATAAAAGGATTCCAGGCCATGACAACGGTTCTGTGATGTATGTATTTCTATATTATTATCTCTTTTCTTAATGCGTAGCATCTATTCAAGTTACTGTTCCCTGAGCCAAGTACATGACGCATACTATAAGGCATCATAATACTATTATCCTTCTACTAACCAGCACTAGGGCACAGGGCTACGCGCTTATTTGTGTGAAGTCATTAGGATATGGTAATTACAGGGTTTTAGAGTAAAGTATTGTATTGATCTCTCTATCCTTAATACTTCGCATACTTGGAACCCAATGTGTTGGCTTGTGCTATTAACAAATGGTAGTCTAATTTAATAGAATGGATTTTGTCAGAGCAAGCGCTACGAAGTTTTATACATTATTAAAATGAAAAAGTATGGAAAAGGTGGGATTGTTAAACACGTGTGCATCGCTAAGTATTAAAAAGCACAAATAACTGATGGAGCAAAGAGTTCCAGAAGGTGTGTCCGAGTTAGGCGTACGTATTCCCACAGCGGGCGGAATTCTGCAGGCTCACGTTCCCGAGGCCGCATTTAGCGACGCGGGAGGCTGCCGGAAATAACCCGGTGGGTGGGTGAGTAACACAAGTGTAGCCGTGCTATTCGTGGCCCCACCCTGCACGGTTCCCTGTGCCCTGTCTGACTGTTGCTATGTGTCTACTCTGTTCCTCACTGTCTTCCTGATTCCATGGGGTCATGTGCCCTTTCCTTGACTTCATGGGTCCTATCAGGGGTTTCCCATGACTCCTTCACAGGTCCTACATACTTTGACATATTTATTGATAAAAAATGTTGTGCTGAAGGAACTACTCTACATATCTTTTCTGATGACACGGTCATTCTAACCTCTGCATATAACACAGAAACAATTTACAACAAACTGAATGAGATCTGTCTATATGCAGAGATATGTGGAAAAGTTTATAGAACAAAAACAACAAAAAGGACCTCTCAATCCAAGACAAATTCTATATAAATTTAAACAAAACAATGGAAAATGACAAAAAAGAAAAACAAATATATAATATCGAAACAAAATTGTCCAGGTTATTCTGTAACACTTCTGATACAAAACAAATAGAAACATGCAGCAGATGGTACAGACGAGATACATACAGTATGTAAATATAACGGATTCCTATACACAACTATTCACTGTACAACTATGAACTTGATTGTTCTGAGGGAGTGGCACCTAATAAAGTCATGGAACTGATCTCTGAGCTACCGCTTGCTGATAACGGCCAACAGTCTGAAACACGTACGTGGTTAGCGTTTCTTAATTAATCAAGAAAGTGTATTTGGCCATCTGTAATAATTACAAACAAAACAAACAAAAAGCCTTTATTGAGGACCTCTCGTCCTATATAGGATTCGCCAGTTTACAGAGTAAGAGAAGAGAACTAAGAATACAGAGAGAAACCTATAAGTAGTAGGTATAGTATAGTATTTTCTACACTGTGACTATATACATTCAACCGCAACAAAAAGCCTTTTAGTGGAATCAAAGTCCCATACAGGATTCGTCATTCTAATCCTGACATAGATTAATTGCATATAATTATTTACATCAATTAGATTATATATATAGCCTCCCCTTCTCTTCAGCCGTCTTCCAAAATTTGAACAACGCAAAAGCTCCAGTTCTGCTTCTCACCACCTCTTTCAACAGGAGCTCCAAAGAGAGTCCCTCAAGGCCTATTTCACTGAGGAGCACTTCTCGTTCGTCTTTCAGCCCCATACATGAGAGCAAATGGTGATGTAGCCCAGGCTCCATTCTTGTCCCGCAAATCTCGCATGTCCATCCGTCTGTTTTAAATATTCTGGGCGATCATCAGTAAAGAGCACCGCGAGGATTCTCAGTCCGGCAATACACCGTTTGACCCGGAGCGGGAGATCGCTGGACAGCATCTGTAATAATTAATAATTAACGATTAGTTGTGATATTTATTCTGAGAGATGGCACAAGCCATTAGTAACTTTTTGTTTCTCGATCAAAAGTTTCCATTCTCTTTATTCATCAACCTTCTCCCACTTTTGTACAATTTTTTTTTGCCATCTTTCGTTTCAAAGTCAAAGTGCAGGTCCATTCAGCCACCTTACGCACTCCTCTTTAACAATACTTTGCTCCTTGGCCCAAAAGGGCTTCGCTGCTGGCCGTTTCTCTCTTCCTTGATGGAGACCTATTGGCACACAACCGGGGAAATTGTCCACATATGCTAAGTATTTGTCGTCCCTGTACTTTATAGCGATACAGCACAAATCTTTTTATTTTCTCCACCGATGCTTATGCTACGTCCCTATGCTATACAGTGCCACAGATCAATGGATGCCCACGACCATAGGTAAGTGCATGACATTACATCCCGAAATTCCAGCTATCTAAGTATCCAAGCAAACGATACTCGAAAAAATCTTCTAATTTAGTAATAGTAGGACTTATTTCCCGGCATTCTCAGTTCACTTGACCCCTAGAAGAGTCAAGAAGTTCTATAAGCGTTAGTCATACGTTGATTGGTTAGATGTCTAGGGTAGACCTCGAGGAGGTGCCAGTCAGTACATGCAAGTAGCTCAAAGTAACTTCCTTTATTTTAGTCCACGTCACATATTCCCCAGCCGATCTCCAATTAGTATCTCTTGATCTTATCGCAGCTCTCATTTTAAAAGGCAATGTTTCAGACTTCTTTAATCTTTTGGGAACTTTGAATTATTCATGTCAATATCGTAAAACGCATCCCAATAGTATCAGCATATCCCTAAATTCAACAATTCCGCTACATATGGCCAGGAATTGAGATTCACGACTGCGATCCAAGTGATATTAGAGCCCCGATATCGAATAACTTTGATGCATCTCTGTCAACACTCGCAGAAGTCGTTATAACCCAGGAACAAGAAAACGATATGATGTCACAGTGGCCAGCCATGCAAGCATGCTTAGGTGATCAAGAGCAAAATCGCTGCCAGCGTTATTTCCACAGGCTATATCTCCCAGTTCCCCGTGGACTCCAAGTACCACTTTCTCTTCCAGCCGGATCCTTAATATTCAATCACCTCCACCACCACTACTGGATGATTAAGTACAGGTCGCTTCCAGTCCCTTGACGATGGCCGAGACATGCATGTCTTGAGTCCTTGAATCCTACCAACCACTCTAGGCTAGATAGGTTAAATGGGCCCTGTGCACCCGCTGCGCGCGTGGCATCACTTCACTGTACACGGAGACAGCAGTAGGATCTACACTAATACTAAGTATGTGATTTCCTTAAACTGTTGTGTAAGGGAGCCATGCACTTCCGCTGCCTACGTGGCATCCCTACACTGTACAATCACATAGCAGGGAGATCTACATTACTCAAATACGCTGAGTATGTGATGTCCCTACACTGTAAAGTGACACAGCAGGAAGTCATGCACAGTCCCCATCAGATGTGACATCCCAACATTGTACAGTGATACAGCAGGGATCCTACACTGTCGCTGAGTATGTGATGTCCTTACACTGTAAAGTGACACAACAGGAAGTCATGCACAGTCCCCATCAGATGTGACATCCCAACATTGTACAGTGATACAGCAGGGATCCTACACTGTGGCTGAGTATGTGATGTCCTTACACTGTAAAGTGACACAACAGGAAGTCATGCACAGTACCCCCAGCTGTGATATCCCAACACTGTACAGTGATACAACAGGGATCCCTACACCGTCGCTGAGTATGTGATGTCTTTACACTGTAAAGTGACACAGCAGGAAGTTATGCACAGTCCTCACCAGCTGTGACATCCCAACATTGTACAGTGATACAACAGGGATCCTACACTGTCGCTGAGTATGTGATGTCCTTACACTGTAAAGTGACACAGCAGGAAGTCATGCACAGTCCTCACCAGCTGTGACATCCCAACATTGTACAGTGATACAACAGGGATCCTACACTGTCGTTGAGTATGTGATGTCCTTACACTGTAAAGTGACACAGCAGGAAGTCATGCACAGTACCCCCAGCTGTGATATCCCAACACTGTACAGTGATACAGCAGGGATCCTACACTGTCGCTGAGTATCTGATGTCCTTACACTGTAAAGTGACACAACAGGAAGTCATGCACAGTCCCCACCAGCTGTGATATCCCAACATTGTACAGTGATAAAGCAGGGATCCTACACTGTCGTTGAGTATGTGATGTCCTTACACTGTAAAGTGACACAGCAGGAAGTCATGCACAGTCCCCATCAGATGTGACATCCCAACATTGTACAGTGATACAGCAGGGATCCTACACTGTCGTTGAGTATCTGATGTCCTTACACTGTAAAGTGACACAACAGGAAGTCATGCACAGTCCCCACCAGCTGTGATATCCCAACATTGTACAGTGATACAGCAGGGATCCTACACTGTCGCTGAGTATGTGATGTCCTTACACTGTAAAGTGACACAGCAGGAAGTCATGCACAGTCCCCACCAGCTGTGACATCCCAACATTGTACAGTGATACAGCAGGGATCCTACACTGTCGTTGAGTATGTGATGTCCTTACACTGTAAAGTGACACAGCAGGAAGTCATGCACAGTCCCCATCAGATGTGACATTCCAACATTGTACAGTGATACAACAGGGATCCTACACTGTCGTTGAGTATCTGATGTCCTTACACTGTAAAGTGACACAACAGGAAGTCATGCACAGTACCCCCAGCTGTGATATCCCAACATTGTACAGTGATACAACAGGGATCCTACACTGTCGTTGAGTATCTGATGTCCTTACACTGTAAAGTGACACAACAGGAAGTCATGCACAGTCCCCACCAGCTGTGATATCCCAACATTGTACAGTGATACAACAGGGATCCTACACTGTCGCTGAGTATCTGATGTCCTTACACTGTAAAGTGACACAGCAGGAAGTCATGCACAGTCCCCACCAGCTGTGACATCCCAACATTGTACAGAGATACAACAGGGATCCTACACTGTCGCTGAGTATCTGATGTCCTTACACTGTAAAGTGACACAACAGGAAGTCATGCACAGTACCCCCAGCTGTGATATCCCAACACTGTACAGTGATACAGCAGGGATCCTACACTGTCGCTGAGTATCTGATGTCCTTACACTGTAAAGTGACACAGCAGGAAGTCATACACAGTCCCCACCAGCTGTGATATCCCAACATTGTACAGTGATACAACAGGGATCCTACACTGTCGCTGAGTATCTGATGTCCCTACACTGTAAAGTGACACAACAGGAAGTCATGCACAGTCCCCACCAGCTGTGATATCCCAACATTGTACAGTGATACAACAGGGATCCTACACTGTCGCTGAGTATCTGATGTCCTTACACTGTAAAGTGACACAACAGGAAGACATGCACAGTCCCCACCAGCTGTGATATCCCAACATTGTACAGTGATACAGCAGGGATCCTACACTGTCGCTGAGTATGTGATGTCCTTACACTGTAAAGTGACACAACAGGAAGTCATGCACAGTCCCCATCAGATGTGACATCCCAACATTGTACAGTGATACAGCAGGGATCCTACACTGTCGCTGAGTATGTGATGTCCTTACACTGTAAAGTGACACAACAGGAAGTCATGCACAGTACCCCCAGCTGTGATATCCCAACACTGTACAGTGATACAACAGGGATCCCTACACCGTCGCTGAGTATGTGATGTCTTTACACTGTAAAGTGACACAGCAGGAAGTTATGCACAGTCCTCACCAGCTGTGACATCCCAACATTGTACAGTGATACAACAGGGATCCTACACTGTCGCTGAGTATGTGATGTCCTTACACTGTAAAGTGACACAGCAGGAAGTCATGCACAGTCCTCACCAGCTGTGACATCCCAACATTGTACAGTGATACAGCAGGGATCCTACACTGTCGTTGAGTATGTGATGTCCTTACACTGTAAAGTGACACAGCAGGAAGTCATGCACAGTCCCCATCAGATGTGACATCCCAACATTGTACAGTGATACAGCAGGGATCCTACACTGTCGTTGAGTATCTGATGTCCTTACACTGTAAAGTGACACAACAGGAAGTCATGCACAGTCCCCACCAGCTGTGATATCCCAACATTGTACAGTGATACAGCAGGGATCCTACACTGTCGCTGAGTATGTGATGTCCTTACACTGTAAAGTGACACAGCAGGAAGTCATGCACAGTCCCCACCAGCTGTGACATCCCAACATTGTACAGTGATACAGCAGGGATCCTACACTGTCGTTGAGTATGTGATGTCCTTACACTGTAAAGTGACACAGCAGGAGTCATGCACAGTCCCCATCAGATGTGACATTCCAACATTGTACAGTGATACAACAGGGATCCTACACTGTCGTTGAGTATCTGATGTCCTTACACTGTAAAGTGACACAACAGGAAGTCATGCACAGTACCCCCAGCTGTGATATCCCAACATTGTACAGTGATACAACAGGGATCCTACACTGTCGTTGAGTATCTGATGTCCTTACACTGTAAAGTGACACAACAGGAAGTCATGCACAGTCCCCACCAGCTGTGATATCCCAACATTGTACAGTGATACAACAGGGATCCTACACTGTCGCTGAGTATCTGATGTCCTTACACTGTAAAGTGACACAACAGGAAGTCATGCACAGTCCCCACCAGCTGTGACATCCCAACATTGTACAGTGATACAACAGGGATCCTACACTGTCGTTGAGTATGTGATGTCCTTACACTGTAAAGTGACACAACAGGAAGTCATGCACAGTACCCCCAGCTGTGATATCCCAACATTGTACAGTGATACAACAGGGATCCTACACTGTCGTTGAGTATCTGATGTCCTTACACTGTAAAGTGACACAACAGGAAGTCATGCACAGTACCCCCAGCTGTGATATCCCAACATTGTACAGTGATACAACAGGGATCCTACACTGTCGTTGAGTATCTGATGTCCTTACACTGTAAAGTGACACAACAGGAAGTCATGCACAGTCCCCACCAGCTGTGATATCCCAACATTGTACAGTGATACAACAGGGATCCTACACTGTCGCTGAGTATCTGATTTCCTTACACTGTAAAGTGACACAGCAGGAAGTCATGCACAGTCCCCACCAGCTGTGACATCCCAACATTGTACAGAGATACAACAGGGATCCTACACTGTCGCTGAGTATCTGATGTCTTTACACTGTAAAGTGACACAACAGGAAGTCATGCACAGTACCCCCAGCTGTGATATCCCAACACTGTACAGTGATACAGCAGGGATCCTACACTGTCGCTGAGTATCTGATGTCCTTACACTGTAAAGTGACACAGCAGGAAGTCATACACAGTCCCCACCAGCTGTGATATCCCAACATTGTACAGTGATACAACAGGGATCCTACACTGTCGCTGAGTATCTGATGTCCCTACACTGTAAAGTGACACAACAGGAAGTCATGCACAGTCCCCACCAGCTGTGATATCCCAACATTGTACAGTGATACAACAGGGATCCTACACTGTCGCTGAGTATCTGATGTCCTTACACTGTAAAGTGACACAACAGGAAGACATGCACAGTCCCCACCAGCTGTGATATCCCAACATTGTACAGTGATACAGCAGGGATCCTACACTGTCGCTGAGTATCTGATGTCCTTACACTGTAAAGTGACACAGCAGGAAGTCATGCACAGTCCCCACCAGCTGTGATATCCCAACACTGTACAGTGATACAGCAGGGATCCTACTCTGTCGCTGAGTATCTGATGTCCCTACACTGTAAAGTGACACAACAGGAAGTCATGCACAGTCCCCACCAGCTGTGACATCCCAACATTGTACAGTGATACAACAGGGATCCTACACTGTCGCTGAGTATGTGATGTCCTTACACTGTAAAGTGACACAACAGGAAGTCATGCACAGTCCCCACCAGCTGTGATATCCCAACATTGTACAGTGATACAGCAGGGATCCTACACTGTCGCTGAGTATGTGATGTCCTTACACTGTAAAGTGACACAGCAGGAAGTCATGCACAGTCCCCACCAGCTGTGACATCCCAACATTGTACAGTGATACAGCAGGGATCCTACACTGTCGTTGAGTATCTGATGTCCTTACACTGTAAAGTGACACAGCAGGAAGTCATGCACAGTACCCTAAGCTGTGATATCCCAACACTGTACAGTGATACAACAGGGATCCTACACTGTCGTTGAGTATCTGATGTCCCTACACTGTAAAGTGACACAACAGGAAGTCATGCACAGTCCCCACCAGCTGTGATATCCCAACACTGTACAGTGATACAACAGGGATCCTACACTGTCGTTGAGTATGTGATGTCCTTACACTGTAAAGTGACACAGCAGAAAGTCATGCCTAGTCCCCACCAGCTGTGATATCCCAACATTGTACAGTGATACAACAGGGATCCTACACTGTCGCTGAGTATCTGATGTCCTTACACTGTAAAGTGACACAGCAGGAAGTCATGCACAGTACCCCCAGCTGTGATATCCCAACACTGTACAGTGATACAGCAGGGATCCTACACTGTCGCTGAGTATCTGATGTCCTTACACTGTAAAGTGACACAGCAGGAAGTCATGCACAGTCCCCACCAGCTGTGACATCCCAACATTGTACAGTGATACAACAGGGATCCTACACTGTCGCTGAGTATCTGATGTCCTTACACTGTAAAGTGACACAGCAGGAAGTCATGCACAGTACCCCCAGCTGTGATATCCCAACACTGTACAGTGATACAGCAGGGATCCTACACTGTCGCTGAGTATCTGATGTCCTTACACTGTAAAGTGACACAGCAGGAAGTCATGCACAGTCCCCACCAGCTGTGACATCCCAACACTGTACAGTGATACAACAGGGATCCTACACTGTCGTTGAGTATCTGATGTCCTTACACTGTAAAGTGACACAACAGGAAGTCATGCACAGTACCCCCAGCTGTGATATCCCAACACTGTACAGTGATACAACAGGAATCCTACACTGTCGTTGAGTATCTGATGTCCTTACACTGTAAAGTGACACAACAGGAAGTCATGCACAGTACCCCCAGCTGTGATATCCCAACACTGTACAGTGATACAGCAGGGATCCTACACTGTCGCTGAGTATCTGATGTCCTTACACTGTAAAGTGACACAGCAGGAAGTCATGCACAGTACCCCCAGCTGTGATATCCCAACACTGTACAGTGATACAGCAGGGATCCTACACTGTCGCTGAGTATGTGATGTCCTTACACTGTAAAGTGACACAGCAGGAAGTCATGCACAGTCCCCACCAGCTGTGACATCCCAACATTGTACAGTGATACAGCAGGGATCCTACACTGTCGCTGAGTATCTGATGTCCTTACACTGTAAAGTGACACAGCAGGAAGTCATGCACAGTCCCCACCAGCTGTGACATCCCAACACTGTACAGTGATACAACAGGGATCCTACACTGTCGCTGAGTATGTGATGTCCTTACACTGTAAAGTGACACAACAGGAAGTCATGCACAGTCCCCATCAGATGTGACATCCCAACATTGTACAGTGATACAGCAGGGATCCTACACTGTCGTTGAGTATGTGATGTCCTTACACTGTAAAGTGACTCAGCTGGAAGTCATGCACAGTCCCCATCAGATATGACATCCCAACATTGTACAGTGATACAACAGGGATCCTACACTGTCGCTGAGTATGTGATGTCCTTACACTGTAAAGTGACACAACAGGAAGTCATGCACAGTCCCCATCAGATGTGACATCCCAACATTGTACAGTGATACAGCAGGGATCCTACACTGTCGTTGAGTATGTGATGTCCTTACACTGTAAAGTGACACAGCAGGAAGTCATGCACAGTCCCCATCAGATGTGACATCCCAACATTGTACAGTGATACAACAGGGATCCTACACTGTCGCTGAGTATCTGATGTCCTTACACTGTAAAGTGACACAGCAGGAAGTCATGCACAGTCCCCACCAGCTGTGACATCCCAACATTGTACAGTGATACAGCAGGGATCCTACACTGTCGTTGAGTATCTGATGTCCTTACACTGTAAAGTGACACAACAGGAAGTCATGCACAGTACCCCCAGCTGTGATATCCCAACACTGTACAGTGATACAGCAGGGATCCTACACTGTCGTTGAGTATCTGATGTCCTTACACTGTAAAGTGACACAACAGGAAGTCATGCACAGTACCCCCAGCTGTGATATCCCAACACTGTACAGTGATACAGCAGGGATCCTACACTGTCGCTGAGTATCTGATGTCCTTACACTGTAAAGTGACACAGCAGGAAGTCATGCACAGTCCCCACCAGCTGTGACATCCCAACACTGTACAGTGATACAACAGGGATCCTACACTGTCGTTGAGTATCTGATGTCCTTACACTGTAAAGTGACACAACAGGAAGTCATGCACAGTACCCCCAGCTGTGATATCCCAACACTGTACAGTGATACAACAGGGATCCTACACTGTCGTTGAGTATCTGATGTCCTTACACTGTAAAGTGACACAGCAGGAAGTCATGCACAGTCCCCATCAGATGTGACATCCCAACATTGTACAGTGATACAGCAGGGATCCTACACTGTCGCTGAGTATGTGATGTCCTTACACTGTAAAGTGACACAACAGGAAGTCATGCACAGTACCCCCAGCTGTGATATCCCAACACTGTACAGTGATACAACAGGGATCCTACACTGTCGTTGAGTATGTGATGTCCTTACACTGTAAAGTGACACAGCAGGAAGTCATGCACAGTCCCCACCAGCTGTGACATCCCAACACTGTACAGTGATACAGCAGGGATCCTACACTGTCGCTAAGTATCTGATGTCCCTACACTGTAAAGTGACACAGCAGGAAGTCATGCACAGTCCCCATCAGATGTGACATTCCAACATGGGTACAGTGATACAACAGGGTCCTACACTGTCGTTGAGTATGTGATGTCCTTACACTGTAAAGTGACACAACAGGAAGTCATGCACAGTACCCCCAGCTGTGATATCCCAACACTGTACAGTGATACAACAGGGATCCTACACTGTCGTTGAGTATGTGATGTCCTTACACTGTAAAGTGACACAGCAGGAAGTCATGCACAGTCCCCACCAGCTGTGACATCCCAACACTGTACAGTGATACAGCAGGGATCCTACACTGTCGCTGAGTATCTGATGTCCCTACACTGTAAAGTGACACAGCAGGAAGTCATGCACAGTCCCCATCAGATGTGACATTCCAACATTGTACAGTGATACAGCAGGGATCCTACACTGTCGTTGAGTATGTGATGTCCTTACACTGTGAAGTGACACAGCAGGAAGTCATGCACAGTACCCCCAGCTGTGATATTCCAACACTGTACAGTGATACAACAGGGATCCTACACTGTCGTTGAGTATGTGATGTCCTTACACTGTAAAGTGACACAGCAGGAAGTCATGCACAGTCCCCACCAGCTGTGATATCCCAACATTGTACAGTGATACAACAGGGATCCTACACTGTCGCTGAGTATCTGATGTCCTTACACTGTAAAGTGACACAGAAGGAAGTCATGCACAGTCCCCACTAGATGTGACATCTCAACATTGTACAGTGATACAGCAGGGATCCTACACTGTCGTTGAGTATGTGATGTCCTTACACTGTAAAGTGACACAGCAGGAAGTCACGCACAGTCCCCACCAGCTGTGATATCCCAACACTGTACAGTGATACAGCAGGGATCCTACACTGTCGTTGAGTATGTGATGTCCTTACACTGTAAAGTGACACAGCAGGAAGTCATGCACAGTCCCCATCAGATGTGACATTCCAACATTGTACAGTGATACAACAGGGATCCTACACTGTCGTTGAGTATGTGATGTCCTTACACTGTAAAGTGACACAGCAGGAAGTCATGCACAGTCCCCATCAGATGTGACATCCCAACATTGTACAGTGATACAACAGGGATCCTACACTGTCGTTGAGTATGTGATGTCCTTACACTGTAAAGTGACACAGCAGGAAGTCATGCACAGTCCCCATCAGATGTGACATCCCAACATTGTACAGTGATACAACAGGGATCCTACACTGTCGCTGAGTATGTGATGTCCTTACACTGTAAAGTGACACAGCAGGAAGTCATGCACAGTCCCCATCAGATGTGACTTCCCAACATTGTACAGTGATACAACAGGGATCCTACACTGTCGTTGAGTATGTGATGTCCTTACACTGTAAAGTGACACAGCAGGAAGTTATGCACAGTCCTCACCAGCTGTGATATCCCAACACTGTACAGTGATACAGCAGGGATCCTACACTGTCGCTGAGTATCTGATGTCCTTACACTGTAAAGTGACACAACAGGAAGTCATGCACAGTCCCCACCAGCTGTGATATCCCAACACTGTACAGTGATACAACAGGGATCCTACACTGTCGTTGAGTATGTGATGTCCTTACACTGTAAAGTGACACAGCAGGAAGTCATGCACAGTCCCCATCAGATGTGATATCCCAACACTGTACAGTGATACAGCAGGGATCCTACACTGTCGTTGAGTATCTGATGTCCTTACACTGTAAAGTGACATAGCAGGAAGTCATGCACAGTCCCCATCAGATGTGATATCCCAACACTGTACAGTGATACAGCAGGGATCCTTACACTGACGCTGAGTATCTGATGTCCTTACACTGTAAAGTGACACAACAGGAAGTCATGCACAGTCCCCACCAGCTGTGATATCCCAACACTGTACAGTGATACAGCAGGGATCCTTACACTGACGCTGAGTATGTGATGTCCTTACACTGTAAAGTGACACAGCAGGAAGTCATGCACAGTCCCCATCAGATGTGACATCCCAACATTGTACAGTGATACAGCAGGGATCCTACACTGTCGTTGAGTATGTGATGTCCTTACACTGTAAAGTGACACAGCAGGAAGTTATGCACAGTCCCCACCAGCTGTGACATCCCAACATTGTACAGTGATACAACAGGGATCCTACACTGTCGTTGAGTATGTGATGTCCTTACACTGTAAAGTGACACAGCAGGAAGTTATGCACAGTCCCCACCAGCTGTGACATTCCAACATTGATACAACAGAGATCCCTACACTGCCGTTGAGTATGTGAAGCGACACAGCAAGAAGTCCCACATTTGGGACCACGTGAGAGTCCATCTTATCTCGGCCAGCCGTGCCGGAATTGTTTGTTTGCTCCGCCTCAGTCCGGAAATAGCCGCGTCCTGTACTCGGCTTCCTCCTCGCCCACTCCAACAGTATCTCGGACAAATATCGACGTACTTCTCTCAATTTCACGCTATCTTTCAAGAATTATTTAAACTACGAAATATAAATAGCACTTATTTTTTAAATTTTGACTTCATGTTGTTTCGTCTATTTTATTTTCCTATTATATCTAATTAGCTTTGCAGTTTCTATATTTGCTTTTCCAACACGACTCCGTGAACTCTCGTATCCATTCTTCGTATTCTATTTCTAAAGACGACGTCCAATTCCAAGGTAAACCTGAAAAACCTACAAAGGTTATTTTTACACTGGATGTTTGTGGAATTACAGGCTCTCAATATGTTTCCTTCGTAGTTCGTCGACATAGACGCAGAGCCTGTAGAGAATCACCACGAGAATGTGGTAGACAAGTAGGTTCTGATCACCTCGGACTGGATGCTTCACTGTGACATTTCTAACTTCCGCCAGGCACAAGTGAATGTCTCATTTTTCTACCACTGCGCATTCATGCGCTGCGATTGATGAGCTATATGGGCTGTCTAGGCGGAAGCAAGGAATAAGCTGAGAGTAGCAGAGATATGGGTCAATCTGGGAATATTTAAGTGGAATGTAAGAATTGCTAACTGCGAGGTCACTTTACTTGAATCAAAGAAAGCATAAAATGTCCCTCACAACTACAATACGACGTGATGCCTCATACTTGGGGCATATTGACCGAGGATACTAAACCCCCTACTGACACTTCAGGGTAGGTGGGAGGAGCGGCGTGAAAGAGAAGAGCCAAGGAGAGTGTGGATAGGGCATATTAAGAACTACATGGACTTTATAACAAAAGAACCCTTCTACAAATCCCATAATCACCGTGGCATGACTTTGAACGAAGGAATAAAGAGGAAAGCGGTCGAGTTAACATTGCCAATAACGCTGCCTTTATCAGCGGTTTAGCTTTGTTTATCGAACACTAAATTGACAGGGTACACAAGTATCGCAGGGCTATCAAACGGCACCGTTCTTCTGTGCTGTTTCCACTTATCCCAAGTACACCATCTCATTATAATCATGATATGTTTGTGACTACTTATACTGTGAGTACATCACATGTAGATACATTTCGATATGTGAACTTACAAGGTACCAGAACACCGTTTGGTTACATGCCCTCAGTGATGAGGTTGGGATCGTTCAGTAATCCAGAGGTTATATTAAAGCTAACTATAATTTACCCGCTACAATGCCAGGTTAGGAACCAAGGTATTGATTGCCGAAGTGGAAGTTTATCACAACAGTCAACCGAATCTTTCTTCAAGATTTGTACCAGTCGGCCTATGGGAGAGTGCCCCAATATATGTCCAACCGAGGAGCCAGCGCAAGAGAGGTTAGAATCCACGTACAGTAACCCTTGTATACAAAACTTCTCCGATTATTTTTATCCTTGCAGTAAGGGCAGTATAGAAATTGTTTTAATTGACAGAAATAAATGGGCCAAAATAGCTTAAATTTTCAACCCTTAGTTTTAAATAACTATTGTGGTTCTTTGAAATTGTACAGCCTTAGGTGACTGATTAAGTAATTTTAAATTAAGAATCATCATCGACATCCCCATAAAGAGCCGTTGTTCTGAAAGAATTCTCCCCCGATGTTATCTGGGCCATCAAGGTGCTAAAGCCCAAGTGGCGATAGAGAAGTGGGTCGAGGCGGTAGAAATAGCACCTGGCACCAGAGCTAACTTACTCTGCTATTCTGAGGGACCTCCCTTGATGTGATCCGCCATCTTTGTTTACTCTGTTGTTTTTGTCGGCTGTTGTTATTTGGCCTTGATACCTTCTGTATTTTAGGCGGCAGCTACAAGGTGACGCGCCGCCGTGTTAACAGGCCGCTTATGTAACTTCCTCCTCTATTGGAATCCTTCGTTCGGTCGTACTACGATTCGTTCAAGATAAAACTACGAATCGAGATAATCGTATAAGTAAAAGATAATACGCTGAGTAAAGAGTTTCTTTTTTTATAACAACAATACAAGAGTGTAACAGCCTTCGACGGGTATAACTAGGATACTAATAAAATATTTAGTATCGTAGTTGTGACTGTCGAAGAGCTGTTACGTCCGGAATCTTGTATTTTCGTGGTAAAAAAACTCTTGCCTCAGCGAATTGTCTTTTATTTATATTTATATATATACTAGCCGAATGACCCGGGCAACGCCCGTGTTTTACCCGATTGAATGTTTTGATTCAAATACTATTTGTTACAATTATAAATTGGCGCCTTAAATAAATGCATATGTTAGTTAATAACTATAACCTATGTGCTTTATCTGTCTATGTACTGTTGGCTTCCGTAGGCGTCTCTTACTGGGAAAAAGAAAGAGAGGATTCCATTTAGTTATTAACTAATATATGCATTTATTTAAGGAGCGACCCGCTCCAACACAATAGTTACAAAAACGAAGAAGCGAGTAGGGGGGGGGGGGGGGGCAAAGTTGGCGTGATCGTAGCCAACCAATAGGAGAGCGCCATTCCAAAAAAAAAAAAGCAAACGGTGACAGAGATGAAAAATTATTAAGAACGCATGACGCTCGTAACTGTATATAGAATATATATACCCCTACCCCTGAAAATTATAATATTATGAATTCAATAATGTTATTATATATATTTTTACATATACACGGGAAGGTTTCTTTTTTGGAAATATATAACTTCTCTACTACCCTTCCTGCGATTATCAAATAATGGGAGGTCCTGGAAATCATTTTAACATTGCTATATAGGCGCACACCTTAGAAAATGTGTTATATTTTTAATTCAAAGAATAACATTTTAAAATGTTATAAAATTTTTATAACAGATGACGCTCTAATATGCATCAGGTTTTTTTTTTATCTAAAGAACAATTCTGTGGGGGTAAATGATTGCTTCCAATGATCATCTCAACGCTGAAAGAGGAACCGATCTAGTGCCGTGTGAGGAACAGAACCAAGAAATGACAATCAAAGGTCAAATGTAAAGAAATGACGTCCATCACTCCTCACAAGTATTCAAACACTGTGACTGCTTAAACTTTATTTTTATTCGAAAATAAACCAACTTACTTCTGTTTTTACTGTGAAGAGAATAAATAGTCGGAGGGCCTGAATCATCAGTGGTGAACCTTCCCAGCAGTTGTGCCAGTTTTATCTACCAGACCGTGTTAACATTGTGCTAGCCTGTACACACACTGCGTGTATATCCAGTACTTTAAAGGAATTATATCAAATATGTACAACAACCTTGGAACAGTAGAAATATATCCAAATACATACACTTTTAACATCGCTTTTTTGCGAACAATTTTCTAATATTGGCTCTTCGGATAACAATTTGGAATTCAAACAAAAGGTTCTATCAAGCCATCATATGAGACCAAACATTGAAATTATCTTAACACTATATTTTGTTC
The DNA here is from genome assembly GCA_030710605.1 of Cordylochernes scorpioides. Taxonomy (NCBI): domain Eukaryota; kingdom Metazoa; phylum Arthropoda; class Arachnida; order Pseudoscorpiones; family Chernetidae; genus Cordylochernes; species Cordylochernes scorpioides. The sequence goes on from CP092866.1 coordinate 68,856,291, forward strand.
AATTGTTTAATCCTGTCATACATAAAGTTAGATTTACTCTATTTAGTATCTTCAACTGGTGTCTTAGAGCCATTTCATGTATTCCAAGAGAAAACACACAGTATAAGTTAAATAAAGAACCAGATACTTTACAGGAACCTGTCAATTTACAAGGTATGTCTGAGAAGTAGTGAGAAAACAGAAATAATTAAGAATGTGTTAAGAATGAGATAGTTAAGAATGAACATTTAATAAAAAAATCAATATATACATACATTGTACCTCTCTCATTTAATCTTCTACAAAGTAACCGCCATTTGCTGTAACACATTTTTATCATCTTTTCGCTAGAGACGAAAAACAAGATGTAAAATCATTAGCTTGGACACTGTTCAATTCACCTTGTACAACAACAACAGAATTGATGTGTGAAGATGAAACTCCAGTTATAAAAATAACTTTATGACCTTAGAGATCTCAAGAACTAGGAGTGCAGCCTAAGAGAGCGATCTCTCCTGAGATAGCACCGCAGTGAGAGGATCCATTACGTCCGATTATTGCCTGCCTCAGCCCGAATTTAAATTTATCACAAATCTGAACTCTTTGTTTGGAATTTCTGGTGAACGTTTAAATATCTTTTAAAATTGATACTCGCACACATTTTAATGCTTATTTTAAAAACACATATGTAATTAAAAACTATTCAACAGATTTATCTTATACTGCAATGAAAAGGTTGAAAGTAATATATAAAACATTTCAATATCTGCGAAGATTTCATCATTGATGTATTTAGATACAATACCTGTATATTAGTAAATTAAATTTTATTGCCATCTATCGTTAAAATTTTACACAAATAAATTTACTGGCAATGCGTTTCTTTTTAAATATCATCAAATATTATCTCTACAGACCTTACTGCAATGATATGAGTTATTAAATGAGAGGGCTTGGCTCATCAGTAGTGAACTTGTATGAAACAGTAATTTGGCGAAACCGCTGAGAGGGTTCACTACTGATGAGCCAAGCCCTCTCATTTAATAACTCATATCATTGCAGTAAGGTCTGTAGAGATAATATTTGATGATATTTAAAAAGAAACGCATTGCCAGTAAATTTATTTGTGTAAAAAATTAACAATAACTGTATGTTGTTGTTACTTGTCCCAAGTACACTATGAACACAATGGTACTGATAGTAGTCAGTATTCCGAAATACATGCTTAAAAGTACAACATCCTTAAGTTTTATTCATGAGTGTACATGAAAAAGAAATCTCTTGTTAATTCTCTTCTATTAATAAAAATATTTATACAAACACCTTATAATGCAATTAATAAAAATTAACAAAAGGAGGTTACTATCAGTAGTTGAACCCATAAAGGATTTAGCTAGTTTATTCTCCCGACCGCTCTCCTACTGTATTTTAGAATCATTGTCTTCTATATAAGCTCTACATTTGTTAAAGGAGACAGGAAATAGATGTTCAAAAGAATTATTAACATATGCTTCTAGAACTGAAGATTCTATATAGACTCATTAAGACAAAACTTAAGAAGATTGTATCTCCTAGCATATATATCAGTATTCAGACAATAACTTTGAAAGATATTTGATACACAGTGACCCCTTTATTGAAGACACACGAGCTAACTAAATGTGAACAAAATTGTCTCTGTCTACTTCATATTAAAATTTAAATGTATTCTGAAGCAATGCTCTTCCGAAAAATCACAAACAAACCTGTTAAACAACACGTTAAATATGATAACGATAATATTGAATTTGTTATTAAAACGTGGATAACGTACAACGGGGCTAATGTTATTTATTTCAACATTTGATTCTAAATAACGTGTGTTTTATGCAGTTCCATAGTATTTATTGTGGCATTGTCTCTCTTCAGATAGGTAGGGGACATTTCAACAGAAAACCAGTCGATTTGAATAAAGAGGTGATAATTATTTCCCTTTTTCCGTTCATATATTGAAAATATATTTTTCAATATTATAATATAACACGTAACTGAATATTTAATAAAAACATGATTTTTATATTTAAGAAAAAGCACGGTGCGTCAGTTCCCAAACACTCTCTTCCTAACGAGTAAGAGAATCTGAATTATTGGGAAAGTTTGGTGGAATTCCCGCGTTGTCCAATTAAGAGGAAACACAATCTCCAGAAATCAAAGTTTTCTTCCCCGAGATTGGATCCACTTCTCGCTATGTCCTGACATGTTATGGAGATGCGGTGGGCAGTGGTATTGCACGGGACTTCTCGCTATGTCCTGACATGTTATGGAGATGCGGTGGGCAGTGGTATTGCACGGGACTTCTCGCTATGTCCTGACATGTTATGGAGATACGGTGGGCAGTGGTATTGCACGGGACTTCTCGCTATGCCCTGACATGTTATGGAGATGCGGTGGGCAGTGGTATTGCACGGGACTTCTCGCTATGTCCTGACATGTTATGGAGATGCGGTGGGCAGTGGTATTGCACGGGACTTCTCGCTATGTCCTGACATGTTATGGAGATGCGGTGGGCAGTGGTATTGCACGGGACTTCTCGCTATGTCCTGACATGTTATGGAGATGCGGTGGGCAGTGGTATTGCACGGGACTTCTCGCTATGTCCTGACATGTTATGTAGATACGGTGGGCAGTGCTATTTCACGGGACTTCTCACCGCTATGTCCTGACATGTTATGGAGATACGGTGGGCAGTGGTATTGCACGGGACTTCTCGCTATGTTCTGACATGTTATGGAGATGCGGTGGGCAGTGGTATTGCACGGGACTTCTCACCGCTATGTCCTGACATGTTATGGAGATACGGTGGGCAGTGGTATTGCACGGGACTTCTCGCTATGTCCTGACATGTTATGGAGATGCGGTGGGCAGTGGTATTGCACGGGACTTCTCACCGCTATGTCCTGACATGTTATGTAGATATGGTGGGCAGTGGTATTGCACGGGACTTCTCACCGCTATGTCCTGACATGTTATGGAGATGCGGTGGGCAGTGGTATTGCACGGGACTTCTCACCGCTATGTCCTCTTTCCGGAGGAAACATAACGCTGGTTTCCATTATCTTAGTAGTCCGTCCCAAATCGCTACTTTCACAAGGATATAGATACATCCAGATGGCACAAGGACCTATAGGACATGCAATAACTGTCCTGGTGTGGAACTAACACCTACCCACATATTCTCATGCCCAGAAATGGCCGCTGCCCTGCAGAAAATTGACATGGACCCAGAGAAGCAGCTTTACACACCCAAGATAGTGGACATTGCTGCTGCTGTGATAGAGATGCATGGAGAAATCTGAGGCTCTTCATTGGACACGACAACAACAACAAGTATATAGGGCTAACATAAGTGAGAAATACAAATTCAATAAGAGAAAATTTGAAGAATATTAGATAGACAAATATAATTATTCTATTGAAGAAATTCAAAGATTAGATAGAGTAAAAATGAAGTCAGATTATCTACATGATTAAATATGTATAACATAAGGAAGTATTTTATTCATGTACACCAAAATAAGTACGTCTCTCTTTGAAAATGGCTTTAAACAACGTCTTTTGGCTTCTAACCTGGGTACATAACGTTATGAGGGGGTGAGGAAGAATTTGCCATGACACCAATTTGTAGTGATGAGGTTCGTTGCTCAAACCATGGTATACATGCTGACTTTTGTCTGAATTTGTCAACACTGATGTTGTGGCTCATTCTTTAACACCAGAAAGTTCTCTATAAACTGGGCTGATCAGCCTAAATTAATTGCTTTAAACAATTGTAAAGGGAGGGTGACTATTTTGGAACATAAAAATGCATGTTAGGGTATTTGTTCCCCAAATATCTCCAGGAATATTCGATATGTACGGATGATAATTTGACACGAGTATAAAGTTAGATTTGAATATTTGTTGATAGAGCTATATTTAAATTGTTGATAATTTGTTATGAAAATAACTTACATACTACACACAAAAAAGTTTTTTTTTATCTGAATAAGCTCTCTATATAAAAATTTTTGCAAAAGGTTTATTTATTATTTATGAAACTGAGAAACTACCGAGTCACAAACTCTTCATCCGTACGAAATCAGTTTCTATTTAATAGAGTTATATCTGGATGAAGTCAGTGTCATAGAGCTCGCAATATGCAAATTATGTGATAACATATTTGCATATTTGTATATCGGAAATATTTATGATATTTATAAAGGCAGACAGATTGGCAAAGGAAGGAGCAGCTGGACATCCTGATGCGGTGTGAACTCCGAGACCTACCTTTCAGCAAGGGACCATATTAACAAACAAAAACTACAACTGATATGGAACCATAGAGATAGTTTCCATCATTCTTGGTACCAAATAGAAAACCCCAAAAAACAGATCCTCCAACTATACAGAAGGAAGTAGACGCAGTTGGCCAGATGGAAATATGGTTACCTGCACCCTCCAGAATATAAAGAGGGAGCCAAAAGCTTCCCCATGTGCACTAGGTGCAAAACCGAAGAGAACACTCCCCAACATATACTAAATTGTATTGAAAAGGACAAGAGATCCCTGTACAGAGAACCAAGAAGAGTTCTTGAACTTCTTTATGAGCACGACCTCCAAGATCTTGTCTAATTTAGATTAATAAAATGATAAGTAAAAAAAAAAATTAATGAACTCCATTATGAATATTATATTATTATTATTATTATTGGAGTTTTGCTTAATATATATTGATTGGGACAACCCACGCGAAATTGAGCCCTTTGACTAGTTAATGAAATAAAAAGGAAGAGGTAGCAGCTAACTAGGACGCATTTCAAGAAATAACTTATCACTACGTGTTGATTTAGAAGCACTAGTGCCGTGAAGAAAGATGTTTTCAAGTTAATATTATGATTAGGTTAGACACACAAACACCCATATTATCAGATTAAATAAATGTGGGAGAATGGCGGGAACAATGTTAGCACAGATTCAATATAATATATCAGGACATAAGAGAAGTAAATAAGAGGATAACTCCAATATTTAAAGTCCGGGGTATCAGGACATTAGAGAAGTAAATAAGAGGATAACTCCAATATTTAAAGTCCGGGGTATCAGGACATTAGAGAAGTAAATAAGAGGATAACTCCAATATTTAAAGTCCGGGGTATCAGAACATTAGAGAAGTAAATAAGAGGACAACTTCAATATTTTAAGTCCGGGGTATCAGAACATTAGAGAAGTAAATAAGAGGACAACTCCAATATTTAAAGTCCGGGGTATCAGGACATTAGAGACGTAAATAAGAGGATAACTCCAATATTTAAAGTCCGGGTTATCAGGACATTAGAGAAGTAAATAAGAGGATAACTCCAATATTTAAAGTCCGGGTTATCAGGACATTAGAGAAGTAAATAAGAGGATAACTCCAATATTTAAAGTCCGGGGTATCAGGACATTAGAGAAGTAAATAAGAGGACAACTCCAATATTTAAAGTCCGGGTTATCAGGACATTAGAGACGTAAATAAGAGGATAACTCCAATATTTAAAGTCCGGGGTATCAGGACATTAGAGAAGTAAATAAGAGGATAACTCCAATATTTAAAGTCCGGGGTATCAGGACATTAGAGACGTAAATAAGAGGATAACTCCAATATTTAAAGTCCGGGTTATCAGGACATTAGAGAAGTAAATAAGAGGATAACTCCAATATTTAAAGTCCGGGGTATCAGGACATTAGAGAAGTAAATAAGAGGACAACTCCAATATTTAAAGTCTAGGACGTGCCAAATATTCCTGGTATTAATACAGCTCAGACTTGTTCACCTCCTTCCTCCTTATTTTAGCGGCGGCGTATTCTCGGAGCCATGGCCCTGTGCCAACTGTCAGCCAGACCAGCTCGGCTTACCTCCATTCTACTGGACATCGCTTCAGATACACTGATTCCATTTACATCTATTTAATAATTGATAAGATTAAAAATAGATTAAAACTTGCTATATGTTTTAATTTTTGTTTGCTCCTGACGAGGACAAAAGCTTTTTGTCGAAACGTCGAGGTAATAAAAAGATTTATACTGGCCGAAGTATCTTTTTTCAAGAAATATGAATGCCGGCCAGGCAGCCTCTATCTTCACGATAAAACTTCAACATTTAATAAAACCCTTTACAAATGAACTTGTTCATAGTTCAAGAGAGTAACGATTTTTTCAATATTAGCTTTTTTAAACTATCATTCTCTCTAGAGAATATACCTTCATTAAAAGAGGTTTACCTTGGATCTAGACGTATTAAACGAAGATACACTTCTTCATAGTGAATTATTCAATATGTATGTGTTTTTGTATAGTATATATTCACTACTATATCAATATACATACCATTCTAGTCGAATAAATATTCTAGTATTGATCGTGATGTAAATAAAGGCAATTCCAATCTCCTCCAACCAATCCCTATCCAAGCAATAAAGGAATTCTCATTGATATCCGTTTTTTAAGGTAAAAAAGGAATTTTGAAATCTTCATTTCACCGACGCAGTGATTTGGAAGAAACTAGGGAATCTTTGGAATATTTCTTTATGTTTCTACCTACGACATATTCCACGGGATTGTTAACAATCATGTGAACCTTAACCGATTTATAGATCTCATATAATACGATAGCGCGCCATCTATTTATAGCAAATGAAAGCATTTATGCAGGAATGTTTCTTTTACCTATAAAACAAACTTCTACTCTCCTCACTGCGATGAGCCAAGGCCTCCCAATATTGCTAATCGCAGTAAGGGGAGTAGAAGTTTGTCTTGTGTGTAAAAGAACCTGATTTGTGGTTAAATGCTTTCATTTCCGATATAGGTTTGTCTAAATAGGAAACTAGTTCCACCCTCTATGCTGGTGTTTGGTTGGTGTGTTTGATTTCTCTTCACTACTTCTGAAGAATGTTTATTTATTTGCTATCTTAGTTTGGTTAGTGTGTGTGTTTATTCATATCTCCAATAATGATAGCTCGGCTGAGGCCATATCTCTAGCTAATTGCCTCAGAAAATTAAAGTATCCCAAATATTTCTTTGACCATTTTTATGTGAAAGGTTTGAATTAGTGAATTATCCAGATTACATGGAAGAGATTACACTCGCCGTTGGAGGAGGAAAACATAACATTATGTTTTAAAAATAATATAAATACATGAACTGTTCTTGAACTGTTTATTTCACAGAAATAAGAAACTTACTGTCACCTTCCTCAGAAGAATCCGATGATTAAGTCCCAAAATAGTTTAGGTCTAAAACAAATAGACCACGATCAAATATGGGAAGACTTACAAGAAGGCATTGATCAAGTATTCAGGCATGACAATGAAGATATGAGCAAGCCAAGGTACATGGAACTATATACCCATGTATACAACTACTGCCCCAATGTCCACCAGGTCAATGCCAGAGCTCAGGGGAATGGGTTCTTGAATTCAAGAACCCAATCACCTGAGGAAGGTGCAAGCGAGTCGCCGAAACGCCTGAAATTTAACAACTTAAGAATTACAGATCTGTATTACCTTAGCTGTGTTATTTTATAAAACAAACTCCTCCAACCAGCAATTGGGTATTACACAATGTTTCTTTTACACAAATCAAATTTCTATTACCCTTACTGCTATGAAAAAATATTGGGAGGACTTGGCTTATCAATGGTGAACCCTCCCAGCGGATTCGCCAATTTAATCTACCAGACCACTTCTTAGAGCTCTAATACTGTATTGGACGATTCTGCTTTTATATGCTACACTGAAAAGTGATATCTTAGGACTGACACTCATTCAAACTAAGGACATAAGCTTTCAGGAGAGTAGAATTACATATAAATATTTGCTTTTTGCAATGCTCTGTGGGTTTTACATTAATGTTAAATTCAGAGTCAAAACAGAAAAGATGAATTCCGCGTTGGTAAAAAGAAATGATACCTAATATTGACATTTGTTGTTTTTTTTTCTTGTTTATTCGTAGACTCCAGAAACCTGGGTTAATCAAATGAATAATAACTTGTTTTTTTTAAACATTTTTTTTAAAATAAGAGTTTACGTGTGTTGTTGTGTGAATAGGTGATTCTCTAAATATACTCATAAAGATAAGAAAAGGACATCTCCTTATCGAGAAAACGAAAGTTGTTGATGGCTTGCGCCATCAGTAACATTCAGTTACACGACAAGGAGATGCCTCTTTCTTAATTTATCCCAGTACAATTTCACATTTGTACTAATTTTTCACACTTATTCTATATACAGTTACGAGCGTCATTCTTCATCTCTTAATCAGTCATCAGTCATCTCTGTCACCGTTTGCTTTTTTTTTTGGAATGGCGCCCTCCTATTGGTTGGCTTCGATCACGCCACCTTTGCCCCCCCCACCCCCCCACTCGCTTTTTCGTTTTTGTAACCATTGTGTTGGCGCGCGTCGCTCCTTAAATAAATGCATATATTAGTTAATAACCAAATGGAATCCTCTCTTTCTTTTTCCCAGTAAGAGACGCCTACGGAAGCCAACAGTACATAGACAGATAAAGCACATAGGCTATAGTTATTAACTAACATATGCATTTATATAAGGCGCCAATTTATAATTGTAACAAATAGTATTTGAATCAAAACATTCAATCGGGTAGAACACGGGCGTTGCCCGGGTCATTCGGCTAGTAAATATATAATAAAGAAAGCGCACCTGGATTTATCTGAAAAAAAAAAAAAACATATTAGAAGGATTTACTTCCTCTTACACACATTGTGTTTATTAATTAATAAACTCTGAGGAAGAAAAAAAAATCCCTCGAGATATTTTTTCCTCTTTTTTTTTATTTGGATCCGAGCAAACTTTCTTTATTATCCAATAGTTTTGTTACTGACTTTATTTTCTATAAACTTTTTCAAAACTGACTCACAATTGCTAACTTATATGTCAGATAAACTATCAAATTGAAATTACGAGTTTAAAAGAATTCACTATGATTACTAACAGGAGATTATAAGACTGACGATGTCTCAAACATATTTCTTTCTTTAAAGTAGACTCTGCGAACCTGAATTCATACAAATTATATTATAAATCATAAATACCATGGAGAGACTCCATTTCACAAATTGAATAATTTATTTTACGAGTTTGAGTCAAAAGGCGATCCATTAAATAAGTTTATAATTTAAAAAAAATATATTTTACGAGGTTTTTCTATAATTTTTAAATATATGTGATGATTTAAGACCATGGAATTGTTGTAAATAGTCTAGATATCTCCTACCACATGTTCCACCCCATGACTGTATATAACTCCTTATGTACTGCACATAGAAAGCCTCAACTAACATCAATCTGTACCGCGTAAGAATCTAATAAAGTATCGCAACTGTACAGATAGAAGGAATGGAGACCAACAGGAGAAAGTTAAGGTTAAAACTAATCAGGCTTAGGACAGAAGTCGAAGCAAGGCCTAGCAAAAGAGGCTTAAAACCAGCCCAACTATAAATAATTTACAAGTCAATACTTCCTGACAGGACAGGGCGTATCTGATAACGCAGAAACCATAAAAGCTAAGAGTAACGCCCCGTATTTCCGTAGCAAGGCCGGATATATATCCTCCGTCAAAGAGATAAGCCAGGCCCAATCAGAAGACAATACCTAAGTAGGTCAACCAATAGCCTACGGCCACGTGAAAAAGTCCCACCAATTAGGAAAGAATCACCTAAATAGGTCAGCCAATTAGAAAGAAGCAAGGTCGTGGTGTTAAATCGAGAACCTAGAATTGTCAGTCTTCGCTTGGAGCTCACCGAGGTAACACTTGCTCTAAAGATCCCTCTCTCCTCATCCCATTCCTTCTTGACGTCAGACGCTTTTAGTGGAATCTCTGTTTGTTTATTTCACCTTTGGCCCAGCTGTGTCGCCTTCCACCACGACTGCACGGTAGAGTTGACATCGAGGTTCGTCTAGCATCAGGTAACACTGGTCCCAGAGGTCCCAAGATATCACAGACTCCCCCGTACCGAAGAGTCGACAGGATAGTGAACGCCAAGGTACAAGTAAGCAAGTAGACCACTGTCTGTACAGAAAGATGGAACAGGGAAGAGAGGAGGATTCAAAGGAGCCCATGAAGACCGATCCCGACTACGAAAGTGGCGACAACCCCACTTTTCCGAAGAAAGAAACCACCCTCGGTAAGACGCAGGAAATTGCCCCCGGCCAGGAAGACGTCACGCCCCCCGCCGCCGGTGTCAGATGTCCTGGGGAGGTTGACCAGGACGCTACCTCAGCTTTCTGCCGTGACCGGACATCGCGAGAGGTGGAATCGCTACGATGGTTCGTACGAGGCGCAGAGCTTCTTCACCAACTACGACGCCCAAGCAGATCGGGCCCAACTACAATACTCTACAAGATTGAGAAAGCCACCAAATCTCCTGCAAGCGCCCCTCCGAGTTACCAACACGCGAGCGTATGTTACCTGCTCCCCCGACCATCTCTAAACCACGAGCCCAGCGAAGACAATGAACTCCGACTGTCCCAAAGACCCTCCAACCATGACACAAGACCAGGACTGTCCCGACATACAAGACAGCACCACAGTAGGTTCCTACTTCTATAATTCTTGTTGAACAATTGTTCGTTCGAGCTGAACTGTCCCATAATGTAAACCTACCTCTACTACTTGATACAGAAGCATCTATCGTTATAATTAGGCAGAATACTTTTAAAATAATAGAAATCAGTTTGTAAAAGAAAAATACCTGCCCATCCATTTAACTTAACTATTAATGCCATAGCTAACAATATTTTCACCATAGATTATATCTTTTTGATCTTAAAAAATAGGTAATATAACGCAGAATCTAAAATTCCATATAATCGATACACCATTGCCTTTTGTCATTTTATCCATAAATTCCGTAAAACGATTTCTACTAATTATAAACTGTCCTCAGCTACTCCTGTATCAATATAATGTACCTCTACCAACTACCTTGTACCAATTCACTTCGTGCAAGCAACACGTGTCCCATGGACAGGTTAATAAACTGTCCCACTTACTAAATTTTCCCCTCCTATAACGGGTTGCTCACACGTGGTGAACTCCAACATTCTTATTTAATCTTATTGTAATGTTCCTAATCCCATTTTCAACGCCCCTATGTCCTTTTCTTTCATATCTTTGGACAGAAGTAACTTAAATCACAGCCTTCCAAAACTATTCCAATCGTTAAATTCCCACATAACTACACTCCTTCCTTTTACACGCATAGTTAAATATCGACAAATCACTCTCAACAAAATAAACAACACCCTCTCACATCACTTTTTCCAATTGACGACAATTTTTAATGCGCGACTTAACACCCAAATCCAATTTCGAGCTACACAAGCTGCATCACGTCGCCCTACTAAACACACACAATCTTTTTTTTTTTTTTCACATTAAACGTGTCATATCCACTAACAATATAAAAATTATCGATATGTTCGTACAACCAACAACCATGACTTTAGTAAATTTGTTATTCTTAGTAAAACAGATTAGATTTTGTACAAAACAATGACTTCACGTGGCACCTTTTCATTTACAATTTTTTCGCTTCGTGTCACAGCGCCACACCACCACTAAACTCTTTCAATTTTCAGGCCAAAGACGCCTTCATCACGCCTGTGACACCTTTAATCACACATTGTCCACGTAGATAGTCGCAATTTCATTCAATTCTATCCCGATATCAATGAATAACATTTTTACTAAGTCCGCCAAAAAACCATTCGATTTAATATCAACAGATACAATATCTGAATTTTCGAAATACAAACACAAATCTAACAAATGCTTGAACACACGGAATAATTCAACCTCTGTATATCTCTAGGTCAATCCCATAACGCTTGTCACCAAACGTGACAAATCAAAACGCTTTTGCGTTTACAATTATAGAAATAATATCTCCGAACGTAGCTCGAATTAACAAATCCAATAAGTTGGAAGAAACAAGCAGCCTCGCAAAGGCCATCTGACCTAAATCCGGAATCACATTAAAAATAGGTTCGCTCCCCCTCACCCCCCCGAGCAAACAAACAGCCGACATCTTGTTACATCCGTCACCACCCCGATGTCACTCTAATGGATTTTCGCTACCTATTAAATTAAACATTAGTGCGTACATTTACTAACAAATCTGTTCACTAACATTCTCTCGCCCTCAATTAACTTGGCAACTTAACATCGACACTTAGAACCAAGGACAGCATTTTACTTACAAAAATCACACACACCCACATAAGTTTAAACAAAAAATCGACAACATTAGGACTCAGTAAGTTTCACAGTTGGAAACAATGTGATCCACGAGTCGCATCAAACTTAAAACAAATCCGATAAGTTAGAACAACTTAGGCCAAAAAGACCAAAGATATCAATCGAGGACACTTTAAAGCTCTCTCTACCCATCCTAAAAAAAAAAAAAAAAACAGGAACATTACGTTTGGCCTACAACTTTCCATTCTTTCACGATATATAATTTCTATATATAGTCTTACTTGCTCTTCCTTCTCGATGAACATTTTTTAAAAATTTTTCATTTTAATATCCTTTATATAATCATTATATAGCTCTTATAATTGTTTTTTTTACGTCAACCAATTAGTTTAGATTATTGTCTTTTTTTTATTTTTCTTTACCAAAACTTATTTACTTTTGCTTTATGACTCTATTTTATAATCAACTTTATATTTTATCTTTCATATCATATCTAATAATCTCAAGTTTATATTTCATGTTTATATCACTAATTTGCATTTATCATTTTATATTTTCTCTCACTTTATAAATTAGATGTTATTTACATTGTTTCATCTTCTGCTACCATGTCAATGCTATCGAGTATATTACTGCTCATTTTTAATTTTCATTTAATATTTTCACTTTCTATTACCCCTTATATACTGCTGTAGTGTGTTAATCTTTGTATCATATCATCACTATTTTTACTTTTTTTTTTAAAGATTACTTTGCATTTAACTTCGCAATTCTATTTTCGATTTTTCAAATCCTTTAACGCTATATGCAAAGCCTTAATTTCGCAATTTCATATCTCAATGATATATTCTTTTATAATCAAACTAAAAATCACGATCTAAAAACAGGGCAATCTTCAATAACCGCTTAAACAACCACTTTAAAGGTTACTTCTTAATAAATACTAACCCTTTTCCGCAGGAACTTTTAACTCCTTCGCAGGCTAGACTTGACCTACTTTGATTTCGTAATTAACAATCTTGTCACACCGTCCCCCAGATTTACCTTATCCCAACTTCTGGCTTGGATACGTGCAAATTGTATTTTTTTTATATATTCCAGGGCACTCTCATGCCACACGCTGGCACATCTTTTTTTTTATTTTACTCTTTTTCTCGCTAAGCCCCTGACGACTCTAATTAAAACTTTGATTTCTGGTCACTGATCTACGCCCTCATTTATCCTGCATGCGTACGTCTTAACGACTAATTACTAAAACCCATAACAATCCCCTTATCTTACTCTTCGATTGTGGTACTGTAACTTTATTCGGTCCTTAAATTTACATGTGAAACATGGCCTAGGTTCTCCGCGCCGTGCACATTAAATGGTTTGGGACTTGAGTCAAAGTGACATTGCCTCAACCAAGTAATAACTAACCCCTCAACCCTTTCTAACGCCCATCACGAAGAGATCATGATTGTCCCATCCAATCGTTTTTATTTTCACCTATAATCATTATATGTTCTCTATTAAATATTTTATTCATATTTTTATTTTTACTTGTATGTTTAATATTAGTTGTTTATGCTTTATTATCTCTTATGGATATACAGAAATTAACCCCATGTTATATAACAACTCACTTTAATTAATTTTTTTAAAATTACTTCCTTAATAACAGTCTTCCTATTCCGCTCTCTTAAATCCCTCCATATGAACCCTCTCACATCCGGGGCCATCTGTGATGATTTAAGACCATGGAATTGTTGTAAATAGTCTAGATATCTCCTACCACATGTTCCACCCCATGACTGTATATAACTCCTTATGTACTGCACATAGAAAGCCTCAACTAACATCAATCTGTACCGCGTAAGAATCTAATAAAGTATCGCAACTGTACAGATAGAAGGAATGGAGACCAACAGGAGAAAGTTAAGGTTAAAACTAATCAGGCTTAGGACAGAAGTCGAAGCAAGGCCTAGCAAAAGAGGCTTAAAACCAGCCCAACTATAAATAATTTACAAGTCAATACTTCCTGACAGGACAGGGCGTATCTGATAACGCAGAAACCATAAAAGCTAAGAGTAACGCCCCGTATTTCCGTAGCAAGGCCGGATATATATCCTCCGTCAAAGAGATAAGCCAGGCCCAATCAGAAGACAATACCTAAGTAGGTCAACCAATAGCCTACGGCCACGTGAAAAAGTCCCACCAATTAGGAAAGAATCACCTAAATAGGTCAGCCAATTAGAAAGAAGCAAGGTCGTGGTGTTAAATCGAGAACCTAGAATTGTCAGTCTTCGCTTGGAGCTCACCGAGGTAACACTTGCTCTAAAGATCCCTCTCTCCTCATCCCATTCCTTCTTGACGTCAGACGCTTTTAGTGGAATCTCTGTTTGTTTATTTCACCTTTGGCCCAGCTGTGTCGCCTTCCACCACGACTGCACGGTAGAGTTGACATCGAGGTTCGTCTAGCATCAGGTAACACTGGTCCCAGAGGTCCCAAGATATCACATATATATATATATTTTTTAAATATACAACAACAAAAAGCCTCAATTAAGGACACACGTTCTATACAGGATTCTCCCAGATAGGTAAGCACAAGTAAACATAACAGTTATCTACAATAGAGGAGATTAAGATCGACCTTTCTTCAAGTTGGACCCATCATTTGTTTTGCGCCTATTGTCTGTGCTGTTTTCCAGAATTTGTGAAAATTTAATACATACGGTTTGCTTTTCATTATTTTTACCATTAGAACATATGGAGAATTGATTTCGTAACCAATCTTTTGACTGAAATTTCAAAAAACCCATAATAAAATAAAAAAAACTATGCTCAAGCCTATATAAAAATCAAGATCTAAATTTAATAAAGTATCTAACAAAAGTACAAAGTAGAGACAAACAAGCCTTTTGGTGGAAGAAGTAAATTCGTTCATTGACGTTAATTGAAAACAGATAACGGGATAGTAATGCTGTAAAGAAACTACGTGAAAGATATGTCATGTAATCACTTTTCCTTCGAAGATTATATACAGAATCAACTAGAATTTTATCTCAGATTTGCAAACCTTGTTCAAAGATATTCAGAAATTGTAGAAGCACTTGGAACCCAATGTGAGATAATGAAATACATTAATATTATAGCAACTTTTTAATTTGCATTGCGCCGGAAGAAAAGGAATATTTGATATATATCTCTAGAAATATTGCCCTAGTTTAACTTTATCTCCTAATTCGTAAATGGGAAATTAATTGTGGAATTTAATGGTAGAAAATGTAATTCTATATTTAACCAAGATATATTCGAATAAGTTTGGAAAACTTAAAAATCAACGAATTAAATTATTCCACTAATGCTTAAAGCCTTTGGTCTCTTTCATTAAAAACATATGTAATTTTGACGTTTATTTTGACAGGGAAGGCGCCCTATGCTTCAATGTCCTCCTGGAATAATGTTCATCTATATTGCCACGTGGAAAATTAGAAAAGACAAACTTCAGGATGACACAGCAATTTATTTAAGGCAAGAACAAACTGTGAATGATAAAAAAAGATAAGCAATGAGGGAAGTTTACAGAGTAGCAAAATATAAACATCAAAAAATGATACTTTGTTAATAAAATAATAAATACTTTGTTACAATATATATAATATAAATTTGCCGGAGTATGGTATGTGTTCATGTACCAAAGGTGGCACCTCTCCCGTAAAAGATACATTAAAACAATGTATTTTGTTCATTATCCCAATGTAAAACGTTAAGGTTGTTAGTTTTTGTCTGGATTTGCCAAAATTGGTGTTAGACACATTCTCCATCACTACCTTAACTTTCTTTACTGGAGCGATGAACTAAAATGTATTGTTTTAATGTATTTTTAACGGGAGGCATAATATTGACTGCACAGATAGGCATTTTAGATGGCAGAGCGCCATATAGTGGAACAAATATCAATGATTTAGACTTGTTCCGTGAAATTTGGTCAAATTTGTTCATGTGAGCGTTCGGGATATGTGTTTTTTTTTTTTGTTTTTAATATCAACACCTGACCTTTTTATTATTTTTTTCATATATATATATATATTTAAAAAAAAACGAAAGAAAAAATAAAAGATAAAAAGATCAGGTGTTGAAATCAATATTAAAAATGGCATATCCTGACCAGGAGCACATGTGCTTTACAGAAGGCAGAGCGCCATCTGGTGGAACAGAAATCAACTAAACATTGATTTAGCCTGTTCCCTGATATTTGGCCAACCCAATTTCTTGATAAATCAAGAAAAGCCATCCACGAACGCGTTTCGCGCTTTTGGCGCTCGTCAGCGTGGAGTAGGCTGAACCATTGCAACCAAAAAAGATTTTTTGGTCCCAATGGCTTCCCGAAAAACCAAGAAATGGGTATTTAAGGCCAAACTTGCGTAAATACGCTTAGCACATTAAAAAACGAAAGAAAAAATAAAAGATAAAAAGATCAGGTGTTGAAACACCATTTTGGGAAAGCCATTGGGACCAAAAATCTTTTTTGGTTGCAATGGTTCAGCCTACTCCACGCTGACGAGCGCCAAAAGCGCGAAACGCGTTCGTGGATGGCTTTTCTTGATTTATCAAGAAATAGGGTTGGCCAAATATCAGGGAACAGGCTAAATCAATGTTTAGTTAATTTCTGTTCCACCAGATGGCGCTCTGCCTTCTGAAAAGCACATGTGCTCCTGGTCAGGATATGCCTTTTATATTTTTAATATCAACACCTGACCTTTTTATTTTTTCTATTGTTTTTTCATATATATTATATAATCTAAAATGCAAATATTTTATTTTTGAAAACGTGTATTTTATTTTCATCATTGACTTATTTTATTTTTGACCATAGATTTAGAACATAACACTTTGAATATATTTGTTGTAAATATGTATAGTTAACCTACCTATTTTTTAATTCACTAATATAGGATTCATTTTATAAATTCTATATTACTGTGAAAAATAATTTATGTGTAATTTGCTTCAAGTAATTGAAAATAAAAACTACTCGATAAGTAAATAACTATCTTTCCTTTTTCACGACTGCACCTTCAATTCTTTATCATTCCAACATCAAAACATTATAATCATTAAAACCACGGGTCTTATACAGATTCACCACAGGAAGAAATAATAGATGGAGCTCCTATACTCCAGGCAGCGCAGCACCCAACAACAGCCTCCAGGTCCGACGCATGTCCAATGGCCACACGTTCCTTTGTGCATACGTCATGGTTAGCGAATCACTGAAAAGGAGAGTGTTGAATCAGCCGCGTACTAGTCTTCGATTTCCTCGTCCAAATGGACCACGGCATTCGGCGATTCAATTAATATCCGAATAATCATAACATATATATATGATTCAAGGAATATGATCAAAGAAGATTAAATTGAATGAAAAAATAAACCAACAAGTAGTTCTATTGTTTTACAAATGATATTTCAAAGAAGTAAAAAAAAAAAAAACAGGAACGAATTAATCTAGTTGTTTCTTATATATCTACAAATAATTATAATACGAGATGTTATAAAGGCACGTGACAGACATTAAGCCATTTTTAAAATGTTTTAGGAGAGGATCAAATTATCGACATTTTCCTTATGACCGAAATTTTTCTTCAATCAATTAGAAAATGATATTTAAAAAAAAAAGTCCAATTTCACGAATAAAATATTCAAACTAAACTTGGTCAGAAATGCACATTATATCCCAGTTCTAATGGAAATTTGCTTGCCATAAAGTAAATTGACTTAGTTGAAATATAATGTGTACATTTAAAAAAATGATAATTATAGATTAAATGAGAAAATGGGCAATTATATGTTTTATTTCAGAATAAATTATTCATATATTTCATAATTCTCTCTACGTTATAAATACTAAATAAAAATATATTTTATTTCTAATAAAGATTTTAAATTTTTGTTTGCTTTGAAATGCGTATTGGAATACAGATGTAAGGAAATGTTTAATCGCAAACATAATTTGCATATGGCGGTGATACCCTGGAGATGGATATACGTTCTAAATTTGCATAAAATCTGAAATATGCAAATAGTTGGTCTTTGCGAATCCATTGTGTGGCTTGATAACATGCCAAAACGCATGGAGGTTTGTCGTTTTATCAAAGACGTTATTTACAAATAGTCATCTATATTATGTAAGCATATAACTTTTGCTATTAACTTTTAAGGTAAAACATCAGGCGTCTGAAAATGAGTGAAAAAAGAAACTCAACTCCTAAATCCTGATGTTTCCACCTTAATTTATACAGGAGGTTTGAATGTATTGAATTAATCCTTAAGTTTCGGAAGCTTAAAGTGTCAAGACATACTTTTCCTAAAGAAGAACATTTTAATTAAGGAAACTGCTGCCTTTTAAATCCATACGGATTTATGCGCAGAACTATGCAAACTTTCACCCCGGGACAACTAGGTATTTCCTTATCTCTATTATATACCCTTCTGAAACTACTCCAGTTTTACTTTTGAATAATAAAGTTTTAGAATAGTTCAAACAATATTCAGTATTTTTGTGTACACTTATTGTTTTAAAGTAATATTAGTAAAAGTAAGAGACTTTTCTCTCTCTTGTATAGGTTCAACCACTGTGTGTGTGTGCTGTATGGAACGCTTCACGATTTTGCGTGTCATCCTTGCGCAGGGGCCATGCTAATCTTCTCTGTATCGTTCCAATTTTAGTATATGTGTGCTGTATTGTGCGTGTTGTGTGTGAGTGTGTATGTTGTATGTTGTGTGCGAGTGTATACGTTGTAGGTGTTATTTACGTTGTATTTTGCGTGTTTTGGTGTTGTGTGCCGTGCGTGTTGTTATGCATGTTGTGTGCAAGTGTGTGCGTTTTATGTTGTGTGTGGTGTACCTTTTGTGCGTTATGCGTGTTGAGTGCAAGTGTTTGCGTTGTATGTTGTGTACCTTGTGTATGTTGTGCGTGTTATGTGCGAATGTATGCATTGTGAGTGTTGTGTGTGACGTGCTTTGTTTATGTTATGCATGTTGCGTGCAAGTGTGTGCGTTGCGAGTTTTGTTTGCGATGTGAGTGTTGTGTGCTTTGTATGCTGTGTGTACTGTGCTTTGTGTGTGTTGTTCGTGTTGTGTGAGAGTGTGTACAATGTGAGTATTGTGTGCTTTGTATGTTGTGTGTGTTCTGTTCGTGTGTTGTGTGTGTGAGTGTTTTGTCCGTATTGTGTGAATGTGTGTTGTTATAAGGGGTAATTTACAAAATAAAAAAAAATATTTCAAGGGTTTGCTTCATTTTTTTGTGTTTATTTATTTACAACACCTAAAAAAGTTTACAAAGAATATACATGTGCATATGGCATCCCGTTATTGCAGTGTTCCCAAGTTAGGTATTAAGAATTCTCTGTCATAGAGTGAGAGAGGAGTTATTGACGACAATGGGGGGAATACATCACACGGCAGTTACCTCTCTGTAGATATGTCTGATTGTGTCAAGGAGAGAGCCCGGCTGCTCTGGAGGAGCCACTGATATAGAAAAGTGAGTGTAGTCTACACTGACTACCTATTGTAGATACTGGTGACATCGATGTAGTGGAGACGGCACCGTTCTCTACTCCCGTCACAGTCTCGCACTGAAGTCCCGTAGATAATCTCTGTTGTATACAGTGCCTCCTGTCGCCACGAAAACATTTCATCTGTATTGTATAAGCTGTCATTTATATCTCCGATACTCCCTGATTCATTGTGTTGTCATTAGTCATCTCCTGTACACAAGGTTGTGATGATGATGATTAGGGGTTTATATATACTGTGATTGCCTCATATTGTTACAAATGAGTTATCACAGATATATATAGCAGAATTTAACATTTTTGCCTATATATTTCCCAACAGTATCACTACTTCACGCCACTTCAATCATTGGCGTCAGGATGGACCACGTTTGGTAGGAGTCAACGGAGAGATCTTTGGCCCGTATTTATTTTTGTGTTTAATGACGAAAACACGTTAGGGAAAAAGTACTTAATGCCAGTGTAGGTAAACGAACCCAACCTGGTATAACAATATTTTCACACGTGTAAAAGCAGCTGGATTATAAAAATTCAAAGTATAAGAGAGCTTTTGGCCACTTTCACTCATAGTTGGTTGTATTTGAAAAATAATTGAAATATTATAAGAAATTTATCAAAGAAATGCATAATGGAGGATGGAATCCGTGCCGCAGTTATTATAATCTGTCATTCAGACCATTGGACAAACCTTGTAGAAATCTGGTAGAACATGTTCATTTAACTACAGATATATTTTCTTTTGTTTTCTCTCGGTGCCTAAAATGTAAAAAACTTATGAATACGATAATAGATCCATGATACCTTGATTTAAAGAATCTGAAGCACATACTGAGCCAGTTCAGTAACTTCAGAAGAAGAGCTCACCCAACATGGAAAACAGGCTCCTTTGCTACCGACACTGGATTCAGACACAGCTGATGGTTGGTATTGCTTACATTAACGGCACAGAATTTCGCCATTCGTCCAGTATCATCATTGAAGTTTTGTGGCTTTTTGTAAATCAAGATTCACCACGGCTAGGGCGCCTAACACACTATATTGATAGCTGTTGGTCCGGGATTGTTTATTAGATCTTAGAAGCTAGCTAGACTATCAGATGGCCACCTGCCTGGTGATGTATTTAGCGATTTATAAGACGAAGCAAGGATCCACGGTGCTGATGTATAATTCGAGGCTGACTGCTCCCTACACTTCTTCAAAATAGGAACTGTTTACTCATAGTCCACTCATCCAGTAAGCCAGAACGGAGTTTTGAGGGAAAATATTTATACAAGTGTTCCACACGTGTAGCCAGAGTGGTGTTGATTCCCTTCTGCCTCCACGTGTGATTGGAAGAAAGATCGGAACAACTTGCGGAAATTTCTGATCAGTTTCCAAGAGGTTGGTCGTTAGCACCTCCAGAAATACCCGAGTTTTGTCACTGCCGATTGTTTCTATTTTTACCATTGTTGTGTCAGGTCGTTGGACGAGAGCGTATTTTCAACTAGGCGGTTCCGGGTTCGTTTTTTTTAAGTAGATATTTTAACTCCTCGTTTGTTAGGTCAATTAAGTGTTTGGCGCAGTTTCAGTGAACTACAATGGGATTCCTTAGATGTCCTGTGTATGTATGATGGATGGTGTGAGATTTGTCCACGATGGTATTTGCTATGCTAAGATATTCAGAATTAAAAATGGCTTTAGCGCGCCATCTACAATCAAGATTTGAAATTATTTTGACACAATTATTTCTCTTTTAAAAATTGAAAACCATTACCTGCCATCCTAACTGCGGAGAGAAGGTTCACCACATGTATACTTATTACAAATAAAAAAGGCATATCCTGACCAGGAGCACATGTGCTTTTTAGATGGCAGAGCACCATCTAGTGGAACAGAAATCAACTAAACATTGATTTAGCCTGTTCCCTGATATTTGGCCAACCCAATTTCTTGATAAATCAAGAAAAGCCATCCACGAAAGCGTTTCGCGCTGTTGGCGCTCGTCAGCGTGGAGTAGGCTTTACCATTGTGGCCAAAAAGATTTTTGGTCCCAGGGAATATCAGGGAACAGGCTAAATCAATGTTTAGTTGATTTCTGTTCCACTAGATGGCGCTCTGCAATCTAAAAAGCACATATGCTCCTGGTCAGGATAATATTTTTATGTTTAATATCAACCCCTGATATATATTTTTTCTATTATTTTTTCACATGTCTACTTATGTGAAAAGCAGTTCGACTTTGTGCTTCCAAGGCATCAGAGCCCTGTATTATCACTTTCACTACCTTGTGGACTCGTGTAAGAATAAAGAGTTGTATCATTTTTCTAAACTCGAATTTTCTTCATATCCGACTCCAATCACCGGGATGAATCCCGCAATTCTGGAATAGCTCAAGTTTCCGAAGTGCAGGTGCACTACCACTTCCAGTATATAAGCATAACTTATCCCCCATGGTATATCTCTAAATACATTGCGATTACCGGGTTCTTAGTAGTTTTCTCGGCGCAGTTAGGGGGGGGGGGCGGCAGGAATGGGTTTTAAATAAAAAAGAAAAAATTGCGCCAAAATAATTTCAAATCTTAATACTAGATGGCGCGCCAATACCTCATAGAGAATTGAAGCCTAAAATACCTTTTTGTGAATGAATTTCGGAATAGCAATGTTCGATTTATATATTTGTATTTTGATATATATCTACTGTCCCCCCACACTTGTAGCTTTTAGTTCCTTACTCACCTCAAAATACCATCACAACAACATTCTTCTAAGCTACCGTATATAGAGGCGAAACCCCAATGCAATCGCATAACACATCCTAATAAATAGAAATGGCAAAACCGCTGTATGGGGGTTCACCAGTGATGTGCCAGGGCCTCCCAACATGTTCTCATCGTAATAAGAACAGTAGAATTTGAAAAGATGTTGAAAATGGACATTCCATTGAGAACCCTAGAAAACTTGAAGGGCGAGAGTATCATTTTATGAAATACTTTTAATTATTCACTAATTACCTCATTGGAACCTCTTTGAAGACCGATGCTGGGTCGACAAGTCAAAAAAAGTAATGAAAGCCAGTTATATATCCTTGTATATATTACACCACATGTCTCTCACTTTATCAAATTTATTTTAAAAACAATATCTTCAATCACCCAGAAGAGTTAAGAAAATATTCATTTAGGATGAATCCGGGCGAAAAGCTGTGTTATTCAGCTGAGAAATATATAATACTAACCGAATGACCCGGGAAACGCCCGGGGTTTACCCGATTAAATGCTTTTATTAAAATACTATTCGTTACTATCATATATTGGCGCCGTGGATGTCATTCTTGTATAATATATAAATTAGTTTTAAGAATTGTAAAAAAAATTGCATCGGCCGGGAATCGAACCCGGGGCGCCCGCGTGGCAGGCGAGCATTCTACCACTGAACCAAAAGCAAACGGTGACAGAAGTGTCTCGCGCATTGGCGGCATCAAATGATGGGGGGGGGCAAAGGTGGCGTGATCGTAGCCGACCAATAGGAGGGCGCCGGCAAACCGTGACAGAGGCCATGACGCTCGTAACTGTATATAGAATTCGAAATCTCGCACACACGTTGTTGTGAAGAGAGAGAAATTTACGATTTTCTCATTTGTGATTCAATAGAACAAGAAAAAACTTTGAACAAAAGTGTATAAAAAGAATTGAACTCCCTAAGCGCTGTCAGTAAAGTTTACATAACAAAAAGAACGCTGCCAGAAGTTACTACCCTGAACATCCAATCTGAGGGAAGTACAGTGTTGGGACATATCCCACTGCTAGAGTAGGGACGCCATCTTGAGAGACGGTGACGTTCATCAAAAATTATTCTGTACGATAATTAAACAAGCCGTCACGTCGTTCCTGTACTGCCGTCATCTACGTCAACAACCTGGCTTAATTACGTCAGGATACATCTCCTCTATTCATGAGATCTTTTAAACCTGGATAATTAAGGAATTAATAAATAAGTACGTGTTTTGGACGGAATAATTACTAAGCTGTACTAGGAAACTACAGGTAGAATTAAACTTTTATTTAAAAATATATATTTTAGCCTTTTAAAGACACACTCTTATATTTTATGGGAAGCTGTAGAGTTCTGGAATGTTTTAGAAAACTAGAAAGTGTGTGTATGTAACAATTTGACAATTCCATTAAAATAATAAATTGCTATAAATTATAAAATATAAAAATATAAACGTTAGCAATGCGTTTCTTTATTCGTTAAAATTTTATAAGCTTTCGGATCTTTATAATCTTTCCACCGAGTCACGAATAAAGAAACGTTTATATTTTATACCGTTTATATTATTTATAATTTGACAATTAAAACAAATTTATTGACCACCTCAGTCAATATTTACACATTCTAAAGAGAGATGACGTTAAAATAAAAATAAGAGAATAATTTTGAAATGGGAAGATATTTACGGTTACAAATTTTCAGGCTGGGAGTCTTTCCCACCGCATGAGTACCCAGGCGATGAAGGGGTCCTCAACTCCACCACCCAGGCCAACCTGCATGAAGTACCCGTAGATTCTTGTGTTAACACAAAGCAATAACGCGCCATCTATACATATAAAATGAAAGGATTTAAAAGCACAGATGTTTCTTTTATACATGATACAAACTTCTACTGCCCTTACTGCAATGAAAAAATATATTGGGAGGGCTTGGCTCATCAGTGGTGAACCCTCCCAGCGGTTTCGCCAATTTAATCCACCAGACCGCTTCTCGGAGCTCTAATACTGTATTGGACGCTTCTGCTTATATACGCAGCACTGAAGGATGGAATCTCAGAAATGGGTTTCAAGAAAACTATGGACATAAGCTTATAGGACAGTAGAATTACATTCAAATATTTGCATCGAGCAATACTCTTCCGCAGACAATAAAGGCAAGGCCAGTTAGGCATAAATTAACTGACTGATAAGGCATAAATTAATCGCTGGGAGGGTTCACCACTGATGAGCCAAGCCCTCCCAATATATTTTTTCATCGCAGTAAGGGCAGTAGAAGTTTGTATTATGTATAAAAGAAACATTCGTGCTTTTAAATCCTTTCATTTTATATGTATAGATGGCGCGTTTTTGCTTTGTGTTAATTTGATTTGTATAAAATTTGGGTACATGTGTTTAACAAACCAACCTAGACACTCCACACATGTGTATCAATCAGGTAGAACTATGTAAAACTGTAATATAAAGTAAGTTAATCTCGGCAACAAAAACCTATATCGGGACTCCCTGCTCTACACAGGATTCTAAAGACCACAAAGGTAACAACTATTTACACATGTGGATATTTGCAATCTTGTAGAGTTATGTATAAACTCATGAACAAAACTTAAAGAAGGGGAAAGTCTTTGATGTCAACGGTTGTCTGTTTTGTTTTGTTGTTGTTGTTTTTTAATGAGACAGAGGAAATGGTTATTTCGTATGTGTTCAATCACTGTAATATCTTTCAGAGTTATTGTCTGAATCCAGATATATATTCTAAAAGGTACAACTTCCTTAAGTTTTGTCCATGAGTGTAGTTCTCCATTGCAGATTTTTAGAAATTCGATCAAGATATGGTAGAGAATTTGTTAATATAACTATGAGAGTACATATTGGGGTGTTCAGAGTATGAAAATAATTGTATTGATGTTAATTGTTAAAGAAATATATTATCAGCCTAGGAGGCTTCAGGTAGTTTGGGGTCTACCTAGACTCCTTCACCTTAAAAAGTTTATAGAGGAAGGAGGGATTTGGCCGACGCGAGGATAGCTATGGAGTCATTATCCAGGCCTCGCCCAATAACCCAGCCCTGCAGGTCAGGAGGCCGTTCGATGATAGTAAAACCCTCCAGGATAAGGGGCCTGAAACAACGACAATACCAGTACATATTGAAAACGAACGGTTCCGTGGTCGATTATAAACATAAAATCTTCTTCTTGCTGTAGTGTGGTTGAGATATGCCAACAACCCAATCAATATTTCCGTATCGTATGGGTGCTGTACCCGTGCTAAGCGGCCATATTGATGATAGATTCCTGTACACATATCTTTGTTACCTGCAACACCCTCAGTCTTTGTTTAACTGAACATCGCCTTATTTATAATGGTCATGTCATTCGGACATGTAGAGAATGCATGATTAATCCATTAAATTTTTATTGTGTAGAGTGATTTATATTCAAATAATCCATATATACGTTAATACATTTTTAAAAAAGGTTCCTTTATTATTTTTAAAACTCTCGCAAACTCTCAAGCTATAGAGTTTTCTTTAACAAGCTAATCCTTTGTGTACGGCTCGCGAACTGCCACCTTGCAAGTCTCTCAATAAAGATTGGCTTGTTGATGTACTCATGGCTCGGGAGCTTGTCAGTTTTAAATATAATTTTTGAAACTTTTTACACAAGTTATTTTACATATGTGTTATTGAAATGATATTTTCTCTTGCAATTCTATTACTTTAAATATGTTTATAATCGACTGCAGGATAGTTCTTCTTCAATATGTACTGGTCTTGCCGTTGTTTCAGGCTTCTTATACTGGAGGATTTCACCATCATCGAGCGGCCCGTGACCTGCAGGGCTGGGTCTGTGTGCGAGATCTGGATGCCAAAGCCAATCACGCATCGGTCAAAGCCCCTGCATCTATAAACTTTGATGTAATGTGCATTGTTTCAGGTCTGTTAAAGGACTTTTATCCCGAAAGTTAGCCCCGAAGACGTGTCGATTTTTAGAACATATATTGTATCAAGAAAAAAGAAAGGGGCATCTCCTTATCGTGAAACTTATTTATAACCCAGTGCAATATCACATTTGTATCACCTGTATTGGATCGTTGATGTTGCTTACTTGATAAACTTGAATATAAAACAGAATAAGCCTCATGTTGGCAGGTATTAGACACAACATAGGTGCTCGAGGATAAGTGGACACTTATGGGAATTGATGTTTGTATATTGGAACTTGATGTCGCACTTATGCCTAGACCCAATATAATAAAGTGTTGCTATAGAGTTCTTTCTAAAAATAGACAAAAAGTTGTTAATAATTACATCGGTACATTTCAGCGAAGGCCATCAAGTCCGCTGTCAACTTTTTTTTTTCTTTTCAACCCTAAATGGGAACCGGAAATAGCGTAAAAGGACCGGAAATGACGCCACGTCCTTATTGATTTCTTGTCTGTCAACCGAGATTTTCTCAAATAAAATTCTGGAAGTGGGGGAGAGGTCAGGAATCATTTAGAGGTGATTTTGGGGAGTTAAATAATTCATGTTGTGATGGCTGACGTTGGCAGGGTTGTGTGCCACGTCGTCTGCTGATAACTTATTAAACTTTATATAATGGACGGTGACACCTTTGTTGTTTTTGACATCGTCTGAACGTTATTTCTTCACTTCCTATGTCTAAAAAGTATAGAACGTAGCAATTATACTTTCCCAAGTTTTTTTCTTTTTCTCATGAGAACATTTTTATTTTAATTTGCATATCCCCATATATGTAAATGGTAAACATATTTGATTTTTATGAACAGAGGACATCTAGATTGTAAATATAAATGTAATTATTCTATTCATTATTTTGAAGTAAACAATTGTTGTATTGTTATTATATAATTTATTAATTAAACATTACTCACCAGATGAAATTATTTTATTTCAATTATATATATTTAAAAGGTTACATTTATTTTATTTTTACTATTTATTTATACCTGTAAATCCAATGTTTACGCTTCATGCCTTCTATGATGAAGATATATGTGATGAGGTCCTGTCGACTTATCTGTGATGAGCTATCCTGTCGACTCTCGCTATAGCTGTGGTAACCGAGGGTCAAACCTGTAGTAACCGAGAGGGACAGTCAGGGCGTGGAGAGTTTTCCAGTACCTCTCTGCACCTTGGAAGACCTTTAACAGTTCTCACAGAGTACAGGCAGTCGTGGTCGAGGCAGAGTGGAAAGCTTGGGAATGTCCACACACAAAAAAACGAAGAGACACAGTTGTAGTAGGAAAGTTCCGTGAACAGATAGGAGTCGAGCTAAGAGCAAGATGGAGTTAGAAGAGTTCTTACTGTTTTACATGGTCGATGAGGTGGACCTGGGTACAACCGACAAGGGCCCACGCCGATGTTGAAGTGGTCTGTAATTTCGGCTAAAACCGAGGTTTTATATACCTTTGCCGAGGAGGGAGACATGCGAGAATTTGGACTTTGAACTGGTCCAAAGGGCGTGGTGCATCTGCGCTATTCTGCACCCTTTGATATCAACGACTTGCCAAATTCCTCTTTAGGGTTGTTGGATTTCTATCTCGATATCTTTCTTAGCTCAGCTCTTAATCTATCACATAGTTTTATTTATTCATCCTAGGTTTGTACAAAGTACATTATATATGGTGATGCAATGACACATGTCAATCATGCGTATAATTATTTATAGATGTGTTTCTATATACAACATGACAATCTTGTTATAAGTAGTATATAATATAGGGTTGTTGGTTTAAATTACCACATATATTTATTTTTTAAACACACAGAATACTACAACAATAATCATATAAAAATGTTATAAAAACAAACTATAATGTTTATGTAGTTAGTTACTCGCTTGTAATGGGATTTAATAAGTATTTGGCTGCTTGAAGGATTGTGTTTGACCTTAACTAGATTACAACCGCAAGTTATTATTATATAGATCAAAAGTAATTATATATTTTAATATCAAAACAAAGGAAATTATTGATTCTTATCAACGCTATATGGTGATTGCGGTAAATGAAGCTGTCTGTGTAATATACTTTTTTCAATGTCTTAATAAACTATCTAAAAACATGCTAAAGCGAAACTCCCGAATGTTTGCTAATTATTGGCGCCTTCTATCTTGTCTACACAATGCACAAATGTATCACAGCAGAAAAATATATTACATAATTACAACTTCATTAGCTGAGGTCCTTCAACAATATTACTCCAGGGTTGTTTACAATCTCCTGTTTAATGGCTTGGTTACCATCCATAAGCTGCTGTGTACTAACGTTTCTACACTTGGTATCTTAAGCTGCCTGCAAACTTGAAATGCCCAGTCTGATTCACTAATTGAGATTTCGCAATGCTCTACTTCAGACCTTTTAGTCACATACATCGGAAGAGGGAGGGAATCCTCTAATTACCTAAGTATTCCTCCTGTTTTAAAAGCTTATAATGTTCCATATAGATTAGTTTGAAATTAAATGGAAGCTCTCAGAATGTAAGTTGCTTTGAAAAATGTGTCTGCTGTCTTATTTATGCCCATATAGAATATATCTGTTTCGCACAATATAATATTGGATGGTTGATATGTGTGGGTATTTGGGGGGCAGAATATCCTGGGCGTTTTTTACCCATCTAAAATGCTTCTTTCATTCGGAGCTGACGAAGATTTCAAGTATTCTCTGACTCGGCGTTATATTCTTTCCGCTCTAATTGTAGATAAAGAATTCTTAACAAAACTCCGATTACTTTCTATTACCCCCCACCCATTTCATGAGTCGAATCCCTGAAGAATGAGCCTAATGAATATATATCTCAGCTCTACAAGTATTTTCTGAGACAGGTAGATGTATCTACGTTACACTGCCGCTGAGTGTAGTTACGTCCTGTAGTTACCGCTAGGTAGTCGACAGGCGTTAGCACAGGGAGGTTGGTTGACAATTATAACCTGGCTCACCAGTCATGACACCTACAGTGTTCACATATATTCAGAGAATATGTAA
This sequence comes from Cordylochernes scorpioides, assembly GCA_030710605.1. Lineage (NCBI taxonomy): Eukaryota > Metazoa > Arthropoda > Arachnida > Pseudoscorpiones > Chernetidae > Cordylochernes > Cordylochernes scorpioides. The sequence continues at coordinate 68,885,861 of CP092866.1, forward strand.
GAGAGACATATATAATAATTGCAATGTAGTTTCTCATAGGGGGAAGCATGTAACGTGTTCAGAAATAGTGATTGTTTTGATTAAAAAATATACCGAAACCTAAATTCAAAAATGTGAAGAAGTTTCAACCTCTGTTTACAAATCTTTATTTTACGGAGATGTGTGTGTTTTATACTCTAATGCAGGGGCCGGCAACATTTTGAGTCGGAAGAATCAAAAATTACAATTTACAAAATTTCAAAGTTTTTAAAGAGCCAAACATTTTTTCTTGCCAACAATAAATATAGTACTCGCATGAATGAAGTCTTTATTTATTCGAGTACTACACGCAGCTTCACATCCGAAGAGCCGCAGGTTGCTGACCCTTGTTCTAATATATGGTAACTAGACGAATGGCCCGGGCAACGCCCGGGTTTTACCCGAGTGCGAATATATTTTAAAAACGTTGTCTTGGGTGGTCGCTATAGACAGGGTGGTCTGTATAGACAGGTGTATGTATCACACAGATGATAACAGGGTTGTCTAGAGTGGCCGCTATAGACAGGGTGGTCTATATAGACAGGTGTATGTATCACACTGCTGATAACAGGGTTGCCTAAAGTGACCGCTATAGACAGGGTGGTCTGTATAGACAGGTGAATGTATCACCCTGATGATAACAGGGTTGCCTAAAGTGACCGCTATAGACAGTGTGGCCTGTATAGACAGGTAGATGTATCACACAGCTGATAACAGGGTTGTCTAGAGTGGCCGCTATAGACAGGTGTATGTATCACACAGCTGATAACAGGGTTGTCTAGAGGGGGGCAGGGAGGACACGTGTTCGCCGGCAGCCAATGGGCGCGCATTCTATCCGTGAGCTTCAGACAGAATAAGGCAATTATATATATAGATTAAGAAAGAGAGAGAATTTGTTGTTTAAATGATATTTGGATGAAGTAAACCTGTATGAAGCCATTCCACCTGCGTATTAAGCACCTTTAGACATATATATATTCTCCTGATGTACCTAGGGGTGTTAAGAAATTCCTGTGAAACCTCTATATCGAGGAAAAATTTGTGTTAAACTACATTTAAACAAACATCGCGCCATCTGTATGAGCAAAATTAAACTACAATCATGGACAAAACTTAAGGAAGTTGTACCTTTTAGCATGTATATCAGGATTCAGATAATAACTCTGAAAGATATGTGACATTTTTTATTGAAGACACACAAGATAACCAAGTGTGAACACAATTTCCTCTGTATCCTTCAAAAAAAAAAAAAAGAAAGACGACCGGCGACATCAAAGACGTTCTACTTTCTTCCAGATTCGTCCATGAATGTATTAAACACAATTTTTTATTTTATTTTTTTTTAAATTAAAGAAAAAACCTCCTACTATATTTACGTTGATGAAAAACATTGGGAGGGCATGGCTCATCAGTGGGGAACCCTCACAGCGGTTTCGCCAGATAGCTAGGCCCCCTCACAATATTTTCCTATCACAGTAAGCATAGTAGGAAGTTAGTTTTACATGAAAAGTAAATGGCCACTGGACATACGTCGGACCTGTAGGCTGTTGTTGGGTGCTGCGCTGCCTGGAGTATAGGAGCTCTATCTATTCTTCCTTCCTGCGATGAGTGTATATAAGACCGATGGTCTTAATAAAGCTGTGTGTGTGTGTGTGTGTGGAAGTAAAAACCACGCGCCTAATTGTTTCATTTCGTTTGAAAACTACATTTGTTCGCCATAAATATTTAAAATGGCGTGCTCCCAACAAATGTCGCAACATTTCTGTCATTTAGTTTCTCAGATAATTTCTTTGAGGACTTTATCTTTCCTAAATCTCTTTGTGTATTCTGGAGTATTTGATAGAATTTTTATTTTTTGATAGTTACTGTACAATTGTTCTTTCTTCACGTAGACCTAACACATATACACAGGTGAGATACCCCCACAGGTAGTTTACCACCACTATATATTTACATATCGTATCTGTCTGTTATATATACACTTTCATAGCGCCCCTATACCTATCATCATTTCACTATATCTGTGGTGTTCTAAAGTCTATTTCACATGCCTTCTCAACATCCCTTTAACGTCGCCTGGTGTAACACTTGATGCCGAGGTAAGATTAGTGTGGAAAGCACACATAGAATACAACATGTGTCTACTGTCCTCAAAACTTATTGTTTCCACATTTCCACCAAGAATTCCAGCAAATTGCTGTCTATATAAGAAGAACAGCCCAATCCTATAATAGAGCTATCTGGAAAATTAGACTGGCGATATCGTTGGGAGGGTTCACCATTGATGAGCCATGCCTTCCCAATATTTTTCTATCGCAATAAAAACAGTAGGAAGTGTTGTTTTATTCAAAAACATATATTAAAAAGGTTATATATAAAACCAAAATAATGATGATAATTATAATATCTAATGATATTAATATAATGTGAGGGTGAATATAAAAATTACTACGGTTAAACATCAGAATGCTTTCAGAGAAAAGTTTATTTTTAGAATTCTAATCGTGTTTCTCTTGTAGAAGAACTCTCATACCGAAAGTTTGAATTGATATTTCAAAAGAAAGTTATCCCTGGAAGTATGATGCTTTAACTTCAATACTATGTGAGACAGAGGATTAATTTATTGAATTGTAGAAATACAAAATATTATCTAAAGAGACATGGGTCGCCTCTCCCGTCAAAATAGACGTCAAAACCAGACGCCATCTATTGACCGTCGCCGCAAACTAGCGGCCTCGGGTCGGGTGTTGTGGCTTTGTCACCGACCCGAGGCCGCTAGTTTGCGGCGACGGTCAACAGATGGCGTCTGGTTTTGACGTCTATTTTAACGGGAGAGGCGACCCTTGTCTCTTTAGATCAATATCCTCCCGGCAAAATTTCCATCTACAAAATATTATATTACGATAGAATTTGTAAACACTGATGAGACTGAACTTTGGTCTTAGTACGTTCGTGGAACGAGCATTTCTCTGTATGGTGTTGTTGTTAGCGTCCATCAAATCAACCTTTTGTGACCATATGGAAACATATTCTCCAATTGATCTGTAAGTAACCATCACTCGCAGCTCATCTACTTACCTTCCGGTTGTTTTCTTGATCCTTTCTAGCCAGTGCATTGCAGGTCTTTCTTCTTCCCTATATTTTCCCCAACATCAACAATTTATTTTTAAGACAAGATCTTCTGGCTAAATCTCAAACGCAGCGTTTATTGTCCTACTATACAGCCAATTCAAGTGTGTACGTTATAAAATCCAATATACGACAGAATAAAACGAGGAAATCTAGAATTAATTTATAAGAAAGTATTAAGAAAGAATGTTCATGTTTTCTAATAACTAAAACTTCCTGCCATTTTTACTGCGATGAAAAAATATTGGTAGAGCCTGGCTCATCAGTGGTGATCCAAACAGCGCTTTCACCAGTTTAATCTACCATATCACTTCTTAGAACTCTACTACTATTGTATTGGATGATTCTGCATATTTGTCAAACTCTGTAGGGTGGAATCTTGTTATGTGGTATTTACGCAAAATATGGACATTAGCTTTGAGGACAGTATAATTACTTATAAGTTTTTGCATCGAACAATGCTCTTCCGTAAACAATTACAAGGTAGGAAGGCCAGTTATGCACAGCTTACACCTAAAGCAATAACGTTGCATTAATAGTATACTAAGAAAAATGCATCTCCTTATCGGGAAACTAAAAGTTGCTGATGGCTTTCTCCATCAGGCGAGGCCTTTTTTCTTGATTCATCGACCTGATTCCAGTAAAATTTCATTTTTAACTATTTTTTTCATATATACATATGTGATAACCGAGGGTTTCTCGCTGTGGTAACCGAGAGGGGCAAACCGGTAATAACCGAGAGGGACAGTCAGGGCGTGGAGAGTTTTCCAGTACCTCTCTGCCCCTTGGAAGCGCTTTAACAGTTCTCTTAGAGTACAGGCAGTCGTGGTCGAGGCAGAGTGGAAAGCTTGGGAATTTCCACACCAAAATCGAAGAGACTCAGTTGTATTAGGAAAGTTCCGTGAACAGATAGGAGTCGAACTAGGCAGCGAAAGATGGAGGGATAAGAAGCTTTCTTACTGGTCTACGGCATGGTCGAGCATCAGAATATGAAGTGACGAGGGCTCCCGCTGATGGTAAAGTAACTATATTTTTGGCTAGGGCGGAGGTCTTATATATATTTGCCGAGAGAGGAAGTATTGAATTTCAGCGGTTGAACAAGTGCGTGGATCAGAAGCGATATTGTACACCAGGCATGTCAAACTCGCGGCCCGCGGGCCTCATGCGGCCTACAACGAATAAATTTGCGGCCCACCAGACAATATATTTTAATATTTTTTTTTTATAAATAAAAAAAAAATAATAAAAATTTGTAGCCTAATTTTTAAAAATTGTAATTATACATAATTTATTTATTAATAACGAACCACTGGTCGACATACATAAGTCGTAAGTTTTGATAATATTATACCTACATACATAACGTATGTACATCGCCATAAGTATTGTGTGCCTTAAAGTTTAAAGAAAATATTCTTTCGGAGTACTAGAAAATTTTTTTTTAAAGTTACGTTCAATAATTTGTGCAGTTATTCTGTGTCTGTGGTAAGTTAAAAAATATTAATTTAAAAAAATTAAAATATTAATTAAAACGTTTCATTATTTTGTGTTAGCGATTACTAATTTTTTTCAGACCTTTGTATTCAATATGTCTTCATCAAAACCAAGTGGCAGTAAAACTAAACGAAAAATTGCTGACGAACATAGGAATTTTCAAGAAAAGTGGGAATTAGAGTATTTTTGCTCTGAAGTAAAAGATAAAATCATCTGCTTGATATGTAATAATGCTATTAGTGTACCAACATTATATAACATTAAACGTCATTATGAACAACATAAATCAAAATATGATACCTACGAAGGTTTAATGAGACAAGAAAAGTTAAAAGAGTTCAAGTTGGGAATGAAAAAATAACAGTTTATGTTTACTAAAGTATCACAAGAGAGTGAAGCGGCGGTGCATGCAAGCTACGTTTTATCGGGCAGAAATTGTTTGTCCTGGAAGTGTGAAGACGTTTCAAGCAATATCTTTGTCTCGAAATACCGTTGTGGAAAGAGTTACTGATATGGCCAGAAATTTAAATGATCAGATAAAAGAAAAATCATCTTGTTTCGAAGCATTTTCCATTGCCTGTGATGAGAGTACGGACATTGGGGGCGTAGCTCAGTTAGCTGTTTTTTTTTTTTTCGAGCTTGCGACACGGATTTCAACATTTTTGAGGAATTATTTATTTATTTATTTATTTATTATCATTTACAAAGCACGCGATATCCGTCTTGGATATTTGCATGCATACACAAGTTTGGGAGCTTATTTACAGTAATTATTAATATGATTTTAGTTATTATAATAGAAATTATTAACATATTTGTCAGTTAGTTAACGATTTAATTACCCTATAATGAATATTAGTGAACATCACAGATAAGAACAGAAATTTAGAGCTATTTACAGCATATCTACTTATATATTTGCCTTATTCTGTCTGTTTGTCTGAAGCTCACGGATAGAATGCGCGCTCATTGGCTGCAAGGGAACACGTGTCCTCCCTGCCCCCCTCTAGACAACCCTGTTATTCAAAAACCATACATCCAATCGCCATGAAATTCTGGGATATTATTAGGTATATCCCCGGAAAGGTTTTCGAAAAATTATTTCTTGAATATCTTGAATATCCTTAGAGTTATTTGCAGAATTGTAGATATAACTCGCAAGCAGCGCCGCCAGACGGTGATAGGCTTAAGCTTGCTGCTCCACCCCTGTTGACCTTGGGTCGTCGTGTGAGTCACAGCATGATGCAACAAAAAACACTCTCTCTGGGGATTGCGGCGTCAACAACCTGTAAGTTTGTGCCTCTCTCATAAACCTGTCTATACAGACCACCCTGTCTATAGCGACCACTCTAGACAACCCTGTTATCAGCTGTGTGATACATCCACCTGTCTATACAGACCACCCTGTTAATAGCGACCACCCAAGTCAACGTTTTTAGAATATATTCGCACTCGGGTAAACCCCGGGCGTTGCCCGGGCCATTCGTCTAGTAACTATATATCAGTTATTACAGCCCAGGCTATCTATTACTAAAAACATTCTACAAAATCTATTAAAATGTATATACATATATCTATTATTAACTATTTGATTTAGACAATTTATATTTTTTTGATTTTTGACTCTCAAGTCCTCTACAAGTCGACAGTCCGTTAGAATATGTACAGGATTTTCTTCTTCTGCACCACATGAACATTTAGGCGAATCCGTCTTTCTGACTTTGTACAAATATGATCTAAAGTTACCGTGTCCAGTAAAAAATTGGACATTGTAAAAATTTGGCTTGACATATTTGGGTATTTGGGAATCAGTGAAGAAGGACTTGAAAATGGTATTAGTCTTCTCATAGTATTTCTGCAATTTTTCCCTATGATATATATATATTTAATTGTGTTTATGATCTTCTGCAAAAATACAATTTACCTCAATCAAAATTGACTTCTGTAGCAACAGATGGAGCTCCTTCAATGACTGGAAAAACCAACGGTTTCGTAGCATTACTGCGAAAAAAACTAAGTGAAATTTCTGATGGTTCCAATATTCATCATACGCATTGCATTATACATCAGGAAGTATTATGTACGAAGGTAATAAAAATGTAAAATGTGTTGACACCTATCAAAAAATTCATCAATTTCATAAGATCTCGAGGTTTATATCAGCGACAGTTCTCTCTGTTCTTAACTTAATTAGAAAGCGAATATTCAGGTTTATCATACTATACCGAGGTACGTTGGCTATCATGCTCCAAGGTTCTCAAACAATATTGGTACTTGAAAGAAGAAATATGTCAGTTTTTAATAACCAAGAATCAAGACATCACTTTGTTTTCTGATCAAGTATGGTTGCAAGATTTTTCCTTCATGGTTGACATAACAAAACACTTGTCGGATTTAAATTTGAAACTGCGAAGAAAGGATCAGATCATTACCAACATGTGTGACCAAGTTAATGCATTCAAATGTAAGCTAGTTCTTTGGGAAAAGCAGTTGAAAAACGAAGCTTTAATGCACTTTCCGACATGCAACATGTACAAATCAAGTTTAGGTGAAACTGCATCGTATCAAAAATATGCGGAAAATTTTTTAAGTCTTAGAAATGAATTTGAAACAAGGTTTTCTGATTTCAAATCTTTGGAAGGCAAGTTTACTTTGTTTTCTTCGATTTTCTCGATAAATATAGAATCAGTACCTAATCATATGCAAATGGAGGTAATAGATATCCAGTGCGATTCAGATTTAAAGGCAAAATTCATTGAAGTTGGCGTTTCTGAATTTTACAAATATTTGCCAGCCAGATTTGAAAACACTCGAAAATTAGCATATGAAATTATGTACATGTTTGGAAGTACTTATCGGTGCGAGCAGTTATTTTCACTTATGAAAGGAAATAAGTCTCCAATCAGATCGAGAATTACTGACGTTCACCTTGGGTCAGTTTTAAAATTAATCACTGCGAACAAGATTTCCCCCGAAGTGGGAAAGATGGTAGCAGAAAAGAGATGCCAAATATCAGGGAGAAAATATTAACTTTACTTTCTTTTTCTTATTAGTATTTTTTAAAATAAACCTACATAAATGTTACTATAAAAATTTAATTACTTGTTTTCTTTTTTTTGCGGCCCACATAATCTTATTACTTTTTTATTTGGCCCGTGTTAGGATTTGAGTTTGACATGCTTGTTGTGCACTATGTCAATGACCTGACAGTTTCCTATCTTTAGGCCTCGTTGTTGGACTTCTATCTTAATCTCTTTCTTTAGCTCAACTATTAATCTATTACAAAGTTTTATTTATTTATCCTCAGTTTTTACAAAGTACATTACATATGGTGATGTAATGACACATGTCAATCATGCGTATAATTATTTATAGATGTGTTTCTATTATACAACATGAAAATCTTGTTATATACAATATGAGGTTGTTGGTTTAAATTACCACATATATATATATATATATATATATATATATGAAACGTATCTAAGGTTTCGCACACGCCAATATGCAGGGACTTATTGTTAGCGTGAATGAAGAAAGAAACGTTGCAATCTTGCTGACTCCATTTATTTCAATCACGCGTCTCTTTTATATAGTTACAAATATTTACATAAATCCTAACAGTGTAAAATTTACATCTACAAATAATTTATAAGCAGAATGTGACAAACCCCCCTACTAAAAAAAAAATAAATCTCAGATTTATTTACACAAATGGAGGTTGGGAGGGGTTGGAAGGTTAGAGAGAAAAAAAAAAAACATTCTGCAGAGAGAAAAAAATAAAATAAAATAAAAATAATAATAATAAAAGTATTATCACTATGGCAGTAGGGCAGTCGGACCTGATAGTTGGGGTATCCAGGTGCGTACCTAATTCACTGTATCGCATAGTGACCATTTTACTAGAGATCCCTGGGGTGACCGGCCTGTAAAAAAAAAAAAAAAATGTTTTTTTTTTTCCTTTTTTCCTCTTTTCTCCCTCCCAGGCGTGTCACTTAGAACATATGTAACAGGGCTGTATTGTCCATTATTAGCTGAGTCCTTCAATGTTTGTAGAGAGAATTCAAGCCCTACCATTGAAGTAGAAAAAACCACATGGACGCAAAAGAAACATTTTGCGGTATTAAGCAGCCCCTCAGAGAGTGGAAACTCCTTTCGAACGTTTGGCCATGGTCAGATTACATACATCCATTCAAATCCTCCACATCTTGGAAGGGAAATGGATAATTCCGCCTGCCTTCATTCGAGGTTGAAATAGGGTCCCATAATTTTAATTTAGATACATTAACTATTGTGCTGGGCTTATTTTCAGGCTGGCACGGTTTATTTATTTCAACTGTGTGAGGGGATGGGGTAGAAAGAACGGTGTATGGGTCTGGATAATAAACTGGTGACAGTTTGCCATGGCCTACCTGATGAGGGATTCGATACAAAACCTTATCTCCAATTTTTAAATTCGGGAATCTATGTGAACTATTGTATCTTTTAACTAACCGTTTATGCAATTCCTCGGTTTTTTCATTGGCAATGGTTCGGGCCCTTTCTACTGGCGGATACGGATTAGTAAGATCAGACATGTAGGAAGGGAGGGTCCCGTACAGCAAGTATATCGGAGGGAATGTAGTCGTAGAGTGGGGTGTGTCTCTATATTCTTCCAGCGTTTTTTGTAACAATTTTGGCCAAGGGGCCCTAGGGTTACCTTGATGTTGTATTTTTAACCTTCCAATCAACGTCGCATTAGCCCGTTCTACTAGTCCATTACACTCTGGATGGGACGGGGAGGTCATCACGTGCTTTATACCTTTCTCCTGAAGAAATTTATTAAATCTCTTCGAGACAAACGAGGGATGTCTATCCGTGACTAAGATTCTAGGTTTTCCTATATTTAATAATTGGTTTATGATATTTATGTACGTCGCGATGGATGTGCCTTTGGAAGCATATCCCCAGATATATCGTGAATGATGGTCGATAACGGTATGGACACAATTTTTTGCACTATTATAACCTCCTAGGCCCAAAACCGTATCCAAAGCCACGACATCGAAGGGTTTTGCCGCCCTAGGCAATGATCCCATCAGTCCATAGGAGGGCTGGGTGCTACTCTTTATTGTTTGACACTCCTTGCAATTCTTAACATAATTCTTTATCTTCCCTATCATCCCCTTAAAATAGTATTGAACGGACAGTGCTCTGATCATAGCACTGATGCCTGGGTGTCCTAAAGATTCATGGGCTTTCTGAATCATGTCATCTTGGAGCTCCGGGGGAACAACTACTCTATCTTTGTTATTAAGTCTTATATAAGTAATACCATCCACTATAGAGTATAATTTTGAAGGTGGTATCGATAAATCACCCTGGTTTTGTTTCAAGGCTTGAGCTGACAAAAAATAAGAGTATGGAAGTCTGGAGAGCATGTCGGCTTCGTGATTTTCACAACCCTTGTTGTAATTAAAATCCAAGTCATATTCGGACAACTTCAAAGACCATCGGAACAGTCTCCCATTGGTGTGTTTGAAGCTATTCAGCCATATTAGCGCCTTATGATCCGTGTGAACTATGACGTGACTGCCGGATATGTAAGGGTGGTAGCGCTTACAAGTCTCGACCACCGCGAGCAGTTCTAGTTCTGTTATCGTATATTTAGACTCGGCACCTCGCAAAGCCCTACTGAAATAGGTGAACGGCTTTTGCGTGCCATCAGGATATTCCTGTTTAAGCACCGCTCCTATACCCGAGGTACTGGCATCACAATAAATATGTGTAGCCAAAGAAGGGTTAAAAAGTTGAAGTATTGGTTTGGAGCATAGCGCTTCCTTTAAACCCTCAAAGCTTCTCTGACATTCCTCCGTCCAGATAAACCGGGAGTTTTTCTTGAGAAGCTCATTCAAAGGGGCTCTTAGGTTGTTAAAACCCTCTATAAATTTCGCGTAATGTGTCACGCTTCCCAAAAAGGATCTTAAACATCGCAAATCACGAGGTGGGGGCAATGATTTGATGACATCGACATTAACGCCCGAAGGCGAGATCTGGTTCTCCGAAATTTCATAGCCGAGATAAGTTATCCTTTTCATAAATAGTAGACATTTATCTCTCCTTAACTGTATGCCTTCTTTTCTTAAAATCTCGAATATTTGTCCGAGGTGTTTTAAATGGGATTCCTCGTTTTCTGAAAATACTAAAATATCATCAAAATAAGATGTTACATTATCAAGTTTGTATTTCTGCAGAATGGCAGAGAGCTTTCTATTAAATATTGCAGGGGCGGTCTTTAATCCAAACGTCAATCTACACCAGACATAAGAGCCCTCAGAAGTTGAGAAACATGTCATCTCCCGATCTTTTGGATGAAGAGGGATTGTCCAGTAAGCGCTCAAGATATCGAGGCATGAAAATACTCTGGCGCCCTGTACCTTCTGAACTATATCCTCCATTAACGGAATAGGGAACGAATCCGAAATTATTTTCCTATTTAGGAGTCTATAGTCGATACAAAGCCTAACCCTTCCCTCGCCCTTCTTGGGTGCGAGCGTCACAGGTGCGCTGTATGGGGAAGACGCAGGTTTGATTAAACCGTATTTTAACAATTGCTCAATTTGTCGTTTTATCAAGTCCCGATCTCTCAAGCTATGACGATATGGTCTAACACAGACAGGCTTTTTGTCACTCAGTCTCAGTCTTGGAGGCTGGATGTTCAAGGGTTTTATATTAAATTTGTTTTCCCCAAAGATCTCTGCATGATTATCTAATAGTATTTTTACCATAGTGAAAAGTTCTATATTATCATGTAAAAAACAATCATTCGTGTCAGGCAGTGGCAGAGGTTTTGCATCTGGTTGATACACTGGCTTAGATTTTAATACATAAGGAACTGCTCCACTGTCTGGCACGGAACAAACAAAATTACAAACATTATCTTCAAGCAAGTTTTCAACATTTCTATAGAATAACGAATCTCTAATCCTAAGACATTTTCTATTTACTTTTAAACAATTTACATGATGATTGCAATATTTGGTTCTACTAATTTTAGCATAATAGTTTTGAATTTGGTAAAATCTCTGTATAGCTTCTAATTCTCTGCCTGAAAAACTGTAATTAAACTCGCCTAATTTTCTATTATTCTGTTTAATGTAACTATTATTAAAATCAATTTTCACCTTAAAATAGGGTAAGTATTTGGCAGATAAAATACCAAAATTAAGGCTTCCACTCTGAACTACATGAAACAAAAGATTGAGCGACTTATCTCCTATGGTAGTATTTAACTCAATCTCGCCAACAATGGCGATACAATGGCTAACCGATTTTAAAGATTTAAGTTTGGGTTCCCTAATTAATGTAATAAATTCCGCCGGCACTAGATGCCTGGGAAGGACATTTATTTCTGATCCAGAGTCTAAAACAAAAAGTAACTTAAAATCCACCCCGTCTACACGATCCCTCAACAATACGTGCAGACTGGGTAGGCGTCAATCGCCCTGTTCGAGTCTCCTGATAGAGGCTGGTGACTCACCCTCGTGATCTTGAACGGCGGCAAGGCTTGCGGTTTGGCTCCTAGTTGGCGGAAGGTGGGTCCCGGGACGATCGTTCCTTCCCTCTCTCCAGTTCCGCGTTCTAAAGCCCTGTCCTCCCTGCCAGGAAGTAGACGGTCGTCGTCGGGCAGGATAACCCATCTCCATTCCCGAGGCTGAACTTGTGGTTCGGCAGTGAGATATCTCTATGTCCTCGGCAATCTCAAGCCAGCGCTCCAGACTTGTCGGTGAGGCAGCGATCAAAAAGCGCTCAAACTCCGACTCGATGCCAGAAGTTAATCCCTCCAAGATCAATTCCTGTGACAGTCCCAATTTGGTTGCGAGTTTAATCTTTGCAAAGTAATATTCTTTTACGGATTGTTCTCGTACTTTTCTTACTTGCCAGAATTTTCGATGTAATCCATGTTCCGGCTCATGAAAAAAGCGTTTCATCCTAGAATGAAGTTCCTCCAATGAGGATATATCCCTGCAGATCAAAGCATACATCTCCAGAGCTTTACCCTTGAATAACATTGGCATCATGGACAGGGATTCTTTTGATGAGAGACCTTGTTGTTGTGCCTGATGGTCAAATAATCTTGACCAGTTATCGTAGCTAAGTCCTTCATCAGGATCATATCTCGGGATCAGTTCGAAAGGAAGATTCATATTTCTTCTTTCTTCCAGTGGTTCTTCCTTCGATGAGGTGCTTGCTCTCTTCCTTCCCATCGCGGGTCAAAATCCTGTCGACTTCTGAAACGTATCTAAGGTTTCGCACACGCCAATATGCAGGGACTTATTGTTAGCGTGAATGAAGAAAGAAACGTTGCAATCTTGCTGACTCCATTTATTTCAATCACGCGTCTCTTTTATATAGTTACAAATATTTACATAAATCCTAACAGTGTAAAATTTACATCTACAAATAATTTATAAGCAGAATGTGACATATATATATATATATTAAAAACAAAAAAGACGTATCCTGACCGCTCACATGAACATTTTAGATGACAGAGCGCGATTTTTCCTTATTTTTTTCATATATATTTTCATGTATATTAAAAATGGCATATCCTGACCAGGAGCACATGTGCTTTACAGAAGGCAGAGCGCCATCTGGTGGAACAGAAATCAACTAAACATTTATTTAGCCTGTTCAGCCTACTCCACGCTAACGAGCGCCAAAAGCGCGAAACGCGTTCGTGGATGGCTTTTCTTGATTTATCAAGAAATTGGGTTGGCCAAATATAAGGGAACAGGCTAAATCAATGTTTAGTTGATTTCTGTTCCACCAGATGGCGCTCTGCCTTCTGTAAGGCACATGTGCTCCTGGTCAGGTTATGCCATTTTTAATATTGATTTCAACACCTGATCTTTTTATCTTTTTTTTTCTTTCGTTTTTTCATTATCATGTATGTAAAATAATTTTGTATAAGAAATCTGTCGACTGCGCCAAAATATTGTATGTCATGTATTTAATATTTTTCCATAGTATTATTTACCAAAATTTCAATTGTCTTAGTTATTTAAAATATCAAAACTTACTTACTCATTTTAATCAGAATATTTTTATTTAAATACAGCTTATTAAACACAAGATTATTACTATTTTTACAAACGAATATCTATAATTTTTAAATAACAAATTCCTCCTTTCTATTATTTTTTTTTGTTATTGTTTTTATTCTTCTGCTTTTTTTAAATGATGATAAGTTCTATTTTTTTTTCACTGATGACTTGTGACAATATATATTCAAAAAGCGTTACTCTCAATCTTTATAAATGCATAAAATTCATTAATATAAAATGCTTCAAAAGCAATGCATCTTTCGATCTCTATTGCGCTGAACGTGCAGATTGAGATCTTTTGCTGAGAAATGAGAATTCGTTGAGAAATAGAACAATGTATTTTTAAATGGTCCTAAAGATGTATTAAATATTCTGTAATAGAGAAGAGCCTATATACACTCATACACAAATTTTAAACAAGTTCTATCTTTTAGCATGTATATCGGGATTCACACAATAACTCTGAAAGATATTTGATACACTGTAACCTCTATTGAAGACACAGGAGATAACCAAGTGTGAACAAAATTGACTCTGTCTTCTTAAAAATAAAATAATAATAATAATTAAAAAAAAACAGACAACACCGACGACATAAAAAATACTTTCCACTTAAGCTTGTCCATGAGTTGACTCGCGGTTCTACGAGTTTTCTACAAATTTTATTCTCTCACGTGTTTTAGAAAGGATTACTTCATGGACTGAAGTAAAAGAGAGAAATATTAGGAAATTCAAGGCTATTCTATATGGATCCTACTTTGATAATTTCATGATTCTATGATAATCTCATTTTGATTTTTCTAGCTTGAAACTGCATTGACTTTTTGGTTTAAAGTTTACTTCATATTTTCTTTTTATACCCATCATTTATATCAATTAAAATTAATTTTTAGGGATATTCTTTTTTGATAAATCAACCAATTTAATTCGATGTTAAAAGTACATAAAGCTAAACGGGGCCGAGAACCAATTAAGTTTTGATGTTGAAAATGGAAAATGATTTTAACGATACTTTTAAATACATATAAAATTATAAGTACAACATAAAGTTGCGGGAGTAAGGTATTCATGTACCTAGAAAGATATCTCTTCATTTAATTATACATGAGAACGATGCACTGTTCTTCAATCTAGTGAAATAGTTTATTACGGTCTTTGCCATTTCACCAGCATAACACCATTTTGGTAAATTCGACCTATATAATGACCCTTCTCGTAGGATGTTATGAAAACGAAGCCACCGTACTTGTACTGATGAGGGCCATAGCTAGAAACTCTGTATGAAGATTGGTTTTGGTTTAAAATTTGAAATGACTTGTATTTCTTAACCACCTCTACTAAATTATTTACTAGGATGATGAACCTAATTCATCGTTTTGTCGTATAACTAAAGGTGCCTCTTTTGGTATATGTACCAGGCTGTATCACAAGTTCGTTCCCAAAGTGGAACCCCAATATAAAGTTTTAAAAATATATATTTAAATATATACCAAAATATATAAATAAAGTTTAAATAAATAAAGGTTCAGTCTCACGGTCGATGAGTGTACCACGTGATCGAAATAACGTAATAGGGCTCAGAATAACATTTCGGTATTCTAGTAGAGAGAGCTAAAGAATGTGTGATCAAAAATAATGATCAGAGAACTATTGCGCTTCTTTCGAAAAAAGGGCTAAATGTAAATATGGCAGCAAAAGAAATATGCTAAGTGGAAGGGAAAGGAATAGTCAATAGAAAAACAGCCTCAATATGATTCAAGAGATTTAGAGAAAGAGACATCAGTCTTGAGGACAAACTTCGAAATGACACAACCACATGTGACGGATATTGAGACCCAAATATTTCTGGTGATGAACAACCCACAAAAATCTACGCGTGAAATGTCAGCCAGACCTTTACCATCCTAAAATGTCATCAACCCAACTCTGCAGAGATCCCCAAGACCTGATTATAGCCCAGTACCAGAGACAAGTCGATATCTGTAAACGATTGTTAGAAAATCCGCAAGATCTTCAGTTTTGGAAGCGGATTGTAACTGGGGATATAAAGTGGATTTATCATCGAAACCCCGACACAAGGTGTTGGTTACATGAGTGCCGTTTAATAAAAAATCTAAACCTGTAGTTAAACAGGATCGCTTTAGCCATAAAGTGTTGTTGTCTGTATGGTGTACCATCGATGGTATTGCACACTACGAACTTGTTCCTGAAGTCATGCAGTTAATGACGATCTCTACCCAGAACAACTCAGCCGATTATATGAAGTTTTCAAGACTCGATACCCTGCTTTGATCAACCGAAATAGAGTATCCCTGCAACATGACAACGCTCCAGCTTATCGAGCTAGGTTAACAACGAATATAATAAAGATTTGGAAGGATTGAAGTTCCCTGTTTATAGCACGGATATTCCGCCATCTGATTATGCCTTATTTTGGTCCATGGCTATATTTTCTAAGGGAAGGACACTTTGAAACATTCCAAGACGTCGAAATTACCTGTCGTGATTTTAAACTCAAAACCCCGACAATAGTATCGTCAACAAATTGAAAACCTGCCAAAAAGACGGGTGGCTGTTATTTAAAATGATGGTCTCTACTTCAAAGAATAAATATTTATGTTTAAATATTATTTAATGTGTATTAAAATCTAATTAATGGAACGAACCCCTTTGATACAACCTTGTTAATATAATTATTTTATTTTAAGAAATTATTTTTCACATATATATATAAATTATTAATTAAAAGGCATACAACAAACATTTTATTTAATACAAAATGCCAATATTTCATATGGATTGCTCAATATTCAAGAATATATATAAATATAATTTATTTCCACAGACCTTATACTGCAATAAATAAAAATAGAAAGAGGGAGATCATGGTTCACCAGTGATAAGCCCTCCCAGAGGTTTCCCATGTTTAATCTCCAGACCGCTTTACTATTTGGTCTATTTTTTGTTTCATACCCTGCATTTGCTATTGAATACAATAAATGTGGATTTTAAAAAGACTATGAAAATATTCTTCTAGGACTGTATGAATAAATATATCTAAATTGTGTATTTTTGTTATTATGTGTATGGAAATAAAAAAGATAATATATTTGATATTTACAAAAGGTCAACAAGACCTACGAAACTTGCTGGAACGCCAAGAGTTGAGGACAACAATGCGCTGACACCACTTAACTCCAGGCCAACAATGAGCTGCCACCTGCAGGCGTGAACTCCAATTAGAGAGAGCAAAAAAAGTGATGAGCGACCATCATCTCTGCAGCGACGGAAATACCAGGGGCGGTAAATATAGCTCGCCCGCCGCGCGCTGCCATGTAGGGCGATGGGACGTCGCCTAGCAACGCCTGCCATTGAATCTTTAATTGCGTCAACTCCGTATATTGTCGCTTCCTACAGTACTGGAATGTGGCGACATCAGGTGTGTTGTGACACACACAATGGACATTATCCCTATATAGAGATGGGCAGGGGTTGTTCACACAATGTAGTGTAGATTTGACATTTCACCCACTGTCCCCACATAGAGTAGACATCGTGTGAACAAGTGTTGTTCAATGTAGTGTAGATTGAGTTTGACCTTTCACCACTGTCCCTACATAGATAAGGCATCATCAGTTGGACAGGTGTTGTTCAAACAATGTAGTGTAGATTGAGTTAGGCATTTCACGAATGTCCCTACATAGAGTAGACATCATTTGGACATGTGTTGTTTAATGTAGTGTAGATTGAGTTAGACATTTCACGACTGTCCCTACATAGAGAATACATCATGTGGACAGGTGTTGTTCAAACAATGTAGTGTAGATTGATTTAGGCATTTCACGACTGTCCCTATATAGAGGAGACATCATTTGGACATGTGTTTTTTAATGTAGTGTAGATTGAACATTTCACGACTGTCCCTACATAGAGAAGACATCAGGTGGACATGTGTTGTTCAATGTAGTGTAGATTCGACATTTCACGACTCTCCCTACATAGTGAAGACATCAGGTGGACCTGTGTTGTTCAATGTAGTGTAGATTGGACATTTCACCACTGTCCCTACATAGAGAAGACATCAGGTGGACATGTGTTGTTCAATGTAGTGTAGATTGAACATTTCACGACTGTCCCTACATAGAGAAGACATCAGGTGGACATGTGTTGTTCAATGTAGTGTAGATTCGACATTTCACGACTCTCCCTACATAGTGAAGACATCAGGTGGACCTGTGTTGTTCAATGTAGTGTAGATTGGACATTTCACCACTGTCCCTACATAGAGAAGACATCAGGTGGACATGTGTTGTTCAATGAAGTGTAGATTGGACATTTTACCACTGTTCCTACATAGAGAAGACATCAGGTGGACATGTGTTGTTCAATGTAGTGTAGATTGAGTTTGACATTTTACCACTGTCCTTACATAGAGAAGACATCGTGTGGACAAGTGTTGTTTAATGTAGTGTAGATTGAGTTTGACATTTCACGACTGTTCCTACATAGAGAAGATATCAGGTGGACATGTGTTGTTCAATGTAGTGTAGATTGGACATTTCACCACTGTCCCTACATAGAGAAGACATCATGTGGACATGTGTTGTTCAATATAGTGTAGATTGAATTAGACATTTCACGACTGTTCCTACATAGAGAAGACATCGTGTGGACAAGTGTTGTTCAATGTAGTGTAGATTGAATTTAACATTTCACCACTGTCCTTACATAGAGAAGACATCATGTGGACATGTGTTGTTCAATGTAGTGTAGATTGAGTTTAGACATTCACCACTGTCCCTACATAGAGAAGACATCATGTGGACATGTGATGCTAACTGCATTAGCGTGAAAAGTCTTTGTAATCCATAGAAACTGAATCATGAATGATTACTCGTTCAGGTGTCCTACTTATACTCGAGATATGGACCAATCAAATGTCGACGTAAAGCCAACCTCTCATGACGGTGCAGCATCTGGTGGAGGCGCTGGTCTGATCTAGTATTTATTAATGTAACCATAAGTACGATGGGAACTAAGATCCCCGAGAGTGGATTGAATCCCTAGAAGAATTAGGATCTGTATATAAACGGGCAGATTATATTATCGTCATGGTGCTATGAACTCTGCGGGTAGAGCCAACACGTAGGATGACCTATACAAGCCGAGTTTAAACAAATGGGAATCATTGAAAAAAATGTTCTATTTAAAAGATTTTCACACGCACAAAAAAAAAAAAAAAAACAAACAGAAAACAAATCGAATGCAAAAATAAATGTTTGCTTGACTCATTTTGTTGTTGTACAGCTACCAAATAGGCTCAAAGTCTCTGAACACATTACATTTTCCTATGTGATGCCAATCAATTCCGTTTACAACTTCAGTTCTTCGACAACACCCTCATATAGAGCCAGCCATGTCGCAGTATATTTAGCTACAGAGCCGTTCAACACTGGTTAATAAGATTGCGGCGAAGGACAATATGTTGAGGGGGTGAAAGTTGTACAACTTTGAGGATTGTGGGTTAGTAATATAGCGATTACTGGTACTTGATGTTTAAATGAAGTTGATATTTGCCTCTCACGTTCTCTCCTCATCGAATTCCCAGACCGTTCAATGACACTGGTAACCTTCCGATGATAACCAAAAAAGGTAATGTAAGGGTTCTCTCTAGAAAGATTGTTAGAGCAGTTCATTTCCAGTTAAGATGTCAATAACGCTGAAGTAAGAAGACTAAAGGAAAGCGTTTCCTTTTTTTTTAGTAATCAATCATCACTAAGATATAGCATTTTATAAAACGATTTCACACGGATAAAAAAGGAGGGGGAAGTATGAAACATCAAAGTTTTAAGGCATCTCCTGATCATGAAACTAAGAGTTTCTGATGGCTTACGCCATCTGTCGGAATAAAAATCAACGATTAGTTGACTTAGTTTGGTATTGATATTAGTTAAACGGTCATGAGATGTCTTTTTCTTAATTTGCCCACCTGATCCCAGTACAATTTCATTTTTGACCATTTTTTTCATTAAATATTAGTTAGATCATCATAGGTATGTTATTATATAATATATTAAACAGTTACTTTAAGGTACTGTAAACATATGCAATATCACACACACAGCTTTATTAAGACCACCGGTCTTATACAGATTAACTACAAGAATAAAGGAAGCATAGATGGAGCTCCTGTACATATTCAATGTCATAATCACCGGGTGTTAGCAGATTGTATAGATCGCATCTTATACATTCAGCAAACTCTTCCCCTCTCTCATGTTGTACCATTACTCTCATCGCTAAGATGGTGATAGCTTTCTTCTGATTCTTAGCAGAGTCTGCAGTGTCATCTTCTCACTTTTTTACTAGTTTAAGATGTAAAGAATGCTAGGTCCTTCAGTAATTCGACGGAGTGGAATCTCTGAATTTCATTAAGCAGCTTTTGTTTCTAAATTCTTCTCTCTCGAAGGTTGGGGAAAAAACTCTTTGTTTTACAGAATTAACCAATGTTTTCTTTTAGATCTCTTTTGTGTTTTATGATTTGAACTTCAAATTAGTAAACTAGATTAAATTATTATTATTCGGTAAGGCCCCATTTTGGCTGAAACGTCAGATTTTTTTTTTATTTCCTTGTTTTACTACTGCTTGTCACTTCACCCATCCGAAAACATTTTCATAGACTGCGCTTCTATAGATTTTTTTTTTCAAATTATTAATATTTAGGTTTCCTATAGCTTTTATGAGTGAGAAGGCCAAATATAGGAGAGAAAGAGGTAAATCAACTGTAAATAGGTAGAGCCAAGATGTATCGAGGTGGGTGGCTCCATCTATCAACATAAAATGAAACTCTTTAGACATACTTTTTTATTCCCAAAGAATTAATTTTTCAATGTCAAATAATATGACAGTTAAAATTTTATATTCGAAATAAAATAAGTATAATTTTAATATTGTATCTATTTAATAGAATATTGTAGAAATTTGTAATTGTATTATATAAACTTCTCCCCCAAGTTAGCCATATAGGAGCGGTAGAAGATGGGTCAAACATTTGTCCACAGTTTGTTTCTGGTTTGGCTTCAGCCCCTGTGGATCAAAAATAGGGTTTCTGCAAATTGATTGATTATTTTATGGCACAGACGACCAATCAAAATCATTGTTTCAACATATTTTTTACTGAACCCCCTCCCCCCGTGACTACTATCGTCCGTCAAAATTCCAATTAAAGTTTATGTAGGCCTGATAAGATATCCAGGAGAAGGCTGAGTGACATAGCCCAGGTATGGGTTGCTGTGTTTTAAACTAGAAAGTAGAAATTGTTTATTGCTTTGTGGGATTATATCAATTGATAGAAATGAAGCTACGTTTGGAAGTATTTCTCCCATATAAATTTCTACATAGATAATAAATAATGATTAGGGAGCAGTATATTAATATATCTGTATAAATAAATAACTTTTAAAAAGCTATATAAAATTCATAAGAGAGAACCTAGTAACAATGGGGTTAAATAATTTTTTAATGAAAGATTTTTACTCAAATAGTTACTAAAGAGCTAATAGAGATAAAATTGAGTATATAGAAATAGATTAAATATTGAATCCCAAGTCATGATGAATACTCCAAAATTTAACTCAGTGTGATAATTAGCATTTGAATATTGAACTGCACTTTGGTAAGGCTCAAAGAATCATCGGGACAACGTCGGAGAATCACTATCTGACTACTGGTTTTAGAAGCCAAACATTCTCAAGACTCGGGGAATTGATCAAGGCCGCACCACGGCTGCAAGATATTGCCGCTGGTTTTAGAAGCTAGACATTCTCAAGACTCGCGGAATTGATAAAGGCTGAACCACGGGTGCCAGATATGGCCTTTGGTGTTAGAATCCACACGTTCTCAAGACTCTGGAAATTGATCAAAGCCGCACCACGGCTATAAGATATGCCCTCTTGTTTTAGAAGCCAGACGTTCTGAAGACTCTGAGAATTGATCAAGGCCGCACCACGGCTGCAAAATATGGCCTCTGGTTTTAAAAGCCACACGTTTTGAGAACTCACGGAATTGATCAAAGCCGCACCATGGCTATAAGATATGGCCTCTGGTTTTAGATTCAAAACGTTCTCAAGACTCTGGGAAGTGATCAAGGCCGCACCATGGGTACCAGATAAGGCCTTTGATTTTAAAATCCGCACGTTCTCAAGACTCTGATAATTGATCAAGGTCGCACCACGGGTGCCAGATATGGCATCTGGTTTTAGAATCCACACGTTCTGAAGACTCGAGGAATTGATCAAGGCCGCACCACGGGTGCCAGATATGACCTCTGGGTTTAGAAGCTATACGTTCTGAACCTCGAGGAATCGATCAAGGCCGCACCACTGCTACAAGATATCGCCTCTGGTTTTATAAGCCATACATTCTGAACTCTAGAGAAATTGATCAAGGCCGCACCACGGCTACCAGATATGGCCTCTTGTTTTAGAATCCACACGTTGTGAAGACTCACGGAATTGATCAAGGCTGCACCATGGCTACCAGATATGGCCTCTGGTTTTAGAATCCACACGTTCTGAAGACTCACGGAATTGATCAAGGCTGCACCACGGCTACCAGATATGGCCTCTGGTTTTAGAATCCACACGTTCTGAAGACTCACGGAATTGATCAAGGCCGCACCACGGCTATAAGATATGGCCTCTGGTTTTAGAATCCACACGTTCTGAAGACTCACGGAATTGATCAAGGCTGCACCACGGGTGCCAGATATGGCCTCTGGTTTTAGAATCCACACGTTCTGAAGACTCTGGGAATTGATCGAGGCTTCACCACGGCTGCAAGATATGGCCGCAGGTTTTAGAATCCACACGTTCTCAAGACTCTTAGAATTGATCAAGGCCGCACCACGGGTGCCAGATATGGCCTCTGGTTTTAGAATCCACACGTTCTGAAAGACTCGGGGAATTGATCAAAGCCGCACCACGGCTGCAAGATATGGCCTCTGGGTTTAGAAGCCATACGTTCTGAACCTCGAGGAATTGATCAAGGCCGCACCACTGCTACAAAATATCGCCTCTGGTTTTAGAAGCCATACGTTCTGAACTCTTGAGGAATTGATCAAGGCTGCACCACGACTTCCAGATATGGCCTCTGAATTTAGAATCCACACGTTCTGAAGACTTACGGAATTGATCAAGGCCACACCATAGCTACCATGGTTACTGGTTTTAGAAGCCACACGTTCTAAAGAATCGGGGAATTGATCAAGGCCGTACCACGGGTACCAGAAATGGCCTCTGGTTTTAGAATCCACATGTTCTGAAGACTCACGAAATTGATCAAGGCTGCACCATAGGTACCAGATATCGCTCTGGTTTTAAAAGCCCCACGCTCTAAAGATTCTGGGAATTGATCAAGGCCGCACCACGGCTATAAGATATGGCCTCTGGTTTTAGAAGCCACACGTTCTGAGAACTCACGGAATTGATCAAGGTCGCACCACGGCTGCAAGATATGGCCGCAGGTTTTAGAACCCACACGTTCTGAAGACTCTGGGAATTGCTCAAGGCTTCACCACGGCTGCAAGATATGGCCGCTGGGTTTAGAAGCCACATGTTCTGAAGAATCTGGGAATTGATAAATGCTGCACCATAGGTACCAGATATCGCTCTGGTTTTAAAAGCCCCACGCTCTAAAGATTCTGGGAATTGATCAAGGCCGCACCACGGCTATAAGATATGGCCTCTGGTTTTAGAAGCCACACGTTCTGAGAACTCACGGAATTGATCAAGGTCGCACCACGGCTGCAAGATATGGCCGCAGGTTTTAGAACCCACACGTTCTGAAGACTCTGGGAATTGCTCAAGGCTTCACCACGGCTGCAAGATATGCCAGCAAGTTTTAGAATCCACACGTTCTCAAGACTCTGGGAATTGATCAAGGCCGCACCACGGGTGCCAGATATGGCCTCTGGTTTTAGAATTCAGACGTTCTGAAGGCTAGGGGAATTGATCAAAGCCGCACCACGGCTGAATGATTGCAACGATGGTTTTAGTGAGTGTACGCCATGAAGACCCAAGGAATTGATCATGGCTATACCACATCTGCAAGATCTAGCCTTTAGTTTAGAGTATACACATTGCGAAGGACCAAATATTTGGCGCTAAACCAGTCGTAAATGTACAATAACTATGTTTATTAATCACACCTGTAAATTATTCAACAATAATTAATATCTCTATATTTGTTTCTCAACACAATTCATTTCACCCACGTTTTAGAAAAAACAATTTTATTGATACATACAATAAATATAATTGTGTTGTAAATAGGAACTCTGTATCCAAACCTCAACCTGTCAGTTTTATTCATGTTGGATTATCTTTAGGAATGGTTTCTAACTTTTTTTATTTATTTATTTACCATAAAACTGCCGTTATTCTACAAGTAAATCACTTACGACAGAAAAAAAAAACGACATAAAAATAAAATATTTAGATTAATAGTTAAAATGTCAATATTAAATGGATATTTAAATATTTGAAATAGTTAGGTCCATCTATTGAACGAAATTATGACGATTCTAACACTACCTTTTTATCAAATTGAAAAAAACAAACTTATTTACATACCCTTATATCATAGTTTTTCAACTGTAATGAATCTGTACTTAGAATATAGTTTTTTAATCAATAAAAATGTAGTGCGCTAAACAATTTTTCAATTTTTATATAAATAATTGATGTTTAGGTGAAAATATTAGGCCTTCAGGGATAGGTTTATTCTTGATAATTTTATTCATAAATCTCTCCACAGGAGAAAAAACACGATACAATGATATCACATACAATTGTATGATTGTATCGTGTTTTTCTCTTGTAGAAAGGTTTTCATGCCCGAAAATTAAGAGATTTGTGAATTAAAATATTTGAAAAGAAACCTATCCCTGGAGAGGCCTGATATTTTCACCTAAGTACATGGGATACAAGGGATTATTTCATTGAAATGTGTTCAGGCGAGAGGCTCCAGGATGACCGGCACCCCGTTCTCAGACGAATGATGGCGTTGGCGATCTGGACCTTGATGCCGTTCTGGACGCCCCAGGTCAGACCTGCAGGAATAGAGGGATGGTTGGATGTATGGACTGACCTTCTGGAGATCGGCGCTCGGCCGCACGCGGTACTTGAGCAACAGACGCACCAGAGCGAACTTGGCCTCCATCTGAGCGAACCGCATGCCGATACAGTTGCGGGGCCCACCGCCGAAGGACTGGAAGGCGATGGGATTGATGTGGCCCTTGTTTTCGGGTGAGAATCTGACAACATCCCAGGTCACAAGTGTGAATGTGTTTACTGATAACACTTATACACTCATTGACAAAACTTAAGGAAGTTTCATATTTTGATGTCGCCGGTTGTCTATTTTTTTTCTGTATAATATACAGAATATATATAATATATATAATATATATTTAAGATTTTGAAAGAGACACAGGCAATTTTGTTCACACTTGGTTATCTCGTGTGTCTTCACTGAAGGTCACTGTTTTAAAATATCTTTCAGAGTTATTATCTGAATCCCGATATACATGCTGAAAAGTATAACTTACTCAATTTTCGTCTATGAGTATATTTCACTTAAACACAGCATTTCAAGTCTACTGGCTTGTTTTGAATCTAATTTAAAAAAAAAAACATTTATAGTTTGTATAGAGTTAAATCAAAACTTTGATTTGATATAAAACACAATTTATGAGCTTCTTGTAAATTTCGAGTACTGAAGCCACATTTTCGAATTAAAGCATAAAGTCTAAACGATGTAGGACTTTTAAGATTATACCGTAAGGCATTAAAACTTGAGTACATTCAATTTCAATGAATTTTCTTCAATGGTGACTTTGGGTTTTTTCTCGCAGCTCGCCTCCCTCTCCAACACCACTCACTGACAGTCAAAGAATGATGCTAGTATAGATGCCTGAAGTGATATCAGGTTCTTGTCTCATTACAGTACTAGGCAGATGTGTCCAGGAACACCAGGCATGGAATACAAGGCTTGAAACATTAGTGTAACAGAGTTGGGAACCGACGTACCTCTCAGGGTTGAAGGTATCAGGATCCTCCCAGAACTCGGGGTCGCGGTGCAGTACGTAGGTGGGGACCTGGACGTTAGCGCCCTTGGGTATGACGATGTCCCCGTAGCGGAAATCCTCGGCGGCCTCCCTGTTGACGAACCTGCGGCCACAGGTCTGTCAACGCCGTGGGTCGGTGCATTGTGAGCGAGGGTGTATATGATCAGTGCATGTTGACAAGGCTGTATGCGAGTTGTTTACCTGAGTCCACATTTATCCATGTTTTGTTTCGTGAAAATGATTCTTAGGCTACTTTCACAAATTGAAAAAGTGAAATACATCTGGGATTACAGTAGTCGAAGTTCTTTCACATAAGGCCGGGGATGAGAAAGCATCGGGAGGAGAGATGACAGTAAGCCCTCAGAGCTAAGTCGACTTGAAGCAAATTCTTCCAAATTTAGGTCAACTATTTTAAACTACACCACCCGTCAATAAGACAGTTTGGTAAAAAGGAAATTGATGGTGCCTAATATCTTAAAAGATTTTCTCACTCAACTTGGCTTCATCTAGGCGAATGCAGGGAGACATAGTCTTGGCCAGGGAGCACCACGGAATGTTATAACCAGTGCCCAAGTGATGTGTGGGTGAAGAGATGCTTGATCCTATCTACGACAACTCAAGAAATAAACACTTATTCTAAGAAATAAAAGTGTTTTGTCGTTGTTTTAATTCTATGTTAAAAATAAATTTCTGCAGCCTCGACAATATCGTCGTGGCTAAGACCATTGAGCAGTCAAATACATGTTTGACCTGTCGATTTATGGAGGGAAATCGAGAGATTTTGGTCCTCATTATTGCGTGTCCAGGCTGGTTGGATAGATTTGTAATTGTTTCAAATTGATTGGCGCGCAGACTTTAGTCCAGGTAGCCCATTTCGAGAGGTGTCACAAATTCGCGTTGTCGGCGTGTAAAAGGCAGGTTCTCTATAACCTTCCCGAGCTGATATTATGTACAATAAATGTAACATATAAGTTTTACATTGATGCTCATTTTGCCATCTACAGTGGAGACTCACAGGTAGATGGGCGGGTAGATCCTCAGGCTTTCCTTCACCATCATGTCCAGGTACTGGAGCTTCTGGATCACGGAGTAGTCCAGCTCACCCTGAGACAGAGGCTTTGGCTAGTTCACAGAGATGGGATGGGGAGATAAGATTATGGGCTATACCATAGGGAAGGATCATGGGAGGTGGAAGCAGAGCTGGATCAATGAAAGTACATTAAAATCAAATTGCTTCAACTATTCAGTCCGTGTGACCTGTCACGAATACCTACATGGCCACACTTTGCCGTTAAATTGTGTGATACAATTCTTCCCCAGTGAATCAATGTACCAACGCTCTTAAGATGTGTAAAGTGAGGTGGGATAGAGACATGGTCTGAAAATACTGATCATATATCTCGGATAAGGTACCAGATATCTAAAAAAGAGGATATCTCACAGCTTAGTACTGACTAACGTGGTATAAGTTATTTGGCATAACTTGGTTCTGGCTACTAAAGTACAAGTGAGCCTTCACAGCCTGGTACTGGTTGCTAAGAGACAAGTGAGCCTTCACGGCCTGGTGCTGGTTACTAAGGTACAGTGACGAGAGAGTTCTCACCTCAGCCGTCACAACCTCCTGGATCTCCTTGCGGGTTTTCTCCTGGACCTCGGGGTGGAGGGCGAGTAGGCAGGTGATGAAGGCGAGCGCCGTGGACGTCGTCTCGTACCTGGCAGCACCAATAGTTGCAGCGAAGTTGTATTGGAAGAGCTGAGTCCAGAAGTACATGGAAGAACTACCCACCCGGCCAAGAAGAACAGCATGCTGTTGTTCACCACTTCCTTCTCTGTCAGTTTCTTCCCGTTCTCCTTGGAGGGCTGCGTCCCGTTCTCGCCTGCACACACCGGACTTCCTCGAATGGCGGAACGATAATACGGAACATTGAAATAAAGTAAATCAACATAAAAAGAAAAATGGCGAAAAATAAAAGATAAGGACAATGAAAAAACGACAACAAAGTTAAAAACAATAATAGATTCACAAAATACAAGAGGACCTTTCTCAATTCGCGAAATAAAGAGCTTTCTATTTGAGATTCATTATTGATGACAAGCTCAGCTTGGATCAAATATTTTATTGGTATCGTCTTCTTGGGATACTTCGCCATAAATATCTATCCACCGGTGATGTATGAGAACCAGGCCTTTTGAATTAGCAATGCTAAATAATCGATTTTTCCCTAAATTATCGTTTATCCTAATTTTATATTGTTTTATGAAAATTAAATATTCCCAAAAATAAATTTGCATACAATATAAAATTAATCTGAAGATACAATAATGTGTATATGTAAATAATAGATCATTACAGTTGTTTTTCCTATTTGAAAGCCTAATCCTCATACATTGAAGAGACTATAAAGGTTCCTGAGAAGTGCTAGAAGATTAGCCTTGTCGAAATATCGGAAGATATAAAATGTTTGACCCCAAGTAAGCAGCATTATACCTCTAGAGCCCGTGTAAGAACTTAATGCACAAAATCTTGTCATTTTACCAACAATAAAAGGTACGTCTCGCCCAATGGCCGATTGTCTTATTTTAAGAACTAATGGGGGATTATTCTTGGTATAAAAAAGCTTGTCATCGCTTGTGTCAAATTTGCTCCCTATAAAACAAAGACTCACTCGGGGTAGTTGGCGACTCTGTCTGATCGTCCTCCGCCACCAGTGCATCTGCCGTGGTGGTCCTCAGCTGGTCCTCGGACACCTCGGTGTCCACCATCATCTGGAGCAGGTCGGGGCGTCGTGCCTGGACATGCCGCGGAGACTTCAGATTTGGTTAGTGGTTATCTAACAGCATACTCGGGATAAACTTAAAATTTCTAATTTCTCAACAATTGTATCAGTGGGGAAGATCATTGAAATATGATGATCTGAGCCAATATGGACTTACACTGGGATCATTCTTGCGGGCTTGGATCACCTCCTTACAGACGTTCTCCAGTACCCTGCCTGGGTTCCGCCCGCGGTTCAGGAAGCGGACTTGGAGCTCTCGCAGCTTCATCCATACCTGGCCAAACTCGGGGAACGACACTGAAACACAGCCCGTTGTACTGATCCCACGTTCTCTTGGGATGGGACATATGGGCTAACAGTAGTTCTCTCCTTCCATCATAGTAGGACGAGCTTTATTTTAAAATCTTACTGCTGAAATACAGAGTGGAAAATGTAGTGTTACACTCAGAGAGAAATGAGGAATTAACATAAAATTTGGTTTATATTACATTTTAGTGGCGTCCAAAATGTGACTTTTAGATTCAAAAGTTCTAAAAAATAGTTCAATTCGGGCACACACACTTTCCTTGTTTAATCATTCGGTCTATGTAGTAGCCTGAGAATTCAAGCCAGATTCCATGATATTTCACCAGTTCCTTCAGGCTATATCACTTCTTATTTCCACTAGTTGATACATTTATACGATGGGATTTTCGAGTTACTGTTCGAGTCGCGCTCAGCACGCAAATATCACCAACTATCTGAATATGTAAAATAGGTATTAGACAGCAATCTTCTTGTAATAACATAGATGAAACAGTCTCGCTCACGACTTGGTACATAATCGACTAAGCCATTTTGGATCGGTGAACTGAGCTAATATTCATTCGTGTCTAGCACCAGAAAAAGAAGCAATAAAAATAGTTCAAAAAAGGACTTTGAGGAGTATTTATATGTTCTTCTGCAATGTGATTCGTGTGGTGTGATCCCACAGGCGCCCAATTACCTCCAAGAGCGGCGAGGTAGACGCCCAGCGACGTGAACTGGAAGAGGGTCTGCGCTGCTTTGAAGAAAATATCATCCGGATTCTTCTGGACCTGCGTCTGCACGCCGAACGCCGTCCTGCCGATGACGTCCAAGGTGAGTCCCTTGTACAGCGGCGCCAAGTCCACCACCGTGTTTTCCTTCTTGGCCAGGATGTCCATGAACTCCTCGACCGCGCCGTTGATGATTGGCGCCATCTATCGATACACCTCCATTAGTCAATATCCCTCCAGTTGTGTGGGTGTGAGTGTGTGTGTGGGAGGGGGTTCTTCTTTCTACTATGTTAACGCTATGGGTATTAAGTAAAATTGAAGAACTGAAACGCTATGAATGTTCAGTCACGAAGCTTTACATACAGACGAAGACCTGTGGAAGTTATCTGGAAGAAGTTCTCCAAGGTACTTCCTACATGAAAGGTACCACTGCTCCATAACGTGGGCATACGAAGTCTACTCACCTGCTTCATCTTGCTGATGGCGAAGGAGGGCGAGATGATGCTCCGGACTGTCTTCCACTTCTCCCCGCGGTTGGAGATCATGTTCTGTTTCTCCACAGGGGAGGGTTTGGTGTTGAGGTCAAACACCCTCTGGACGGACACACAAATCAAGGTTTTACACTCCTCGACATTTGTATTACAGGCTGTCTTATTCGGGAAAGCTGATAATGTATGGATGACTCGAGAGTGTTATTCAGTGCTGCCAATTATCTGGCGCAGTTAGCAAAGTCATCGATTGTCAAATGTTTTAGAAATATTCTGTTTAGCCCTTCCCAATAGTCCAATTCCTTATTTTTTGCAATTAATATGTAAATATAAATTTTTAGGGAGGATAATATATTGATAAGCAAAAAAAGAGCATCTCTCCAGTTTTTTTTAAATGCATCAAAACAACGCACTCTACTTTGTTCATCTGTACAAATCGTAGAGCCTGAATATGCCATAGCTGGTGCTTTGATACCATATTCCTCTATCTGAATCTTTCTTATTTCACTGGAATTATGAACAAATGTATTGTTTAGATACATTTTTTAGAGAAGAGGTGCACTCTTTGGCACTCTTGTTCCAGCATCATCCCGACCTTCTCCGTATCTAAGGTAAATAAAACAAGTGGTTGGTAAACAAGCTATTCAGATGATGGTTCTAACTCTCATCCTTTAGTTTGGTGTTATGCGATGTCAAAGCTATTCACTCTGATTATTTACAACTACCGTTTATTTTCTTGAAAAGCAATGTGACAAATAAGAAGGAACCTATGTAATAGACTTATTGCTATATCCCAACCGCTACATGTATGGTGCCATTAGATCTTAATGAGAACACAAACTTCTTTAACAGGTGAAAATTGCAAATGGTCTGTGCCTGCACAGGAGTTTAGCCTTGCGTGGGACATAAACCAACTGAATGGCGCACAGAATCAACATGCCCTATATATATTCTTGATGATTATAAGTGTTTAGTTCAGAGGAACTTACGGGGCGGTCGGCGAACTTGTGGAAGTTGCGGATCTGAATCTCCTTGATGAGTTCAGGGTCCTCCACCAGGAGCACGGGACGGAGTCCGAAGTAGTAGCTGCGGACATGGCAGTCTGTTGATACGTGCTGGCTGGGAATGGATAAGATTTTATTCCTATGGGGTAAATTTTCACACAGTTCCTCTGTTCTATTAGGTCACTAGAGCCCCTCTTTCTCTTAAATATTGAATAACTTTCAAGTAACGAGTCATTTAATTTTGAATATTTTGGACTTTTAAATTTCTCAAAACAATTGGTCGATCCGAAAATATGAAATAACTCTCAAGTTTTGAGTCATTTGAGATGGCCAATGCTTGCCACCTATTCGACCTGCCAACTCTTTGAGAAAGAACTCTTGCAGTCCACTGGTGGAATAATCTTTCCAGTGATGGAACCCCCTTCAATGCATAAAATAAACATACTGTATCATTATATGCCGTATATATTATAATATATGTGTGTATCTTACACTGAAGTAGTCAAGAAGTAAAATTTGGCCTGTAAGGATGTATAAAAAAAGAAGGTCTCAAATAGAAATAAGCAAAACCTCAAGATATCACGTTGTCTGACACAAAATTCCTCCGTCGTACAGAAACATAGTTAAATCGCCATTCAATTCTTAAACTCCCTGCTCTTTCTTTCTCTCTCTCTACACGAAAGGAGATCTGGTCGTTGGTGTCCGCTCCACGTCGGGTTGACTCCAGGCTCAGAACTTAGGGCCACCTTCAACGTCGTCTCTCTTTCTTTATCTCCCTCTCTGAGCAGACTGTAATAACTCTATTGGGTGTGTCGGTGGACGAGTGGTATGAACCGTCGGTGGACGAGTGGTATGAACCGTCGGTGGACGAGTGGTATGAACCGTCGGTGGACGAGTGGTATGAACCGTCGGTAGACGAGTGGTATGAACCGTCAGTGGACGAATGGTATGAACCGTCAGTGGACGAATGGTATGAACCGTCAGTGGACGAGTGGTATGAACCGTCAGTGGACGAGTGGTATGAACCGTCAGTGGACGAGTGGTATGAACCGTCGGTGGACGAGTGGTATGAACCGTCGGTGGACGAGTGGTATGAACCGTCGGTAGACGAGTGGTATGAACCGTCGCTGGACGAGTGGTATGAACCGTCGGTGGACGAGTGGTATGAACCGTCGGTGGACGAGTGGTATGAACCGTCGGTGGACGAGTGGTATGAACCGTCGGTGGACGAGTGGTATGAGCCGTCGGTGGACGAGTGGTATGAACCGTCGGGTTTCGACAGACACGACCCGGGATTATATCCCACATTGAACACTTTTTTTTAAAAATTGCTTCAATGACTTCTAATTTTCGCAAAATTCCAATCACACCGGTGAATGCAAGTAACCAAACGAGATTCTGGTACCGTTGTGAGTTCAAAAGTCTGACTCTGCTTTCCACATGTGTAGAAATGTCCTGCACTTACAGTAAAAGCAGTCACCAACTACTACCTACTATGAACATCATTGCCTATTCCACGTGTACTAGGGATGACAATTAAATAATAATAATAACTCTCTAGGATTCAATCGCTAGGGGACAGATGACGTCACCACGTTACTCTTAGCTTTGTCGGAGCTCTGACATTTTCTCTCCTTTGCCCACCTCACCTTGCAGCTCCTGGATTCTGCGTCCCGTGTATGTCCTGGTTTTAGACGTCTATTATGACGGGAGAGGCGAGCCTTATCTCCTTAGATCAATTTCCTCCCGGCAAAATTTCCATATATCTATATATATATAACTAGTAGAAAAGCCCGTCCAAGGACGGGATCGGCTAGAGCAGGTGGATTCCTAATTTTATTTCTCACATTCCTTTTTGATACTTAATAATATGTAATCGGAAGCGTTCGAGGTAAAATAACGTTCATGGTCCGTCAGGGATCGATCCCCTTCCGAGCGTTGCAACATTTTACCTTTCGGGTCATTTTATTGATATTTTTTTTAATTAACATTTTTACTTTAAAAGAGGTGAACTTACAATGAATAAATTTCTTTGTAAACAACATTTTCGGTGAAGCAAGCTGAACTATTTTCAAGAAGCCTTCCTTGCTTGCTTCCGTGGATTATTTTTATTTTAACACACTTAGAGCTTTTCACCCTAGAAAAAGCAACATATAACTGACCATGGCTAAAAACTGGTTCAGGTAAATAGATGCCAACCATTTCAAGGGTTTGGCCTTGTGATTTATTTATTGTCATAGCGAAGGCTAATTTTACAGGGAACTGCCCCCTTCTGAGAATGAAAGGAATCTCAGAATGTATTGGGGCCAAGTAAACTCTCGGAATAAATACAGATTGATCTACTGCAGTGCCAGTCCGAACTTTTGCAATAATTAAATTAGGTAACAATTTAGTTACTACTAATCTCGTCCCGTTACAAAGACCTCGCTTTGTGTTTAAGTTTCGAAGAAGCATTATGATTGCTCCAACTTATAGCTTCAGCTTATGAAGTGGCATTCCCGAAGGGTTAAGGCTGTTGAGAAATACCGGTGGATAGCTCTCATTATCTTCAGGTGTCGCATCATCTATTGAGTCTGAGCTGAAATATGTTATGGAGTCACCTTCAAGGATATCTAAAACTCGGTTGTTGATATCATCAACATCCACATTTCTGGGACAAAGTATAGCCTTATCGGTATACTGTTCAAAGTCAGAAGGAAGCAATTTATCTCCATAAATTTCTTTGACTAAATCGCCATTGCAAACCATTTCAGATGGTATTTCAAATGTATCGGAGTCTAAGCCAAGATCATTTGTTAGCTCGCCATTTCCAAGCTTTAAAAGCCAGGCACTAAACTCTGGGTCAATTGATCTAATATTATTGTCTAATTTCAAAATATTAAATTTTTTTCCATAGAGGATGAAATTTAATACTTGAATCTACAATTGCAGCTTGAGTTCCATGTGGAACAACTGGCAAAGTCTGTCGGAAGTCCCCTCCAAAGACAATGATTTTACCACCAAGTAGTTTTTCATTTTGCATGATTTCTTTCAAGAGATTATTAATGCATCTAAGAGCATCTTTTGGTGCCATGGTAGCTTCATCATAAATAATGACATTTGCATGATCATCATTGCAACATGATCATCATTTTCAGGATGCAAGGCACCTGAGCGGTGATAAATCTGTCCGTTGATTCGGAAACAATAGGGCCCATATCCAGGAGGAGGTGCAAGGTTTGCTCCCATTGAAGCGAATGCTAGGGCACCGTTGACGGAACGGATGTTTTCCATGAAGTTCTTTGAAAGTTGATGCTTTCCAGTCATTAAACTTTCAAGTAGTTCAGAGGTTTGAATCGGTTCAAGTTCGACTTTTCCTTTGGAACAGCATTTATGAAAAGTTTTACTGTATGTCGTTTGTTCCAATTCGAAATACTTTGCTCTACATTTTGGGCAAACTTGATCAAGTTGGCCACAAAGGTGCAGGGGAATTTGATCTTCCTCGAAACATGTCCCTGTTGGCAAAGGTAGATTATCTCCCTGTCGAATTCTTTGCATCCTCAGCCTACTGTTTTCCCTTTGAAGGGCTCTTTGATTTTCGCTCATATTCATTCGGTATTGCCGTTGTTGTTCATTATGCCGTTCTCTTACGGGTGAATTTAAACGTCTTTGTCGCTGCTGTTCAATACGACGTTGCTTTGCTTCGATGGCCTCAACAATAGAAAGGGCTCTTTTAGGAGACATTGTTTATAAAAATAAAATAATCAAGCTAAATTAAAAAAATAAAATTATTTAAAAAATATTATTCCTCAAATATTCACCGAATAAATTGCCGAAAGCAAAAAAATGACTAATAAGGTCAGAATAGAATAAAATAAAGGATGAAAACAAAAACCAAACAGACCTACAGCCGGCCACGTCACTTAACTACGTAACTTGAACACGTGACACAGAATGGACCAATCCTATTCGGCTTCAACGAACAGACGCTTTATTATATGTGATATATGTCGGGCAAATCTATGGTTCTATTGATTCCTTTGAGTTTCTTAGTGAGTAAAGCTCAGTTTTTATACAAGACACATTCAATACACTTGTATTATAGTTTTTATATAGTTTTATATATTATATAATAGTTTTTATTTGTTATATATTCATTATATCCCCTTTAAATATATTTATTTCTATTCACCTCCATATATAATCAAACATGAATTTGAAGCAAATCAATATAAATAATCCACCTTCTCTATGGGTATCTTCAAGTGAACGAAGATTGATGAGCTACTATGAGAGGAAGTTTTATGCAACTTTAAACAGAGATGTTGTAGGTTGAAAGAAGGAGGAACAAGTTGAGTTATTTGGCCTTGTGATTTTTATCGTCGGCCCAGTCCACCAGTGATATAATTGTAGCCGACAATATCAGATTGAGGGACAATTGTCACACTTGTTGATACTGATAGAACTGTGGGAGATTAAGAACTCTGAAATATCTTACATAAAAATATCCCAGAGATATTCGGGAAGTGTTTACTAGATTATTGTGTTTTGATCCCGTTACACACCTGTACCGTACGCTGAAACTCTTGGATGTAGCCTTCTCTCGGGAGGGATGCACAAGGTCATTAATTAAAATAAGTTCAATAATTTATTCAAATTCGCAAAATTTGGAATTAAAAAACTTCCACGGGTGTTTTTCTTTGGCCCCTCCATGTATAAACAGAGTTAAAATACATTTTTGCAAATCCCTCGCACTGACCCTTATATATATTTTTATCATTTGAACCGTGTGCTGTGAGTTGAGAAAGGGAATGGTAATGTGTGGCGTCTTCCATACGCTCCAGAAGTCCGGTTATACAGATTTGATTATAGTCACAAGGGGATTTTTTTTATGTTTAACTACTTTACTGGCTTTACTTTGAGTTTCTGTTATAAGAAAAAATATATATAATATATAAAATTTATATAAAAAACAACATAAATCATATAAACATAAAACAACAATCATAATAACGAGATAAACTTCCGAAACGTGGAACCCGCGTTCCTCAAAATGTCCGTCGTATTCAAGACTTGCGTCATTTCATCATCACGTTCTCCATGTTGTTGTTGTTGCTTATTCCTCAATTCGTTTAAACGATCTCCATTATATTCCATTGTCTCAGCTTTTCTTTTATAGTCCTTGGTTTTCCCATAGGTCTTTTCTAGACAACATGGAGAAGGAAAGAGAGGAGCACCTGCTGTTGGTTTGAAGACCTGGAAGTACCACTCAGTGTGACTTTGCTTCTTTTGGTTGGCCACTCCTGACATGGAGTGTAGATGCCTTTTGTGGCCGCTCAATGGAGAACAGACGCTACCAATTGATTATCCGTGGTAGGAAATAATGATAGAGTTTACTGAAACTAAATGTGAACCCGGTGCCTTTCCTTATGTAACAAAATATCGAATGATATAAGTGAAGACTATACTGAAGACAGGTCGTGTTATAGGAACAAAAGCTGGTTACACAAGAAGACAATTTTGTTAATTCACGGCATGACAAAAAGAGAGGTATCACACACAGTACGTATAGTGGGAGATAGGAACTGGAGATAGCCAGCTATCTCTGCTGCCGTGACTTGCGCTATGAGAGTTTATCTGAAGCAACACTTACCCGACCACCCGGCCGTACTTCTTGATCCAGCGGGTGTGTACTTCCAGCGGCCTCTGTCCACACACAGTACAACCTGACACAGGCCATTCTAAACACAGGGTGCATTGTACACTGTCTCATTTACAACTTCTTCTTGCATAAGTATAACTCCTTAAGAGAGTACAGTACTAACAAAGAGGCTTGGTACATTGTAAGTACAAAAGTTGCTAAAAGTTGCACGTTCAGGAAGTGCCTTTTATCTCAAATTATAATTGTTATAAGGAGTCTTTCTGGAGAACAATTGCACGATATACTTCGAAGTGTACATGAAGAATGGTCGAAATATAAGGAAATAATTTAGTAATAACGTTTTTGTATCAGAGATGTTTATCGTTAACTATCTTTTTGTAGTATTTTAAATGATAGTAATCAGTGGTAACGTTCATAATTTATAAATAGTACCAATCGATACAGTACACAATGAACAAAGCAAGGCTGTCTGACATTCCTCAGATAGGACACCGAGGTTGTAAACATAACACTCACCTCCTTGGTGATCTCCCACATGTTCCCCAGCCAGAAGGAGGGCGGTGGACCCTGGATGCCGTGGTCCTTCCAGTAGGAGAGCTTCTTGCGTCTCCATCTAGATCGTTATCTAGAGTCAGCAAGATGTGGATAGAAGAAATTATACACTCATGGACAAAAATTAAGGAAGTTGTACCTTTTAGCATGTATATCGGAATTCAGACAATAACTCTGAAAGATATTTGATATACAGTAACCTTTATTGAAGATACACGAGATTAAAAAGTGTGAACAAAATCACTTCTGTCTCTTAAAAAAAACTGACGTCCGGGGACATCAAAGTCTCCACTTCCTTAATGTGTCCATGAGTGTACATAGAAAGTTCATCTAAAATTCACAAAAATATATTTACTATTGTGCTCTCCAAAAATCAACTACTCTGACTGTCAAAATAAACAGGACAAGGAAATCTTCTTCACTACTGGAAACTGGAAGATGGCTGCACTTCATTTATCCTGATTATCATCGTTTATTTTATTTTTATTTCTTGATGTTGTGTGTGTGGTGCAAAATAATGTTGGGACAGGTAAACCTATGAAGTCTATACCTCAATCAACGACCAAGATGGTCTAAACATTTCTTGATGAATTAGGGGTAAAGCATTCTGTGTTCATTTACATGATAAGAAAATGATTTCATCACAGCATATTTATACAATGATATCTTTATTTGTTCACAACCTTTTCCACAAGCAGTTAGTTAAAAATTGCCTGATTTAAATCAATTTCTAGGCAAATTTTCAAAACTTATTTCTCCTGAATATTTGAATATTTACTTTTACGAATTTCACTGTAAGATTATTCTCTGCTTTTCAGCCATGAGAATATTTTATTTAATGAAATGTTATTTGCATTTTGATGATATTTAAAGAGCATTCAATAAATTACAATATGATTTCCCAGAAAATCATCCAGTGATGTTTCTTGAATACAATTTTTTAATATCTCTTGGTTTCAGGATTCAGCGTCCTTCAACAGAAGTATTTTTAACTAACTAGAACCTATGATTAGTCCAGAACCCTCCTGTAGAAGGGTGTTAAAGTCCGAAAGTTAGAGGCATTAAAAATGTAAAGAACACATCCCTGGATGATCATTTGCCACATAATATAACGCAAGGGATTCTAATTTTGGAAAATAAAAATATGATTTAAAAAATCCGACCTTTTTCCACACATAATTCTTGTTCATCAAAAAATATGTCAAAAGCAGTTTGAAAAGAAAGACCTCACATGAATCTTTTTCTGTAGCAATTCGACTGTAACCTGATCAAAAATCACTATTAGGGAAGAATATTGCGAAGAGATTTTGTTTTTATAGAATGGAGGGAAAATTGCAGAAAATTCAAAAAAGTTGTAAATTCAATTTGAGATATGGAAGCATCTTTGACAAAGTTTCACAAATAGGATGCACGTACGGTAAACACAAATTGCTGGGTATGCAAATTGAGAACGACAGATATGGAGATGTAAACATTTAACATGCGCCATCTGTACCCATTACATTTAGTGTGAAGCGCTATAGACCCAGATCCCTATATACATATCCCTGTTGTACAAAGACTATTTGATCGCGGTATTAACAATATGAACTGTTTAACAACGAAGGATATAGACTGGAAATTATGTTTTAAAATCTATAGAATAAAGAGGGCAAAACAGTAATTTTCATTATTGGCATAAAGGGATACAGGAGAGAGAATGACAAGGAAATTTTAAACTTGGTGGAAGTAGTTTTATTAAATACAAAACTGTTGATATATGGACGACGAAAACAGGAAATGCCTTCATTAGTCTCCCTGAGTATACTCAAGATGATGATGCTGCAGAAGTCTAGACTAAATAGACATTGAAAGAACAACAAAATCACCAAAGGTGTTCCAGACAAGAGTCTGAACTGACAGAAACTACCAAACCTATTCCAAATTCCGAGTATTCTAAACTCAAGGAAGTCACAGCACACACATCTGACAGGATTCTACAGGGTCCCAGGGACGTGGACCAACCTGATCCAGAGGGCGAGCGCGACGAGGGCGAGGGCGAGCGTCAGCGCGGTCAACATGGCGGCGGACGTAATCTGTCTAGATTGTGGTGTGGCCGGACTGTAAACACGTTAAATAGGCGCCGTCAACTTGATGAAACCGTCGGCAACATGGGGCAGATCTTGCTGATTCACTGTTGCACCGTGGACTTCAATCCTGCTTTTTCTGAGGTTGAAACTACTTTTATTATATCTCGTTTATAAAATATCATATATGGTTAAATCAAAAGAAAAAAATGAGTGAATAAGAATTTATAGAGATAAAATAAATATATCGAAAAGATAGAGGTTGCCTGGCCGGCATTCATATTTATATAAAAAACAGACATTAAAAACTCTAACTGGCCGAAGTGTCTGTTTTTTATATAAAAATAAATATAAATATACATATATAAAATATATACAAAGTCGTTATTAATAGCGCCTACCACGGGAAAGACACCGTCACCGATGGACTGCAAGAGTTCTTTCCCAAAAAGTGGGAAGGTCGATGCGATGGATAGCATTGCCCACCTCAAGACCAAGATGGTAGCCTTCGTCTCACTTGTCATCTTTATTGCCTCGGGATGAAGGCCGACGCCGAAGAGCCAGGCCTGAAGATCCAGGGTTACTTCGCAGGAAACGAAAACCTCCCGGAGCAAGAGTTATATCGGTCGGCAACTCTAATACCTGTGGGTTAGCAGCCCGTCGCTGGACCCACAGGTGACACAGGTAGCACGCCTCGAGGCAGGATGGGGACCGGCGTGGAGGGCCAGTCGTAGGGCGACATCTGCGTCGTGCACTGAGAATTAGTTGGGACGCAGATCGGCCCAGGGGATAGAGTAGGGGACATCCACGGTAGGGGTTCTATTCTACTGCCGTTTTTGTCACTAGCGCGCATTTTACATCAGCCCATTAGACAATACAAAGAGACTAAAAAACCGCTTATGCTATAAGTACACCACATGTATGCATATGGATAATATTCCGAATTCGTACCCACACAGTTTCCTAACTCCATTTGTTCACCTGCACTCACTTGCGAGGCTGTATTCGTACAAATATCAAAGGATGGGATGTCATCAATAGATGTACTTTTAGAGCCATTAATATTGTTTCGTCGCTTCTTGGTCAAGGATGGTCAATGGCCAAAGGAGCACGCAGGATTAGTAAGGATCTCTGTTCAACTTCCATTTATTTACCCTTGTGTATTATGGAGAACAAAGCAAGTAACAGACAAGGAGCATCATCTACTGTCAACAAGAGGAAGAACGACATCACTCCTCGCCAGATGAGCTTCTTAGTCCTGATTTGTCCGTCCTTTTCATAAATCCCCGACTATGGTTTATGAAATCGAAGCCGCTCCTGTACTGATGAGGGACAAAGCTTGAAACCACAGTATACAGGTTTTGTCTGAATTTGGCCAAACTGATGTTGTGGTTTACGCCGACTTTACGTTTTGTACTGGGGTGATAACCCAAAAAGAGCATTGCTCGAAGCAAATATTTGAATGTAATTCTACTGTCCTATAAGCTTATGTCCATAGTTTACTTGAGAAACATTTCTAAGATTCCATCCTTCAGTGTAGCATATAAAAGCAGAATGATCCAATACAGTATTAGAGCTCTGAGAAGCGGTCTGGTGGATTAAATTGGCGAAACCGCTGGGAGGGTTCACCACTGATGAGCCAAGCCCTCCCAAAATATTTTTTCATCGCTGCAAGGACAGTAGAAGTTCGTTTTATATATAAAAGAAACATTCGCGCTTTTAAGTCCTTTTATTTTATATAAATATATTTGTTAATTTCTAATTTTAATGAATAAAATTAAAAATAACAATAATTAATTAATAAACTAGTTGTCGCGTTCAGCGGCGTAGCGCCCAGGCTCTATTTTGCCCAGACGCCCGAAGTCTCTTACTCTGGTCCCGGGGAGGAAAAAAACCGTGGAATCTCAAAGGTAGAGAAGAGCGATTCCCAAGAAGTCAAATCCGCGGAAGTGTCTAAGGCAGGTATCAACCAAGGCGTAGACCTCTCGAGGGCGGGCCGAGAAACCACACGACTCTAACCAGTCAACACAATAGTTTATTTTTTGTCACGAATATATATACACATAAATATTTACATATGACAAATATGTTTCTTATAATGGATTAAATTTACATATATTTAGAAAAATATAAATCTATAAGAAAATTAACATTCTATTCCCAACATACTCCCACCTTGAGTTTTTTCTACAGAAACTCAACCAATAGTTGGGAAACGACCGTTCATTCCAGTTCTTTAGGATTGGGCTATCTTCGTAGGGTCTTTACTGGCTTCTCCTCGGGAGCCTCCCCGGCGTGGTTCCGACTGTATACTCCTCAAGGTACTCCCCAGATCGGCGGGTATCTCTAAATTGTAGAGCCGTTGAACCGGCCTAATCTGGACGCCCTTGCTGGTTCTCAACTTGGCGACCCTCACAGGTCCATCTCGGCCAGGGTAGACCTCCACAACTCTCGCCAAAGGCCAATTGACTCGCTTAGCATTATCTTGTCCAATCAACACCAGATCTCCCACCTTGATAGGTCTTGTCTTCGAGCGTCTTCTAGTCTCTTGCCTTAAGAATCCAAAATACTCCGTCCGGAATCTCTTCCGCAGATCTTCTCTTAACCTTTGTCTAAATCGGTATCTCTTCTGAAGACTAGCCCTTTCAATAGAGTCCAGATCTGGAACTCCTATTTCTTTGAAGTCGTGCAAGAACAAGGCAGAGGTTAATGGACGTGAGTTCATCAAAGACTCTGTGTCACAGATAATGGTGTAAAGTTACCCAAATTCCAAACGAGCTTGACCAAGAATCTTCCTAAGGAGTTGTTTCAGCAAACCAATCAATCTTTCCAGATCTTGTCTCCTACTTATTTTAGTTTTGACCCTCAACAATCCCAAAGAATCGCAGCATAACTTGAAATCCTTCAACCTCTTGTCCTCTGGTCCAGTGAAGGATTCCCGTTGGATAACTCTCACCAGCATCATTCAATACATGTTGATGTTAAAACAATCTTTCTCTTTTCCGAGTTCACAATATCTGGGTCAGGGTATATTTCCCTATGGGGCCAATCTCTTCTTGGTCTTCTCAACCAACTCGGGCCCTCCCACCACTTCGATCTCTCCAGAGAATCGGCTAAGCACCCCCGTGATGGTAAATCCGCTGGATTCAAACATCCTGGTACACGATACCAATCCTCCGTCTCACTGAGAGATCGGATCTCCATAACTCGATTCATTACAAAAGTCGCCCAGTTATCTTCCATTGCAATTTCTGGAACCTCTTGAGAACATTGAGCTTTACATCCTGAAGAATCAGGATCTTATGCCGAGGCATCGTCTTTAGGCTTAGAGGTATCGTCTGAAGGCCCAGAGGTATCGTCTGCAGGCCTACAGCAGTCATAGGACTCTGAACTCTTCCTTAGAGATCTCAAACCACTCAATATAATAGTCCTATGATCTACAGGATTCGCAATCCTTTCCGGTCTAGCACTTTCACCAGACTTTCTGGAGACTTGTCTCCCAAATTAAGACCTTTTCGTTGGAGTAGGCACTTGCCCCTTTGGAGAACTGGCCGGAGTATATAACATTGGAGTTACTGCAGCTCCAGAAACAGTTTCCTTCGATACAAGTTACATTCCATTGCTTGGAAGATATTTGCCAATTGAACCTTTTTCTATTGGCTCTCTCCTCACATAGGTGATCTGGACAGTGCAACCCTGCTTAGAAAGCGTTTCACCTTCTCCAACCATGCATCATCATTCAACCATTTACTTTTCTTCCGGATTTAGAGGCACGGGCACTCAACCAAAATCGTCTACAACGATTTCCCGCTCAAAACCATCAGTTGTCCATCTTTTTTTTTTCCAAAGAAATTTGAGGTAGTCCCAATCATTATCTCTGATGGCGATCATCTGGAAATATCTTTTCAGGTCGGCCACAACTCCGAACTTATTCCTCCGAAGCTTTATCCTTATCTCAGGGATTCTTCTCAGCAGACTGTGTATCCTCTTCATATATCGCTTCAACGAGAATCCGTTTCGTCCTCGATAGGAAGCGCCGTCTTTCGCTGGCCGTACAGGCGCAGCCCTGGAGTCACACCCACATACAGGGCGATCAGGCAAATAGTATCCCTTTACTTTAAATTCCGCATCTCCTATCTGTCCTGCTTCCATCAATTTACTCGATGCTGGAATTCTGACAACTCTTTCCTCAATATCATCAATGGACTCAGCCTCACCATCTGCAATCTCCACTTGATCCGCGCCTTCAGCTACCGCTTTAGAGTTGCTCACCGATTCACAAGCCTCAATTGCAGTTCCAGAATCCTCCACTTCATTATCCTTGGTTTCAGCTTCAGAATCCTTTACTCCGTCGCCCTTAGGCTCTTTACCTTGTTCTGCATATGGCCTTTCTGCCATCCTTAAATCGGTACCTTGTTTTACATAGAGCAGCTTCACTTCTTCGGTGTTCTTTGAATCCATTCCTTGTTCCACATCCAGCACTTTCTCTTTATCTGCTTCAACGGATTCTTTCTCAACTTCAGCCCTATTACTTTCATCAACTTCTACAACAGACTTCTTCTTGACTTGAGCCTTTTCACCGTCTT
The DNA here is from genome assembly GCA_030710605.1 of Cordylochernes scorpioides. Lineage (NCBI taxonomy): Eukaryota > Metazoa > Arthropoda > Arachnida > Pseudoscorpiones > Chernetidae > Cordylochernes > Cordylochernes scorpioides. The sequence goes on from CP092866.1 coordinate 68,929,848, forward strand.
CAGCACAGCGCTCTCTTACTACTTGAGCCTTATTACTTTCTTCAACAGCAATCTGCTTGGATGGCTCCTTTACCATTTGCTCGGATGATACCACCATCTCAGCATCTTCCTTAATAGAAGCTGGATCAACTCCTTTCATCAGGGTAACTCCGACAACACTTGGCTTCTCACTCATCCCGATTTCCAAACTGCTCCCATCGCAGATCCTCATATCCATTGCTTGTTCCACATCCAGCACTTTCTCTTTATCTGCTTCAGAGGCATTCAAAAAACCAGCAGCCGTGGGCAGGGGATTCCTCTCATTTCTTCGATACTTCACGATAGAGCTTTGTGACTGAGGGTGCTCATTTGATGGTTGGCCGGCTGTTATTTCGTCCCGCGTGCCGAACGTGCTTTCTAATGCAATCAATTGTTTCTCCAAAAATTCAATCAAATCTCCAAGAGAAAAAGCTCCTGTGAATTCCCGGTGTAATTCAAGCTTTAAGTCTGATGGCAATAGCTTGAGGAGTAAAGGGCACAATAAGTTACCGTAGCTTTCAACGACAACACCCAATGACTCCAAACTTCTAATCTGCACCAGGATTCTGCCGTACAATTCTCTGAAAGCCCCCACGTCCTTTGTCACTCTAAGTGGTTTCAAGGCCAAGAGGTTGTTCATATGCACGTCGATCAACCTTTCCCCTTTTCCGAAGCGTTTCTTCAACAATTCAACGGCCTTATCGTAATTTTCCTCAGATAGGCAAAATCCTTCCACAGTTTGGGCCGCCGTTCCACCCAAGTAGGCTTTAAGATAGTTAAATTTATCTATCTTGGTCAAGTGTTCATTCCTATTGATTGATGAATCGAAGGCATTCCAAAAAGTTAACCACTGGCTAATTTCCCCGTAGAATCTTTCCATTGTTAATTTGGGTAACTTAACCATCCCAGTTAGAGTCGGTCGACCGATTTCTCCTGGATATTCCTTCTTCGTGGCAGTTGCAGTTTCCCTCTGCATTCCTTCCGCTACTACCAGACTTCTTTTCTTTAATAAATATTTCCACGCCACGGCCTTTTCCCGGTATTCCTCTACCATCTTTAGATCTTTCTCTAGATCTTTGATGTCAATCAGCTTACCGATTTCTTCGTCTACCCGCCTCAGTTCTTCGTAGACATCCGAAAGCTGCCCCAGCAGTTCCTCGTGGTCACACTCCTTGTGCACGTCATATTCCTCTATTCTTTTCCCGTACTTGGATAAAGACGTGCGGAGTATGGTTCTCTTCTTCTTGAGTCTCTCTAGCGCTTCTTCTCTTTCCATCTTCTAATCCAAAGGGGTTCCAAATATAGGCACGGCTTTCTCCTCGCGTCCCGGCTGGGATGCCAAATGTCGCGTTCAGCGGCGTAGCGCCCAGGCTCTATTTTGCCCAGACGCCCGAAGTCTCTTACTCTGGTCCCGGGGAGGAAAAAAAACCGTGGAATCTCAAAGGTAGAGAAGAGCGATTCCCAAGAAGTCAAATCCGCGGAAGTGTCTAAGGCAGGTATCAACCAAGGCGTAGACCTCTCGAGGGCGGGCCGAGAAACCACACGACTCTAACCAGTCAACACAATAGTTTATTTTTTGTCACGAATATATATACACATAAATATTTACATATGACAAATATGTTTCTTATAATGGATTAAATTTACATATATTTAGAAAAATATAAATCTATAAGAAAATTAACATTCTATTCCCAACACTAGTTGCATAAAAAATATATATATTATTAAAATTTATTTTTTCAGCCATCTAAAGAAGTTGAATTTATTGATAAATAATTCCATACTATTTAATATTAAAATGAAAATTTTGACAAAATAAATTTTAAATACTATAATATAATATATTTAAAAAAACAAAATTTTAATTAGATATATATCTAAATAAAATTTTGATTTTTTTAGTATAACAATGTAGTAAACTCATTTTTAGTTAGACACAATTCTATTTTTATATTATAAATATGGCCATCTTTATAATAATGTTTCTATGAATATTTATTTTAAAAATTCAGATAAGCTAAATAAACTAAAACTTTTATTTAGTAATTGAAACAAAAATGATTTTAAAAATTTCTAATCCATAATATCATAGTGATTTGAATAAAAATATTCAATGATATATCGTGATGTTTTTTATTGATCTTTCATGAAAGGAGAGATCTGATTGGTAATAGCACCACATGGAACAAATGCAATAAATTATCTCTCTCTGTTATGTATGATAAAATAATAAATAATATGGAAGATAATTGAACAATATATAATCAACGAAACAATAAAATATACCGTAAGAATGATAAATAATTTAAATATTCATTTGAAAATGAGAAAATATATTAGGAATTATGATAAAATATTTTGATATAATATTCAATATTTAATAATAGTGAGAAAATACTGGCGCAAATTCAGAAAGAAAAAAAATGTGTAATACATATACAGGGTGATCCAAAAGTCCCGCACAACTTTAAAAATTAATAACTCCGCGAATAGTTGCACTAGAGCAATGCGGTAAACACCATTGTGTTCAGGATGCAATGGGAATTTTTATGGCAAATAATGAAAAATTCGAAATTGATTTTAGTTACAACTTTATTCGCTAGATGGCGCTCTACCAGAATTAGCGATTCAGCGGCCAAATTGTTTGATAAATTGAAAAATATAACTGAACGACACATATTTTTCCTTTTTGAATACCAGAAAAGAACCTTAATAATATCAAATGATAAATTAATAAAACACCATTTCGCCAAAAGTTAGAAGAAATGGTTAACGATTTTGAAATACAATCTGAGATATGTAAAATAGGTATATGCAAATTAAAACATGTACCAAAAAAAATTATATTTTAGATGGAGTTTTGTGAAATAGATTGAATGTTTGAAAATAACTACTGATATCAATACACGATCTTTGAAATGTTAATATAGTACCAAAAATTATGATAGCACTACTAATAGGATTTCTTGCTCTAAGGAATGTGTAGTTTCTTGACTGATTGGCGACACTTGACTATTTAACTGGATATTTGTCATGATCCAACAAATGAAATATAGAGGGGAGTGACAAAATATATTTTTCGTACTTTATTCCAAATATCCAATGGGTTTGTCAAATGTTATCATTGTTTATTATACTGTACATAATTTTGAAAATGTATCCCCTCAAAAAAATCATTTTTAAATCGGCCTTTTGCGTTGAAAAACGTGGTAGTAAAATCATTTTGTATTAGTTTTTGCGCAAATTTTCTAAAGTTGGGGGGATACAGAGAATATTCCTTATGCTATTTCTTCTAATGAGCGAAAAGCGATAAACTAAACATAAGGGGTAAAATTGTGTATACCAGTGTTATTCGAGAAGTTATAACACTTTGGCCTGCACGACATAATATAAGATGTGGGCAAATGACAAACAAAAAAAATTACTGTTCACAGAAAAAAAAAAAGAGTCAAGATGTGAGGACAGCATTTATTATTCCCATAACCCAAAACAAAGAGCTGCAAAATATAACACATGAGGTAACTGCCTTCTCTCTTGTATTAGGTCACAATTCTTGCTCAATGTGGCGCCCTTCATTCTCAAACACCGCCTGCAGACAATAGATGACAGAATGGTCACAATTAAATAGTTGAAATTTATAAAACGTGCCATCTGATAGAAGCCTCCAACATGGCCAATGTGGTAGGCCGGCATCGATAAAAACGCGACTTAATGTACCCCCATAACCGAAATTGTAAGGCGTCAAGTCTAGTGATATTGGAGGTCACTGGTATATAAAGTGGCGACTTATCCCACGATTTTTACCGAACGTATTTGTTCAGCAATTGTTTGGCACCGCGGGAGATATGAGGAGGTCCTCCATCTTGCTTGAATGTTATTTCGCTTAATGCTTGTCTGTCCTGCAATATGGGAATAACCTTTACTCTCAAAAGTTGAACATAACGTTCACCAGTTACAAAAACGGTTTTAAAAGTTCTTTCATTTATTTTTTCAAAGAAAAATGGCCCAATAATAAAAGAAGAAGTGAACCCACAAAAAACTGTAACTCTGGGCTGATGAAGTGGTATTTCTGTAAAAATCCTAGGGTTTTCTGTTGCTAAAATGAGGCAGTTTGAATGTTAAATTCTCCCTTTAGATAAAAGTGAGCATCATATGTTCTTAGAACATTTGACAGCCAGTTTTCATCAATATCAATTTGCCGGAAAACCCATGCAGCGAATTCTTGACGCTTCTCAAAATCGCTGACTTTCAACTCTTGAAAACTTTGAATTTTGTTAGGGTATTTTTATAGAAAAATTCTAAATGTGTGTTCTCTCTAAACTGTTCCATACGAAATCCCCGTTTGACGAGAAACTTGTCTAGCACTTACTTCTCCATACGTGGATAACGTTTCAATAGCTTCAGCATTCTGCAAAACCGTAACAGCCACTGACTTGCATGTCGATGGTCTTCCACTCCGAGGTTTTGCTTCCAGAGATCCAGTTTCCTCAAAACCTTTAATCAATCGCTTTAGAGAATAGCAACTCATTGGTCCTTTACCGCTTCGAATATATTCAAAGGAACGAAACGCTCGCAAAGCTTCAGTGACATATTCTGAATCATAATTTAAAAAATTCACCCAGAGTGCTTTTTCCTGTAGTGACGGCATTCCAGGGGGAAGAGGAGAAATCCGACCACACCTCCTTGCGGTCCCCCCTGGACCCTTGGAATATTTGACCAAATTCTGGTTCGTTTCCAAGATGACTAACGTTGCAACGGCACCCATTTTCAAATGAAGAGCAAAACTGATATCTCCAGTAATGCTACCGCGTCCGGGGTAACCGCCGCGTCAGGAGCTGCAGCTCGAGCTCATGATGAGAAATCTACTACGAGGACACAATTCAATCTACTACAACTCAATATAAATGGTACCCAGAGGAAAATAAAGAGCTGACTTGTCTTCTCTGTGACAACAATGTACATATTACTTGTCCTCAGGAGACAAAATTGAATCAGAATCTGAGATTCAATATCAAAAAGATTATACAACACTACGAAAGGACAGACCGGGAAAATTCGGAGGAGGACTTGCCGTTTTGATTAAAACTCTAGAAATCAAATTTAAGGAAATCGCCTATAATCAGAGTAAGCCTGGAAAAAGCACGACAGAAGCTCAGGCAATAGAAACCTATCTTACAGATAAAACAATTCCAATCATAAATGTTTATCACCACGATAATACTAGCATCAATAGAGGCCTGATAGAGACATTAAGTGAAGCTTCTTCGGATATCGCAATCATACTTGGTGATTTTAACGCCGAAAGACCAACTTGGGGATCACCTGTCCAGGATAACAAAGGTCAGCAGGTTGAGGTTACACCGTTAAATAACGAAAAGAACACACATCTATCCAAGTCCACATGCACAGTATCCGCAATAGACATCACAGCGATAAATTACAACATCGCACCCACAACACAATGGAAAATTCTGAAAAGTGCAATCAGTGACCACAGACCAATTTTAAAAACCCTAAAATTCAAAATTGAGAATTTCCAACAGAATAAAAGAACACTGGAAAAAAATTCACAGAAAGGCTTGAAGAACTGTGCAACGAAGAATTAAATCACAGAACGATTGACAAAAAAAAATGGAAAAAATTCTTTTCGAACATATCCAAAGCTTTAAAGTATCGATACCTAGAGGTAGACGTAAAGACCTGTGAATACTTTACTGGAAGGACCACAATATCGAGGCAATGATTGCAGAGAGAGACAATATCAATGAACTTCTTAAAACAAATAAAACAGAAGAAATCATAAAGGAACTCATTGAAATTAGTCACAAAATAGAGCAAGAAATTTGGATATTCGAACAAGAGAGAGAGAGAAAAATGGGCAGAATTCTGCGGAAAAAATGAATCCAAAAAAGGAAAACCATCACTGGAATATAATTAGTGTTATAAAACAATCAAAACCAACACTAATCCTCCAATACCCTAACCGATATGAATAGCGAGAACGAACAAACAGATGGCTGACATAATTGCTGAATATCTTTCAAGCACTTCCAGACTCGGCTATGCGAATGAAGGCAGGACTCTAAAAAATAATGTAAACAGGTTAGTTAAACAAGCAGGAAATTACCATCAACAAGATATTTACTCGAGAGACTTCACACTGAATGAGCTAAACTCATCAATAGGAAAGTTAAATCCAAGATGTCACCTGGAGATGCTCTAATCTTTGGTCAAATGATTAAACACTTTGGAGACGAAGCTAAAAATCAACTCCTACGAATACTGAAGATTTCATGGCAAACTGGTAAACTACCAAAGAATTGTAAGATATCAATTATAGTGCCAACACTGAAACCAAACAAAGATGCCAAGGAATACAAGAACTAACGGCCAATTGCTCTTACCAGCATACTTTGTAAAATAACAGAATGAATTATCCATTCTAGGCTCATAGTCTGGCTCACTAACAATAATTAAATAAACTTCTACCAAACTGCCTAAAGATCCAGACACTGTACAACTGATAAACTGTTCCACTTCTGTCAATCAATAATAGATTTCTAGGAAAAACCGCCAAAGAAGACAATGGCAGTATTCCTGGATATGACCTCAGCTTTTGATCGAGTGTAGAAATTATTTGAAAGGCTGCACAACATCGGAGTAAGAGGAAAAACCTTAATCTGGATTGCAGACTTCTTAAGGGGAAGAAGGATAAAGGTTCGGGTCAATGGAACATTTTCCAAAGACCTAAGAACATGGGCTGGTGTACCTCAGGGATCTGTGCTCAGTCCTCTACTCTATCTGCTATATATTAACGACATCCATCCTTACCTCACTGAAGACACAAAGGTTGCCTGTTATGTAGATGATATAGCCATATGGCACACAAGTAGCAGTATAGAAAAATCAGACAAAATACTGAACACATCAATGAGAGGACTGGAAAAGTGGGCAATGGAACTCCAAATGACCATAAACCCAATAAAACCAAACCTATGCGTCTTCTCCGCTGACAGGGAAAAAAGGCATAAAAATAACCCCAAAATAAGCATAAACAACCAAATAATTGATAAAATTAGTAATCCAAAATACCTAGGTGTGATACTGCAGTCCTGGATCTTTCCAGTTGGTCTCGAGGACCACGCCATCACCATCTCCTCAGCGGGGAAGTACGCGATCTACGTATTCATCGTAGATCGCAAAATGCGTGGTGTCGCTGGAGACCCACTGGCGATTCTCCACCAAACTCTGCAGCGCTGGCAGAGGCGCCATATTCATTGTACATAGTGTATATAATGCATATTATCTTTTTTTAAATAGTGCAGACTGTGCACTTTGCATGTATTGACAAGATGTCAATAAAATTATTTTAATTGTCATTGATGAGGAATTGCTATTTACAGAACACATAATTAGCACCTCAAATAGAGCTACCAGAAAACTAAACATTCTGAGATGGCTATGTGGAACAAATTGGGGAGCAAAACCCAGAATTCTCAGAACAACATATATCACCTTAATTAGGCCGATAATGGAATATGGAACACTCGTCTGGGCTCCCTCAAGCTCATCACTAAAAGGAAGACTAGACGGTGTTCAAGCAAAAGCGGCCAAAATAATCACTGGTGCTGTTTCATCCACAACAATGAGAAAATTCAGAGAGAATGTGGTCTAGACCTACTCGCTCGAAAGCAGAAGACAAAATAAAAACAATAAAATTCACCAATAGCTTAAACAGTAAAGAAACCTAACACATATCCCATAAAACCTATTTAAAATGGACACAAAAAGAAAGACTCAAAAGATCTTCAACACTTCAGTGCGACAACAATATTAGAAAGGGCATAAATATGAAACACAATGACTTTCAAATTCAAGAAGAACCAATATTTCCAACCCCAGTGCCATCAAATGTAATCATCAATCTTAACGTGAATGAACCCTGCACAAAAAAAAAGAACAAAAACATACTTAAAAAGAAAGGACTTGGCACAATTGGTTTAAACGATCAGAGAAATTATTTGTTGTGTTTCTTATCCCTTTGTGTAAAGTTTACACGAATTCCATGAGTTCATGCTCCTCGAGCTGTTTTATGATAAGCAGCGGCCTCTCCCAAAGGTCCTGTTTAGTGCATCTAATGCAAGCCACAATGTCTTCTGGAGCTGCAGGTGCCAAGCTACATTTTGGGCAAGTGGGGTAGATTTTGTTGTTATTTTCTATCTTCAATGGCTTGAGATGGCCTATTCTAAATCTTGTAAGTGTCGTTCGATGCTGTCTATTTCTGATGTTCAGAGCTCCTCCTGGGTCCACTCCACTGTACCAACTGTGAGTGGGGAAGAAGTTTTCCCACCCTCTACAATCACTCTAGAGGGGAGTGAGTGGAGAGGCGACTCTGCGTGTTTGCCTTACGTAGGAGTGCCACTGGCCGGAGTTAGTGAAGCTGTAAGCTGGCTTCGGCTCTTGGTTAGCCGGCGTGAGACGCGCGAGTCTTGAAACTCTTGGGTCTTCGCTCTGTGTGTGCGTCATTGGGAGCGTCCTTGCCGTGCGCGAAAATTGCACCAGGGCTAGGCCTGGTGTTGAAAAACCGAGGGGTGCACACAGCAGTACCACCCTCCCGCCTTCACGAGGTTCCCTGCGTAAAACCTCAGAACCTCAGAGGTCCTTGATTCGACGGCAGATTCAGGGAGTACTGTGATCAAAGGTTCAAGGGCCAAAGGGGGGGAGTCCTATTGGAGCGTAGGACGGGTTTAACTAAGTCCGAACGAGAGGGCTCGGTCAGCAACCTCGCCAATGAACTCTCGGAGACGCCTGTGGGTTTGATTGGTCAACCCCATGGAGCCAGACCATAATGGCGGGCGCGAGGGGCCTACCAATGGCCGCTCGGTGCATGGAGAATGCATCATTCTTTTTGGCTGTGTGACCTGGATGGCAGCAAAGGTATTCGGTTTATGGGCCTTCGAGGCCTGGGGAACTATTGCTCCTAGAATGTACCAACTGTGAGTGGGGAAAGAAGTATTCCCACCCTCACCATTCACCCTTGAGGATAGGGGAGTGGAGAGGCGTCTCTGCGTGTTTGCCTTGCGCCGGAGTACCACTGGTTGATCCTCAGTGAAGCTGTAAGCTGGTGATCCGCCCTTGGTTAGCTGGTCGCGGGGTGCTCGAGTCTTGAAACTCTTGGGTCTTCTCTCTGTGTGCGCCATTGGGAGCGTCCTTGCCGTGCGCGAAAATTGCACCAGGGCTAGGCCTGGTGCTGAAAAACCAAGGGGTACACACAGTAGTAACACCCCCCCCCCCCGCCCTTCGCGAGGTTCCCTGCGTAAACCTCAGAACCTCAGGGGTCCTTGATTCGACGACAGATTCAGGGTGTACTGGGAACTTAGGGTTCGAGGGCCAAAGGGGGGGGAGTCCTATTGGAGCGTAGGACGGGTTTAACTAAGTCCGAACGAGAGGGCTCGGTCAGCAACCTTGCCATGAACTCTCGAAGACGCCTGTGGGTTTGATTGGTCGACCCCATGGAGCCAGACCATAATGGCGGGCGCGAGGGGCCTACCAATGGCCGCTCGGTGCATGGAGAATGCATCATTCCCTTTTGGCTGTGTGACCTGGATGACAGCAATGGTGTACGGTTTATGGACCTTTGAGGTCTGGGAAACTATTGCTTCTAGTCTGTACCAACTGTGACGGTTTAAGGACCGTAAGGTCTGGGCGGCCATTGCTTCTAGGATGTACCAACTGTGAGCCGGCTTGTGGACCTTCGAGGTCTGGGTAGCCATTACTGCTCCAGGGATGTACCAACTGTGCTGGGCCCGGGGCCCTAGTTCTGAGCATGGAGAGTAGGTAGGACTATGTGCCTGGAATCTGCAGCCCTTGGCACCCGACTCGCGGGTAGTAGCGGTCTGTACCTGGCTGCCTGAAAGAGGGTGGTAGGGGCTAACTGATCACGACAGACCATTGTGGAACTCAGTGGAAGAGTTAGCGATGCTAATAGGGGTCTGTGACAGGAGTGACGTCCAGTTGCAGATTACGCAAAGTAGGGAAAGTAGGGAGACTTGACGGCTACCTACATATGCTGATCAGCACCTTCCCGTGGTCGGTACTGAGCACGTTTCTAACAAGAACGTGGTCAACGCTGACAGCTCGCCTGACAAGTCTGGAAAGATGGATATGCTCAGTTCAGTCTTGCGTGACATGGTGGCGTTCTGGTGTCATTATAATACAGGTTACACCCCCCCCCCCCCCCTCCAATAATGCCAATACAAAATATAAAGATTGACATTACCAATGAGGCTCAGGTAGCGCCTGAGAACGGGTGGGAGGCAGATCCCTCTTGCCGTGGAGTGAACGACCTAGACAGAGCTGATAGGCCAGCTCGACGTATTGGGTCTAGTAACTTCTCATGCATCCCTCTTGAAAAAACCCTTGAAGACAAGGGTAAGCCCGAGGACGCTCAAATTCCTTCGGGCTCCGAGCGTATGCCCAATAATACCTCGTTGGATATTTCTAATAATTCCCCTGCCGCGCCCACTGATGGCCCAGGGAAGTCCCCTATGGAAGCAGGCAGCCTCCACACAGCGAGAGTCTACACGACTCGAGAGGATAGGCAGGGTGCCCACTTGAGTCCTCGAAAAGCGACGCGGCCGCCTGAGAATTTGAGCTCAGGTTCCTTCCGCACAGCTAGCTCTGGATACCTAGAGCGAGAGGATAGGAAGGATCGTCCACCCCCCCCCCCTGATATCCGCCTCAACAGGATCATCAACATGGAAATCTCTGTGGATCATTTCCTGTTGTTTGACCCTTCGTCTGAAACGAGAATCGGCTCAATAGTCCAGGAGTCGGGGGCTGCGATGGATGTCACCAAGGCAGGGTACCTCAATGACCTGAATGAAATGAATGAGTTTCTAAATAAGGCATTGACATCCCAGAAGTGGTGCACGAAGCTTAAGGAGCTTGCCTAGGCGTTCCAGGACTCCCTAGACACCATACGTCGAGGGAGGAAGATTGGAAATGTTCACCCGAACATCCTCGAGCAATGCTTCGATAAGCTTCTCAAGACACATAGGTCGGCTCTTGAAGAGCTCGAGCTCCTGCGGGTGGAGAAGCGGAACCTGGAGGAAAAGATCCTCAGTCCGACCACCCTGCAGTATGGCATAGAGAGGGGAGTGGCAGCGGCTCTTTTAGAGTCGCTGAAACTAGCTGAGGTCGAGGTATGTACTCCCAATGACGCTTCCCCAGTTCTCCCTAAACGAGAGACGCCTCGAAACGAGAAGACGGAGGAGCCCACAAGGGCAAGGTAGAGGGAGCCTCGGTCCAAATACCAACTAGAGACGAGAAAGCTGTTCCGCCATCTCCCCCAAAACAACCTGTTCACACTAGGAACAGCGAGATGGTGGAAAAGAAGGGAAAGAAGAAGAAAAGGGTTAAGAAGCCTTCAGCAAAAGAGGAAGAGGGTAGGACTGAGGTGACAGCCGGATCAAAAGAGGACCCACCGAGAGCGACGCCTACAGAGGAGGTGAAAGAACCTCCTCCCCCGAAGAAGATCAGGGCTAAAGAGGTTAAGGATCCCCCCAAGGCGGCCAAGACTACCAAGCCAGAACCCCCAAAGGTCAAGGGCCCCCCCTAGATGGAAGGAGGACCTGACCCTGGTAGTTGAGTGGAGTGAGGATGCGGGGTCCAGGTTAATACTCGCGGTGCTGAAAAGCATCGCTGGTAGCATTCCTAGGCACTGCTATGACCTCAAAATGATTCGGGGTGGGGGAGCTGTGGCTCTCATATTGAAGAACCTCGATGACAAGAAACTGGCCGTGGAGGCTATAGAGAGGGAGCCTGCACTGAGGCTAGGAGGCCTCAAGAGGGCCAGAAGGGAGCTGATTCTCTTGGGTGTCAACTCTAACATCAAAGAGGAGACGCTAAGAGAAATGGTGGTGCTCCAAAATTCGAGGTATGAGGACTTCTTGGAAGGATACATGAAATTTTATCCAAAGAGTAAAAGGAGGCTCTACGCAACGAATTGAGTCATTTCAGGCCTAAAGGAGGCCACCATGAAATCCCCCCTTGGCAAGAAGAGGTTGAAGATAGGTGCCAGGATGGTACCTATCAGGGTGAATGAGGCAGTGTCAACTTGCTTCAGGTACCTTAGGCCCGGTCATATCGCAAGGACCTGCGAACACCCTAAGAGGTGTGGGAGGTGCGAGGGCGTGCACTCCCAAGAACAGAGATATTATATGAAACCGGGTTGTTGGCTCTGTTTAGAGGACAGCAAGAGGTACGGCAGGAATAATCATCGCCCCCGGAGTACGCAGTGCTCGGTGAAGGCCTGGTACGGGAACGGGAGGCGATGGTAGAGGGGCAAAACAAGGAGGTGTGGAGGTTCGTGCAGCTAAATTGCGCTCTTTCGAGGAGGAGCTCCGAGGAGCTAGACCGGATCATTAAAAGTGATCGTCCTCATGTTATCCTGGTGCAGGAGATGTACCTGGAGGATGACGGGAGGATGGGTCTAGATACTCGTTACGGTTTTTTCTCTAGCGAGAGCAACACACCCGCCTTACTGGTCCGGGGAGATTCTTGTTTGGGTTGTGGGTCCTGGGAGGGGGCGGTGGCTGTACAGATCGAGGCGGCGGATCTAAAACTGGTCTGCCTCTCTACGCACATACCACCTCAGGACAACGACTTCGGTAAGCTGGACTTCCTAAATGATTTTTTGGTTGGGAAGGAAGGGCATGAGATCGTGATTGGCGGAGATTTCAACGCGCGCACCCAGCTGTTTGGGGACAGGGAGGAAAATTCTAAAGGAAAGGCGTGGTCGATCTTGTTATTGGTCAGAGTCTGGAGATTTCGAACGTCTATGGTGAATCGACGTTTGCCACGAAAAACGGTGAAAACATCATAGACTTCTCCCTGGCAAGAACGAGCAGGATGCGGCGTTTGAGGTGGGAAACGAACACAACAGACGTAAGCGACCACATACTCATCAGGTTTGAGACCAGTTGTGAAGTGGAACCGCCATCAGTGGAGAGAGTTCTTCGGTACAGCATCAGGGGGCTTAACCTTGAAAGATTCAGACGCCGGTTTGCTTGCACACTTGGGAATAGATTGGCTGGAGCAGTTGACAGAATTTCTATTAATAGCATGGTCAATGAGCTCCACCAGGATATAATCAACGTGCAAAACCTTGGGGCCTGGATCTGGAAAGGTTACCGCATTTAAAAAGTTTAAACAGCCTTGGTGGACCGAGGAGCTGAAGATCGAGAGGAAGAGAGTCAGGGCCATGAGGAAGCTATTCCAGAATAGTACGGGCGAAGAGAGAGTTAGGAGAAGAATAGCTTTCCAGAAGGTCTTAGCAGGGTACAAGAGACACACCAAAAGGGCGAAGAGGAAACACTGGAGGGAGCAGTGCAAAACCATACTGGAGATTAATCCATACGGTCTCCCTTACAGGGCTGTCTCTGGGAAGATAAGGTGCTCCGCTAACTTGAGGCTACTTGAAGGGGAAGATGGGTTCAAGACTCAGGACCTGAAGGAGACCCTGGACCTCATCTTGGATCGGAACTTCGGAAACGAGAACCAGAGAACGAGATCTCTCTGACCACTTGTGGTTTGGTGGATCCGTTCTTTTCTGAGAATGAGGTGAAACTGGCGGCTTTCAAATTCGGGAACAGGAAATCTCCTGGTGCCGACGGGATCGATAACACGGTCGTGAAAGCCCTGGTGAGGATGCACCTATCGCTTCTTGCCAGGTTATTCAATAGGTGCCTGTACTTTTCCTGAGGCATGGAAGGTTGCCCGAGTAGTGCTTCTAGAAAAGTCTGGTAGAAAGGGTAATTCTCCTAATGATTATCGTCCGCTTTCTTTACTAGCGTGTCTAGGTAAGGTTCTGGATAGCCTACTAGCTCAGCGACTGAAGCACTGGCTAGAGAGTAATGAGATCCTTTCCTCTTTCCAACATGGTTTTAGGGAAGGAAAATCCACAACCACAGCTCTAAACGAGGTGTTAGAGGGGGTTGATATGGACTTAAATAAGGGTGCTTGGGTTATTCTCGTGGCCCTGGACATTGATGGCGCGTTCAACTCCATGAGCTAGAACAAGCTGATGAGAAATTTGGTGGGCTGAAGTTGGAAAGAAACTGTGCTAAGGGTTGCCCCCAGGGCTCTTGCTGCGGACCTATTCTGTGGAATCTCCTGGTAAACACCGTTTTCCAAGAGGAGCTACCTGAGGGAGCCAGGCTGGTTCTCTATGCTGACAACCAGTTCCTCATCATTGAGGCTGCTTCGAGAGCGAAGGCTGAGAAGTGTGTTGAAACTTCATTCCAAATCCTCTCGAACTGGGCCCATGACTCTGGCCTTAAGTTCAATGTCTCCAAAACTAAAGCCCTCAGCTTTAAATCTAGGGAGATAAGAACTAAAAGGAAAGGTATCAAATTGGAACACAAGCCGACTATCCGGATGGAAAACGGAAGGTAGCGTTGGTCAATAGGATGACCATCCTGGGGGTAGTCATTGATGACAAGATGGGTTGGCAATACCAGGCGGAGGAGATGGTGGCGAGAGGCAGGGAGGCCTTGTGCAGGCCTGTCCTGCTCTCAACTGGGGGGGGGGGGGGGGGGACGAGGGTACTATTTTTAGGAACCTCTATCTCTCCTGTGTCGAGCCAATCGGGGGTTAAATTCAAATTTATGTTAATTAGAAAATATTTCTAGATGGATAAGAGTCTTGTTCGTATCCCTTTCAGCTTTTTTTTCCAGTTAGTGCTGCTGCTCCATAGAATAATGTCATCAGCGAAAAGTCCAATATTGGTTTTATGTGAATTTTTTTCTTCTATGCCTGCAATAAATAGGGTGAAGAGATTTGGGCTAAGGACTGATCCTTGTGGTAATCCTTTAACAATTTGAAGGTTTTAGATAGAGTGCCATTATATTTGACCCTGATGTATCTATTTTTAAGGAAATCATTTATCCAAGTGATAGCTTTTCCATTGATTTTGAAATGTTTGTATAATTTTGTAATTAACTTGTTTTTCCATACTTTATCAAAAGCTTGTGTAAGGTCTAAAAAAGAAGCTATGGTGTGGTTAGTTGGTTTTCTGTTTTGTGCATCTTTTACCTTTTGTGTGAAAAATTAGAGTTGGTCTATTGTCCTATGTCCTTTCCTAAATCCATATTGCTCTTATGGTAAGAGATTTATTGTATTGAGGTGGTAGGTGAGTCGTCTGAGTATAATTTTTTCCATTAATTTGCAGCAAATACTTGTGGGAGATAGGTCGGTAGTTTTTTGGGTCATCAGAAGATTTGTCAAGTTTTTTAATGGGAATTATTGTTGCAGTTTTTAGTCTTGAGGCAATTATCCAGTTTTCCAGGAGTTATTGAAAATATTAAGAAGTCTTTCTTTGCCAATTTTGCCCAAGTTTGATATCATTTGGCTATGGATTCCATCTGGCCCAAGAGTCGTGTTTAGGTCAGTGTTTTCTAATGTATAAGCTAGCTCTTTCATATTGAATTTTTT
This sequence comes from Cordylochernes scorpioides, assembly GCA_030710605.1. Classification (NCBI taxonomy): domain Eukaryota; kingdom Metazoa; phylum Arthropoda; class Arachnida; order Pseudoscorpiones; family Chernetidae; genus Cordylochernes; species Cordylochernes scorpioides. Next base: position 68,945,364 of record CP092866.1, read on the forward strand.
CATGGAAAAATATTATGAGTGCTGGTGACATTTTTACAGTCATGAATAATCATTCGGGCCTTTTTTTTCCACTTTCTTATCTTTTATTTCAAATTTGATTTTGCCGATTTTGGCCAAGTTTGATATCATTTGGCTATGGATTCCATCTGGCCCAAGAGTCTTGTTTAGGTCAGTGTTTTCTAATGCATAAGCTAGCTCTTTCATATTGAATTTTTTCATGGAAAAATATTATGTGCTGGTGACATTTTTACAGTCATGAATAATCTTTCGGGCCTTTTTTTAACTTTCTTAACTTTTATTTCAAATTTGATTTTACTACTTATTTGATATGAATTACCTAAAATATTGGCAGCATTTTTGTCATTAGTTGCTGGTGTCCAACTGTATTCTTAATCATTTTATTTTTTCAATTTTTGACTGGGATCTTTCAATTTGTTTTGCCAAATGCCAAAGTTTTGTATTTGGGTTTCTTGGTTTCAGGTTTTCACAAGTTTGTTTTCATTTTTCCCTTTTGACATTTACGTATAATCTTTTTATTTTTGCATTCACAATGTTCAGTTCAGTTCTACAATTTGTTTGGTTTTGGGTGCACTTTTCCGTAGTTCATTTTTTTTAGTTATAAGTGTTTGAATATTTTTTGCCTAGTGTGTATAATTTGGAATCCAATTCTTAATATTACCTCTTGGTATTGAAACTTTGGCTGCTTTAATAATGGTGTTTTTGAAAGATATCCAATTAGCCTTTTTGAAGTTCCAGAATTTTTTTTAATTGAGCTGGTTTTGGTCTTGGTGCTAATTCCAATCAAATTAGGCAAATGATCACTTCCAATACTTTTTAATATTTACCATTTGCATTTGTGGAAAATGTCAGGATAGTAAAAACTTATATCAAGTGCTTGTGCAGTATTATAGCTGTAGGAATGATGGGTAGGATTCCCATCATTTAAGCACATGAAGGCATTGTCGTTAAATATGTTTGATAGTATTTTGCCTCTTGGGTTTGGCGTGGAACATCCCCATAGTTGATTTTTGGCATTAAGGTCACCTACAATAATAGTGTTGTCTGTAAGAAATTGAGCCATTTTTCATCGTCAATAAGTGTATTGTTTAGAGGGTGATACATATTGTATATGTTGATGGCTTTGTTTCGATTGAGGTAGACTTTCATACTTTGGGCTTCGAGGTCTGATGTGTTTGGAATATTAACGGCTATTTCCTCATAGTACAAATCCTTGATTAAAAATGCTAGGTCACCCCCTTTAACAGCATATACAGATGGATCTTCAGACCTTAGCCTGAGTTATGGAGGGGCCGGAATTAACATAATACTGCAAGATGGAACACACATCAAAATCAAAGAAGGAGCAGGACAGATTTCGTCAAACTTCACTTGTGAACTGACAGCTATCTGGAAAGCCCTTAATGTATGCCTTAACCAACCATCCCTGCATCAAGCAGACGGAATTTTAATATACAGCGACTCAATATCCGCTCTAGAAGCATTGAGAAGGGCAATACTAAAATCACACAGAAAATACACTCGTTACTTACCCAACTGGAACCATTGGAGAAGAACTGCATTCTACAAAGGATTCCTGCCCATGTTGGGATCGGGGGTAATGAAATGGCATTTGAATTGGCTAAGGAAGCCAGAAAGTTGGGCCAAAGGAAAGAACAAATGTCATTATTTGACGCTGATGCTTTTTCAAAATACAAGATAATTAAACAAAAAATAAGAAAAGATCAAAATGCGAAATAAACTCTGAGAGAAAACTGACAAAAACTATAACAAGACTTAGAATAAAACACTATATAGGAATGACAATACATCCAGATGGCACAAGAACCTATAGGACATGCAACAACTGTCCTTAGTGGAACTAACACCTACCCATATATTCTCATACCCAGAAATGGCCGCAGCCTTGCGGAAAATTGACACAGACCCAGAGCAGCAGCTTTACACACCCAAGATAGTGGATATTGCTGTTGCTGTGATGGAGATGCATGGAGACATCTGAGGCTCTTTATTGGACACGACAACAACAACAACGGCATTCCAGAGTAAAATAAATTATCAGGGGGGAATAGATACATATTTTTCAAATGAATTAAAATAAATATAATCGATACTGAGAGAGAGTTGAATTAAAAATATTAGAAATTTATTATCTTCGAAAACAAACCGTATCTAAAATATCTTTTTTTTTTTGCTACATGTTTTAATTTGCATATACCTATTTTACATATCTCAGATTGTATTTCAAAATCGTTAACCATTTCTTCTAACTTTTGGCGAAATGGTGTTTTATTAATTATTCATTTGATATTATTAGGGTTCTTTCCTGGTATTCAAAAAGGAAAAATACGTGTCGTTCAGTTATATTTTTCAATTTATCAAACAATTTGGCCGCTGAATCGCCGATTCTGGTAGAGCGCCATCTAGCGAATAAAGTTGTAACTAAAATCAATTTCGAATTTTTCATTATTTGTCATAAAAAATCCCATTGCATCCTGAACATAATGGTGTTTACCGCATTGCTCTAGCGCAAATATTCGCGGAGTTATTAATTTTTAAAGTTGTGCGGGACTTTTGGATCACCCTGTATATCAAGACAATATTAAAAACTTTAATGTGAATTTATATACCAACATATTGAAGAATGCAGGTAAGAATTCTAATGATCACCCTGACAATAATACCGAGACAATTGAATCCAAATATTGTATTAATCTCAGATGTCAACTCTGGTGTCGCCTCTCTACTGATGAATGCCACAATGTCAGCTGGACAGCTGTGGTTGATTCTCCTTCTTAATCACCAAATAATGATACACCATCAGCCAGCCATCCGGAGATTGAACAAATATCACGGGATTTGAACGGGCCCGACTGATTGGTTGGATTGATAGAATTCCAAATTACGCCAGTTGAGTTTCTTTTTTAAAAATACTATTTCATCCTCTTTTGCATATATATATATATATACTAGACGAATGACCCGGGCAACGCCCGGGTTTACCCGATTAAATGTTTTATTCAAACACTATTCGTTACAATTATAAATTGGCGCCGTGGATGTCACTCTTGTGAAACGTCCCGCTCCAAACTTTACAGTCAGATTAGTTACGATTCTTCAAATCGAGCGAGCGTCTATAAATATTTCGATTTAGATCAAGTATTCTAATTATTAAGCGAACACACTATTATTAATAAAATTTTGAGAAGATTTCGATTTTAAACGTATTTATAACCTTGATAGAGGGCGCTGTTCGTGAGCTAAGTAGAATAATTTGAATATATAGTTTTAATATTTAATTTATATATAATTTAAAATAGCCTATCGTTTTCCTCGTATTTTTTTACCTATGTATGGAAATTTTGGTTTGAATTGGTGAACTACTGCGAATTTGTATACCGGACATACAAACCAACAAACAAACAAACAAACATACAAACATTCATTTTTATAAATATAGAAGATATAATATAAATGAGTTTTAAAAATTGTTTAAAAAAAATGCATCGGCCGGGAATCGAACCCGGGCCGCCCGCGTGGCAGGCGAGCATTCTACCACTGAGCCACCGATGCGTATACAAAATGGCCATATTTGGGTATTCATTCCATTCCGGATTACTCCGCGTAAAAAAAAAGTCCTTCAAATGAAAAAAAGAAATAGCCAAAAATACTAAGCAAATTGTATCCAAAAATTTTCCTCAGGTTAATAAAAAGCGACATGCAAAATTTGGTACCAATTGGTTCAGTAGTTTTTGAGTTTATCGCGAAACAGACAGACAGACAGAAATTGACTTTTATATATATATAGAGATTAGTGTTTAGGTATTTGATTTAATTCATATAGTTGATATAATAGTATATATTTATATTATATTTTTTATAAATTAGTTTTAAAAATTGTAAAAAAAAAAATGCATTCTACCACTAAACCACCGATGCTTTAAAAAAAAAGGCCATATTTAGGTATTCATTCCATTCCGGATTAGTCCGCGTAAAAAAATAGTTTTTCAAATTAAAAAAAGAAATAGCCAAAAATAATAAGCAAAATGTAGCCAAAAATTTTCCTCAGGTTTATAAAAAGCGACATGCAAAATTTGGAACCAATTGGTTCAGTAGTTTTTGAGTTTATCGCGAAACAGACAGACAGACAGACAGGAATTGACTTTTATATATATAGAGATATACAATTCCATTGAAACTGAAAGAAATTAATAACAAAATAAAAATTACAGCTTAAAACCACAAAAAAAAAAAAAGTTAGTAAGAAAAAAATCTATTCGGAAGACATTTATATATTAATTTATCTATTAATATAGATATATTCGTATAATACAATAACAGGGTTTTTAATTGTAAAGTTTTAAACAATCTCCTTCAAAGACACTGAACTATACATAGATATCTATATACCAAAATTTTAATTATTTTTTGCCTTGTGTGGTGTCACAATTATTTTTATTTTCTAAATAATAGTTGTTATATTTATTTTCATTTTATTCAATTTTCCAATCGTAGATTTTTTTTGCTTCAAATTTTACCTTATATATTCATCATCACCAAATTCCTTTGTTTTAAAACAAGTACGTTTGTATTATTGAATTTTTTCCATTAATTTCTAATGGTAGATATTTTTCGTGTTTCTATAATTCAATTGTTTATTACTCTTTCTGCTTATAATGAGAATTACTTCTCTGTGGAAATTTCCTTGGGGATCTACTCTGGATGCCCGGGATTTATCCGTGGTCGTATCTGCCCGAATGTATTTACTTTGTTTAGAAAGTATTGTTACGTGTAAGGCCTCTAAACGGTTACAACCTCCGCCAATAGATGGCTCTTTCGCCGGATTCCCTTGCTGGCTGATGTGGGAGTCGCCGACTGCTGTGGTCCCGTTTCCTGGGGAGGTTGGCTGTAAATACGCTTTTGTGTTGGCCCCAGGATGTAGGGTAATGTAAATACACATTGTCTGTTATTTTATTTAGATGTAATGTTTAGTAATAGATGACAATAAAGGAAGTGCTTCAAGTCTCCGTGCCGCCTCCTGTCGTTACTCTAGCCATTGCCATCATCGCCAGGCTACTGCTGCTGCTACTACTCTTCTGGTAAGTCTCTCGTGTCCCCCCCCACCAGTGGTAAGGCCGAGAGATACTGCCAGAGGAAGGGAGTTTCCACTGCAGAGGTGGACCTCGGGACGTCTTTGGGTGGCCTGCGGGGAAAAGCCGCAGAAAAGAGCAAAGGGAGCCTAAGTAGGTGAACCACGAAGGGAAGAAGCGCGTCGTCGCAAAGAACCGGTAGGGTCAACACGCGACAGTATTTTTATTTAACCTTACTTGATATACTGCTTCTAAGAAATCAGATTATACCCATTGCAATTTTTAAGCCACTATCTATACTCTTAATGTGTCTTCGCAGGTTCTTCGGATAAACCCGGGATCACTCGGCTAGTTAAAATTATATTAGCATAGTTCATGGCACGAGTATTGGATCTAGGCGAGGCTTTCAATGCGCTCTTTCTACAAGCGATCATGCTCTTTTTTTTTATCAAGGTAGATATTCTCGAATACAATGAAATGACACCTCCTGATCTTGCAATTCAATGTTGCTCACTGCCATCTATCGGTAAAAGATATTAACTGTCTATTGATTTTTTAGAGAGTTTGTTAATTCAAGAAAAGGGTATTTGAGGCTAACTCTCTCCTGAAAATATTTTTAAACGATAAATGACAGTGAGGCAACTTCCAGTTGCGCGAGCAGAAGGTTCTCTTGCATCATATTATGTTACCATTTTCCTACTTCTCTATTTTAATAATATTTTACAGTGAGCTTAGACACATTTCTGTAGATTTCTATATATACTGTTTGTTCCTCTATTATATTAAAATTAATCTCAATTATGTGTTTCTTATTTCTCTCTTCAAATAGAACAAACTTCTACTGTTCTTACTACTAAGGAAAAATAAAGAAGCATATCCCCGGATCACCTCACGATCATGGCACTCACAGAAATCTGTCTTTAGAGCACCACAGTCCAATTCACAGTCAATTACTACCAGCAGATATAAGGCACCCTGATGGGAAATCTATTATCTACTATCTTATCAGAAATAGTCCTAGCCACAATAATATATATAATAATATATTTAATTTGGTTGAGATATGTAGATGATATATTTTGCATCCTTACAGAAAATAGTGAAAATTGCATTCTGGAAACCCTCAATAGCTTCAACCCATCAATTCAATTCACAATAGAAACAGAGCACCAAAGAAGCCTATGATTCCTTGACATTCTGTTCACCAGAAATCATACCAGTTTCACAACCAAAGTTTACTGAAAACCTACCTCCCTAAAGCAGTGCCTACATTATTTGTCCAATTCTCCTATCTCCTACAAAATAACAATCATACGCACCTTGACAAAAAGAGCTTTTATCCGCTGTTAATCAAAAATGGAATACCATAGAGAAATTGAGTTCATCGAAAATCAGCTTCTCCAATCTGGATACCCGCTTCCCTTCATTAAAATAAATAGATGTAAACCTGGAACCCCCAGAAATAACTACAACCATTACATCTCCACCTGCTACTTACCATACACAGATTCCACAATCGCAATAGCCCGCAAACTTGAAAAATTCGGCATAACAACCATCTTTAGAAGTTCACCCTCCATAGCCTCACTTTTAAGAAACCCAATCACCAAAAGCACCCATCAGAGACAAGAAAAATATTTAGTATTCAAATCCCTTGTCATAACTGCAATAGTGTTTAAACCGATGAAACCTCAAGAGACCTTTCCATCAGAATCAAAGAACACCAAAGAAATATTTCCAAGCACAACCCAAACTCCCTATTAGTTGAACATATCAATGAAACGGGTCATGCTCCAGATTTTAATAGTACCAGGATCCTCCATAGAAGTGCCATAATCAAAACCCAAAGACTCATCCTTGAAGCAATAGAAACCATCAAGAACCCAAATGCAATCAACAAAAGTATACAGCTACCATCGCAATATGTCCCGCTTCTATCTCAATACTTTATTGATATGTGTGTATGTATATTCAAATCTATAACAATAATCTGTCCATTTCTCTATTCACCAAGTCCATCAAACTTTTCATAGTTTGTTCTTCAAAAATATTTAATTATGTAAAAAAATTCCTAATTTATCATATCCTATATTTGAATAGATATATCTTTAAAATTCTATATAATATCTCTTCATTGCCTTTTTTATGTTTTAGTTTACTGAGGAAGGGCTTGTCAGAAAGCTACTTTATACAAATAATAAAAAAAGTTGCGGCGGCCTACACCTTTTGTAATATCGAAATCCGCAAATGTGATAATTAAAATTGAAACTATAAAAGATCAAATAATAAAACTAGCAATGAAAGTCCATCAACGTAACTTTTTTTAAATAAAATATTCCAATGCCTAATATTATAATAAAATAAAAACACATTATAAAAAGGTAAATCCTTTATCAATGTAAACTAAACAATGAAAAGTGAAATTTTACAATGCTATCAGAAGAAAGAAGTAAACAATGAGGCGGTCAAAATGTACATAAAATGATATAATGATATCATCTTATTAGGCAACCTAAAGCTAATGACAGTGTGCGCCATCTCTCGTAGTTAATATCTACTTATCTAAAATTTTATACTGAAAAAAACTGTTCCAAAGCAATTGAACAACCATAAGGTTTTCATTATTACATGATTGTGGATTTCGACAAATTAGAAAAATCATAAGACGCCGTAACTCTTATTTTATTCACCTGATTAGAGGAAGCTTTCAGGCAAGTTCTTCAGCTAACTATAGCTAAAGAGATCACAATGGCCAACACATATTTTGTTGTCCAAATTTGATACATGTTTTTTTTTTTTTGTGATTATAATGTGCTAAATCCAGATATGTTGCCTGTTTTGCTCATCAACTATCGTTTCAGAGATGCATACTCTTTCTCACATTAATGAATTTTCTAAAATAAAAGGTTTAGCTATATTAAGGATAATAATTTTCAACATTGAAAATAAATTTTTATTTTACACAAATAAATTTACTGGCAATGCGCTTCTTTTAAATATCATTAAATATTGTCTCTACAGACCTTGCTGCAATGATATGAGTTATTGAATGAGAGGGCTTGGCTCATCAGTAGTGAACCCTCTCAGCGGTTTCGCCAAATTAATCTCTAGACCGCTCTACTATTGTATTGGATTGGTTTAGAATATACCCTGTATTTTCTATGGAAGGCAGCTTAGGGATGTTTAGTGAACTATGGACATAAGCTTATAGGTCTGTAGAGGAGCATACATATAATTCCAAGGTATTGCATCGAGCAAAGCTCTTCCGCAAAATATGTTTTCATAACAAATATATATTAGTAAATTAAATTTAATTGCCATCTATCGTTAAAATTTTACACAAATAAATTTACTGGTTTTTATATAATGAATACACTAGCAAAAATGAAATAATAGTTCTATTTCAGCTATCACTTATAAACAATGATAAAAAAAGCGGTGGGACACGATCATTATGATATTAAAACTTTATGTGATTTAATGTGGAGAAAATGATTATATGATGATAGTGATTTTAAAACCCGAGTTATTTGTACAAGTTTTATTGGAGGGAAAAAAGTTAACTAATTATAAATACTAGGAATACTGATTTATGAGTAGGTATACTTACATGCACAAAAGATTGTTGAAAGTCGGTCATTCGTGTCTATGGAAGCTTCGCTTATAGGATTTCTGAGCATGAAACTTTTCCTTACAGTCTCTTTGTAAGTTACAGCAGTAATCTTTCATCATGTAGGTTTACATCTTCCTTGGTACCGATCTTCCATAGTTTTGATGTTCTGGTGAAAACCTTCACCTTGCTCCTCACTCATATCATCCAAATTGTCAGGAAAGAAGTCTAGGTAGCTATGCAAATAATTCAAATTTATACTCATTTTGCAACCGAGATTTTTGAAGTTTATAAGCATAATATTCGCTAACTCTTGATATTTATAGTTCTGTAGTTACCCAAAAATTTAGAGGTACCAAGACGAACGAGCTCTAAACACTTAATTCGAGTTCATTCATGGAATAGACAAATTTGGGATCATTTATGAGTTTTCTTATCTGAGGGCCATCAAAAATACTAGCTTTCAGCTTTTTGTCACTAGGTCCATAAATTTGCGTTCTATGTATTGAAAAAATGTTTCAATCATGTTCAAGGGCTTTAAAAAGCTGTTTCATCAACCCTAAATTTATATGTAGTGAAGGCAGAATTATTTTTATCAAGAAATAAGAGGCGAATGAATGATGTTCCTTTCGCCAACATCCATGTTCTCCTCCCTCACAGGCCAGACTCTTCTTATCCACTGATCGTATTTACCTCTTTAATCCCAGAGACACAAAAACGTATGTATTTCGTATAGCCACCTTGCTGGCCAAGAAAGAAAATTAATCATTTTGAGATCAACACAAATTGTCACTGATGCTCGTTGAACTTTATTTTTCTATGACAAATGAAATTGTATTCTTTGATAATCTTTTGAAATTCTTTCATAATTGTTGAATGAGCGAGTGGATCCACCTATACTTATTGCTATTGTGAAATAGTAGACACTTTAAAACTCCGTTTAGAATTGTCAAGGTAGATATACCAATCTCACCTGGTGATTACACAGGAAGACCCATTTTCAGCAGTAGACTTCGAACATCATGGTAATATACAAAATTGTTCTCGTGCGGAAGTAAATCCTTTTCACGCTTACGAGGCGTTCACACTTGATGGCCAGTACATTTTTGTCACTACCGAGAAGCAAGTACCTCAGAAGATTATTTTGCGAGGCTAAGGGTCCTAATGAGATAATTTAAATTTATTTGGTCAAATTGTTGAGGATTCGAAGAAAACTCAACATAATTAGTGCCTTCATCCTCTTTATTATGACTTGTAAAAACTGCATCATTAAAGAGCTGTAGAAGGCCATGACAAGTTGGGATAGGTACGTCTTCTGAGTAAGGAAGTGGACGTATTGCAGAGGTAGGTTATGATAAGTCCACTTGTGGCGATTGTTTCGGTTGATACCAACAATGCTGACGGTAAAGAAATAGCAATAGTTAGTGTGGTCTCTTGGTTCTCTCCAAATCATTGGCACTCCGAACTTGAGGCTTCTTCTTTTATAATTCGTCCTTGTCAAAAATATTCAATACAAGTTTCACAAACACAATGTGGATCCCGCTTTTTATCTTGGACTTCTAGTTTAACTCCAAACTAAGTTAGGTAGGCCTTTTTACGAAGTCGGAAATGGGTTTCCTGAAATCTTGCATTGTGTACTCGTCACATATGTAACAAAACATATTGGGATGGTTGACGCAGGACCTTCTGCTAGTAGACTCCATATTTATTGTCGACCAGAGAGAATTAAAATTACAGGTGGGGCAAGCAATGGCTATTAAAAATATATGGTGGCAAAATCACAGAAATATATATAATCTGTGTTAGATATAAAATTAAATAAATAAATTGATTAATTATTTTTCACATTTTGCTTTTTTTTATTGGAAAATTGAACTGACGTAGCTGGCGCCATACAATGCAGCGTCGTTATCTTCACCGCATTGGCTGATTTTAAAGTAGAGTGAGACTCCGTATCACAGGAATAGAAACATGGGAAAAGGGGATAAATGTCGTAAATATATGAGTTAGAAACAGTGAACCTCTAAAGCAAAAGTTAATAGAAAGGAAAGGTTTGCAGATTTGGAATCAGTACACCGAATATACCCTAGAACAGCTGTTTCTTTGCCAGCAACGGACAAAAAAAAAAACATTTTTTCGTTGGCCAGTGTTTTATATCTTTCTGTGATTTTATCACCATATATTTTTAATAGCTACTGCTTATCCCCCACCTGTAATTTTAATTATCTCTGGTCGACAATAAGTATGGAGTCTACTAGAGGAAGGTCCTGTGTCAACCATCCCAATATGTTTTCTTACATATGTGGCGAGTACACAATGCAAGATCTCAGGAAAAACAATTTCCGACATCGTAAAAAGGCCTACCTCGCTTACTTTGGAGTTAAACTAGGAGACCAAGATAAAACGTTGGTTCCACATTGTGTTTGTAAAACTTGTATTGAATATTTGCGCCAGTGGACGAAAATAAAAAAAGCCTCACGTTCAGAGTGCTAATTATTTAGAGATAATCAAGAGACCACACTAACTATTGTTATTTCTGTACCGTCAGCATTGTTGGTATCAACCCGAAACAATCTCCACAAGTGGACTTATCCTAATCTACCTACTGCAATACGTCCACTTCCTCACTCAGAAGACGTACCTATCCCAACTTTCATGGCCTTCACGGCTCTTCGATGATGCAGTTGTTTTAAGTCGTAATACAGAGGATGACAAGAGTGATTATGTTCTTTTCTAGTCCTCAACAATTTGACCAAATGGAACTAAATGATCTCATTAGAGCCCTTACCTCTCAAAATAATCTTCTGAGGTACTTCTTGGTTAGCTGACAAAAATCTACTCGCCTGAAGAGCAAAAATAACATTTTTTGTAAGCGTGCAAAGGACTTACTTCCTTTCTTCCCACACGAAAACAATAATGTATATTGCTTAGATGGTCTATTGCTGAAAATGGGTCTTCCTGTGTATTCACCAGGTGATTAGCGTCTCTCCATTGACAGTCGCAAATGGAGTTTAAAGTATATATGTACCCCTTCACAATGACAATGATTATGGGTCGATTCCATTCGCTCATTCAACAAATTAGAGAGAAGTCTATCAAACAATTGATTTTGTAATTTAATAAAAATAATCCTCTGCTTCAATATTAAGGCGAAAATATCAGGCTTCTAGGGATAAGATTATTTTTCCCCGAAGGCCTGATGCTTGCACCTTAAAATTACGTTTGTCTCATAGAAAAAATAAAGTTCAACGAGCATTAGTGAAAAGTTTGTGTTGATCTCAAAATTCTTAAATTTCTTTTTAGCCGGAAAGGTGGATACAAGAAATAGGCATGGTTTTGTATCTCTAGGATAGCAGAGCTAAACAAGACACTGGATAAGAATAGTCTTGGCCTGTGAGGGAGAACATGGATGTTGGCGAAAGGAACATCATTCATACGCCTCTCATTTCTCGATGGAAATCATTCTGCCTCCACTACATATAAAATTAGTGTGGATGAAACAGCTTGTTAAAGCCCATAAACATGATGTGTCCTGTTTCCAAAACAAAGAGTGCAAATGTCTTTGATTCAGTGACGAACAACTGAAGCTGGTATTGTGATAGCCCTCAGATACGACAGCTCATAAAGGATTACATTTTTGTCAACTGCATGAATAAACTTGAATTCAGTGCTTCGAATTCGTTCGTCTCGGTATTTCTAAATTTTAGAATAACTACAGAAGTGATAACTATCAAAATATAATGAACAATATGTTTACAAACTTCAAAAATCTTAATTGCAAAATAAGTATAATATTGAATTACTTACACAACCACTCAGACTTTTTTCCAGACAATTTGGGTGATATGAGTGAGGGGCAAGGTGAAGTATTTAATCAAGGATATCAAAACTATAGAATATCGGTACCAGAGAAAATGGGACACCCACATAATTTCAAATTACGGCTGGGACCGAAAAAAGAGACTTTGAGGAAATGTTTTAAAGTTCGGAAATACTATAAGCGAAGCAAACAACCCTTTGTGTATATAAATACCTATTCATAAATAAAATATTCTTTACTATTCCGGATTTACGTCATCACGCGAGGCCTCCCATCGGAGTTTTGCGTCAGAACCAGCAGTCTAGTAATCAGTACCTAGTCCTGGGTCTGTGGAGCGAGCAAGCTATCGGAGGAGAGAAGTTGAGTTCCAGTCCACGTGCACACAGGGTTAGGTGTCCCTTCGGCCGCCGTGAAATGGAGATAACGACACTCGACTGACCGACCCGAAGGAAAGGACATATTATGACTTTATCATTACCTCAGAGGTGTAAGCACTGACTATCCCAGTACTGTACATTCACTAACTAGATCATCGCAACAACGCCATTAGTGGAACTAGAACGAAGACAAGTCCGGGACTTCCCATCTGGACATCTGTTACACACAGCAGCCTAGAATTCAGACTTTATGGTCAACAGATTATAGTGTTGTCCACCGAGTCACTTTTTTATCTTTTGTCTCACCTGGGTTGAACATTTTAAGTTAATTTTATTAATATTTTTATTTATACTTTATATATTTCCATATTTCAATTTGACTAGTATGTTGAGATGAAGCGCTAGAATCTTCCTCGCACACCACGTAATCAACAACCAGATAAAACGGCTGAAGCCGCAATCCTAAACATACCAACTAAGATGACTGGAAAACCACGCACACAACATCTCATATTTTCCTTTAACCTACCAGTTTCTTTATAATTTAGTTCTTCTCTGGCTTCTAAATTGTTTCTCTTAAGGTGTTTTTTAGAAATTAATTCTGAAATACTTATTTTTTATTTTTTTAAATTTTAAAATTGTGTTACTTTAATATATCTTCTATTATACAGTTTTGTCGTATATATGTTGTCTCTCCAGATAAACCTTTGAAGTGAAATAAGAGTTGGACTCTCTAGGTCGACAGCGTCTACAGAAGAATAAAGTGATTGGTGCCATCTCTCTCTCTCTCTCCGTTATGAAAGATTATATTTTAATTTTTATCGATTAACAGTAGTGGCAAAGCATCATAAAATTGCTATAAATCTGTTTAAAAATCTTAAATCTGGGTTGATTTATCATGCAGTCTAATGGTATGATCCATTAAGTCAGGTTACATTATATGTTTTACATCCAATATCTTGTTGTTTTCTGTTGCAATAGAAGTTGATGAAATACAACCCAACTTCAGGTTGGTTCAATTATAAGGTAGATTGAAGCTGTGGCCCTCATCAGTAGAGAGGTTTCAAGAAAGAGGCGATTCTATCTGAATTTGACAGTAGAGTTGGATTCATTTGCTTTAGTTGAACTTCTTAATGAAAATAAATTTGGTGATTATAAATAAATTCTTACCTGATATCTTCGGAATCTCTCTCTTTTATATTCATTCTCACTTCAAAATTAGCGCTTCAGTTGTACCTTTTATTCATGGTATTCTCCAAAATCAAAATCACGCCTTTTTTATCTTTCGGACATCATCGAATAGTAAACTAGTAAACTAGATTTCTTGAGCTCTTATACATTGCTGGACAAATGGAATTTTGAGGCAAAATTCCTTCATAAATTTTTGTTATTATTTTATCTTTCTCCTGATCAATTTCAATCAAATGCATGTCATAGATTTTGAAAGTATGTATATAAAATAGTTTGAAAATTTACACGCAAATATCTGAACAGAATATAGCGTGTGGTTTGTAATAAATGAACAAATAGAATCAAAGATATATCCGACTTTAATAGAGATATTTGTAAAATTGCATATTTTCTCACGTCCCGTTTATCCTTCATCTTCAAAAAATATTCTCTTCAAGAAGTTTTTTTTTTGTCTTCATAAATTTCTGTTATATTGGTTGAGATAGAAATTGTAATTCAGTAGTATTATAATTCCAAATATATTTAAATATATTCAGGCAAAAGATAATATTTAGATAGGAATAAGAATATTCCAATAGAAACTTATATTAGCTCATTTTGATTATATGAAAAAATGTTTCTTAATTAGAAGCGATTTATATACCCATTGTTATTTCAACAAACGTAACTTCGGTTTTATCGAAAAAAGCTCCAAATTATTCTCTTTACAATGTGTGAAATAATCAATAGTTTGTATCACTTGAATGATTTATTTCTGGAAGATTTATTTTTATCGTAGCGATGTTTAAGTTTTATTATAAATTGTTTCGCTAAATATCACATTTTACTATGGCATTTCTCGTATAAATATATGGGTAAAATATTCTCTCTCAACATATTCTATATAGTATTTAAATAGATATTTGTAGAATCAAACACATTGCTATCTCCTCAGGAGTATTTGTTGCTGAGTGAAAGGCTTTATGATTGCTATCACAGCATAAATTCTAGATTTAATTTATTTTATTATACATTCAAAACCAAATTTACATCATATTTGGCAGTTACCATGCGTTATTTTGTCTGAAGCCACACCTAGATCGGAAAGAAACAATTTTTTCATCAACATAAACATTTTTCATAAGCTTTGGTAGAAATATTTTTGGAAATTTTGAGCAAGGTTTTCATTGCTAAATTCCTTATTCGATGTAATTTGTCTATCGCTTTAGTCTATTTTTCAGAGTTTCTTTGTCATTCAATATTAAACACCTAAGAATGAAGAAAACTCAACTTTAAAACGATATTCATATAGACACAAATCCTCAGGAAAAAAAGAAATCATTTTTATCAAATTTGGCACTGACCATGTTCTACACAACTTCCAAATCCCAACATAAACTCGGCATCTTTCTCGTTAAAAGGTTTTCATCTACTTTCCTTAAGGAATTTCTGGTCAAGTTGAACAGAGAGAAAAAATTTCTGATTCTCTCTCCACTCTCTAATTATAAAGGAATTGAGATTTTTGGAAGATTCAATAACCCCTATACAAGATACTGGAAGACAAATGTTACAGGCTATAAACAATGCGCGGGCTCGCCGCTACGCAAGGAGAGTTTTAAACTATATATATAGTTTCCTGTAGCAGAACCTTAGTGGTAAAGTCTCCTTCATTCAGGATATTAAGATCTTGACCAGGGATTATGTTGAAAACGCCTGCCGTGGCTACAGAGGATTAGACCTCGTCAGGTGTCTCCCTCCTCTGATAACATATCCTTTCCCCAGGAACAATCGCCCGTCTCTACGTCGACGTTTCGGAGTCAAAAGATGAGGTTCATCAATTACTGTCTTTCTTATTACCCTAGCGAGCGTTTCCAACAGTTGGACACCTTCGCATCCAAGATGTGTGGGTCCATGATGACTTAAGTATGGCCAAAAGGAACAGCGAGCGATATGACGTCTGGTTAAGTTGTAACTCACGAGCTTCTTGACAGGGACATCCAGGTCGACGCTGACAACATCCTCGATGGCAATATAGTGATTTTGAAGTATTTTTAGTTTTCCAGGAACGCTTCACCTGCATCGTGTGAACCAAACGTCACTGCTGGTTTCCTAAATCGTTAAACCGTTAACTAGACTATAATCCTCCTTCAAAGATACCATCCAGCCCTGCTTCGAGATTTCTGCAGCTTGCCGTTCAAAGGTACACCTGTGAGATATGAATTTCCTTGCAAACTGATAATAGATTTGAAAGATAGTTTTGGAACTCTCCCGGTTCGACTTCTTCGAGGCTTCGTGGGGTCACGCACAACATCATTGAGTCGAATCACCATCTGTCTTTTCCTTCAGATGCACCCTGAATGGCGCTCTACCAGTCTATTTCCCCGCAACAGCAAACTACTAGGTTCTCAACAAAGCGTCATCCTCGAACTGTTGTAACCTCAACTTTCTCGCCTAGTGATTAAATACAGCACACGCCGTTCCTGAAAGTCATCTCTTCATGGAACATAGCGTGAGTATCTGACGAGGTCAGCAATGCCTCGAGAAACATCTCATCCCTGCCTGTAGCAGCCGCAAATTTGAAGCCTGTCTTGATAGACAACAATTGACTTGCCCGGAATTTCTGAAGTCTCTTATGGTGTTCCCATTGGATGCCGCCAGCCTCATCAAATGGGTTTCTTCTGTACGCTGTTCTGACGCTGCTGTCACTAGTCAAGATATCTTACACCTGTACCTTCACAATGGAGTTATGCAAGTTAGCGGCGACATCTTCAGCCTTGCCACGAGTCGCCTGGAGCAGCTACTTTATCGCAGGAATGCCCCTCACGCAGGCCAATGATACCACTTTTCTCATCTAAAAGGATGAGCAATGTGAGCTTGTCATTGACATTTTGGACAATGTTGGCGAGCCTTTGAAAAGGAAGTGACCTTCAGCAAGAGGATGATCTTTTGGTCACACATAAGTGGCTTATGGGGGGTTATAATACTCGTATACTGTATATGTGACGTGGTAAAGTTTATATGAATAATTTTGTATTTGGGGGGAGAGGGGGGGATAAAGCAATATTATTAATTAAAGTAAATGTACAGTGAACAAAAGTACATATAGAAAGTAATGCATGGATATATACATTTCAAAAAATCAAATTACATATAAATTTGTCCATGTTAGCATAAAAAAGGAAGATCATATTTTTACATCAATTTTAATGCGCCTTACATTTATTCAAAATATTTATGATATGATATTTAATATTTATTTAAAACATAATATTTAGATTATCATCATTCCTTTTTATAGTTTCCATTCCTTTTGTAATATTTATTTACATATCTTGATTGGTTATTGGAGCGAGAGAGGACCTAGACGAAGGACTGCGGATCACGACCTACGAGGAAGACCATGAATAAATAAACACAATAACTTTAAAAGGTAATTTATTTTTATTTGCCTTTTATTTATTTGCTTTGAATATGGAAACCCGCTCGCGGAAACGTGTATAACACCAAGAAGGAAGAAACCAAGGTCGACGACCCTGCAAAGCTGCAACTGGGTGCAACAATTGGTAGAGATGCTGGTTTTCGAACCAGTTGCTTTGAACCCCAATATAGAAATTCCGAAATATGACGGAACAGAAGACCCTCGCCCATGGATAGAATCCCTCAAAGAGATTGGTTTCCTCTACAATTGGGCAGACTACATAATCGCCCGTTATGCCGCCATGAACATGACGGGAAGCGCTAAAACCTGGTTAAATTTGCCCAAAGCTAGTTTTCGCGAGTTGGGAAAATATTAAAATCCACCTCATTCAGGATTTTTCTCTGGAGCGAATAAAGAAAAACTTAGAATGAAGCTGAAGAGAATGCAACACTGAATGAACCAGCAATCAGGTTCGCGGAAGACATCCTAGTGTTGTGCAACAAAGTTGACCCCCGCAATGGAAGAAGAAACAAAAATTGAACATGTTATTGGAGGACTGAAAATGAGAGTCCTCATTCGCGCTCTACCTGAACCCTCCTAAAACGACCGATGAACTTCTTGTCGTGTGCAAGAAAATGGATTCTTTTGAAAAGGAGTATCGGGAACGTGTGGAGAAATCCAGAAACCTATATAACGGTCCACGCTATTCTAGACCCAACAACAATCGAGGAACGTGCTGCCGACTGCAACACGAAACTACCAGACCACTTCCAGGCCCCAAGCCCCTGTTTCCAATAATTACAAGAACGACTCCCTCCTACTCCCAGGCAGCATCGAAACAACTTTCCCCAACCCTCTACCCCTAGACGTCCTTATAATCCAACTTTGTGCCAAAACCAAACTTCAGAGAAACACCTGCAATAAAAACAAGAAGTGAGCAAAAATAGGACGGAAGATGGAAGACCAATCTGCTTTAAGAGTAACAAGCCAGGGCACGTGGCCCCTTTATTGTAGGGTTAAGTTTATAAGAATCCTAGAAGAGGATCCAACAGCTTCCAAGAGAAGGTCGAAGAGAAATGCCAAATGAATGAAAATATCAGATAAATCAGGACCTCGGCTTTATGCTGATGTATGTCATAGCACACAGACAAATATTCCTACCCGAAATAGATATTCCGTGTTGGAAGATTTAAACAAAGCGTCGCGCCTGAATCTGTCAATCAAAGCAAGTCGACCATAAATGGAATCAAGAAGTTGGACCCTAAATACAAATTAAAAATTCATGTGGACAAGATAGGAACTTTTGAAGCTTTGGTTGATGCAGGTGCTGACCTCTCAGTGGTCGACCTCAGAACGGCCCTCGATACAGGCCATGTAAACTCGCAAATACTTGTGCAGGACCCGATGGAAAAAAAAATAGACATATAGGAAGTATATTTTTAAATATAAAAATTGATGACAAAGCATTATCACACAAATTTGTGATATTTACGGACATTAATTCTTGGAAGAGATTTCCTTAAGAAAATGAACGCGAAAATATATTGTAAGCAAGAAACATAAAAAATACGATTTGACGAATAATCATGACGAAAGCAATTTTGAAGTGTTGAAAATAAAGAGTGCCAAGGATTCCATTGTAACCGGAATGTTCCATTAAATTGATCAAGGCATTTGTAGAAACAGAGGATGGGGAATATATTATCGAGGAGAGCAGCAAAATCTTTCAAACAAATGGACTTCGTCTAGCAAGAAGCTTGATCAATGTTATAAATAAGGAAACACATATCTGGAATACCTAATCCGTATCCTCGACCGTTAAAAATAATGAAAAACCAAACATTGGCTTTTGGAAGTAGTCCAGCGAAAATAAATGTGAGTCGAGAAATAGAGGTAGAAGAGAACGAAGAACCTAGATTCCAAATAAACGAAAATCTTTCACCAAAGGAACAGAAGGAGTTAAAACAAGTTTTAGAAAGGTATGGAGATCTGTTTTTCGTCGAGATTAGGGAGAACAATTTGGCAAAACATCGGATATACACAGAAGACGCCGAAGCCAATTAAACACAAGCCTTACAGGGTAAGTGCTGAAGACGAGATAATATTAAAAGAGCAAATTGACGAGATGCTTACAGAAGGCATAATTAGGCCATCTTCTAGTCCCTGGTCTTTTCCAGTAATATTGGTCAAGAAGCGAGATGGTAAATACAGATTTTGTTTGGACTACAGAAAACTGAATAATGTGACAGTAAAAGATGTCTATCCGATCCCTAGAATAGACGAAAGTTATGGATACTCTCCAAGGATCTACATACTTCTCAGCAATAGACCTCAGATCTGGATATTGGCAAGTTGAAGTCGAAGAAAGAGACAAAGAGAGAAACAGCTTCACTACAGCGCATGGATTATATGAATTCAACGTGATGCCTTTTGGACTTTGTAACCGCGCCTGCTACCTTTGAGAGAAATATGGAGAATATGCTTGGAAATCTGAGATGGGCAAATTTGTTTGTGTTATCTGGATGATGTTATCATATATAGCCCGGATTTTCCAACGCACCTCAAAAGACTCGAAGCTGTTTTTAGATGTTTTCGTGAATCTAATTTAAGGTTAAACGGCAAAAAATGCCGATTTGCTTTTGAAAATTTGGAGATTCTCGGCTATATATAACGAGAAAACATGGTATAAAACCCGCGGAACATAACATCAAAGCTGTCAGAATTTTTCCTCGCCCCACAAAGGTCAAAAGAATTACAATCCTTTTTGGGGAATGTGCTCATATTATAGAAAAATGTATCAGAGATTTCTCAAAAATTGCTGACCCTTTGACCAACCTTATTAAAAAAGGTGTATCATTTACCTGTACAGAAAGGCAAGAGGAAGCGTTTCAAACCCTAAAAAACAACACTATTAAGTCACCGATTTTAGGTCACTTCAATCCAAATGCACCTACTTATATTCATACTGATGCGTCCAACATCGGCCATAGGTGCAACACTTGTCCAAGACATCGCTGGTGAAGAGAAGGTGATCTCATATTTGAGTCGTACCCTAATTAAAGCGGAGCAAAATTATTCAACCAACCGAAAAAGAATGTCTGGCCGTTGTCTGGTCAATGTCAAAATTACGGCCCTACCTTTATGGAAGGACACTTAAAATAGTAACAGACCATCACGCCTTATGCTGGCTCAAAATCTTGAAGGATCCAACAGGTCGATAGGCAAGATGGGCATTGAAAATTCAAGAATATGACTTCGATATAATACATAAATCAGGAAAGAAGCATCTGGACGCCGATGGCTTATCTAGGGAACCCTTACCCGAAACTGATTGGGATGAGGATTTTGAAAGGCTATTTTTAAATCAAATAACAGACGAAGAGGATAAGTTTATCGAAAGTGTTAAGAAAAACCTTAATGGAAGCAGGCGATCAATTGCGCAAAACCTTAAAGAAGAAGATGGATGCCTCTATAAGAAAAACCCGAACCCTGAGGGCAGGGCGTGGTTTGCTTGTGGTTCCAGAGAAGAAAAAGAGAGAAATTAAGGGAAGAAATATCCCAATCATATGTCGAATGGCCATCTGGGTGTCGCCAAAACCATGTACCGAATAAAGAGTAAATACTTTTGGCCATCCATGCTAAAGGATGTCTCAGAATTCGTTAAGACGTGTCACCTTTGCCAAAGTAGGAAAGGCTCAAACCAATTACCTTCTGGACTACTACAGCCCATTCCCCAGCCAACTTTCCTTCGAAAGAATTGGAATTGGCTTTGTTGGTCCATTGCCATCTACGAAAAACAGGAAAAAATGGATAATCGTGCTGACGGACTACTACACTAGATATGCAGAAACAAGAGCAGTCTCGGAAGCAACAGTGAAAGAAGTTTCTAAATTTCTAGTAGAGGATATTTTTCTCCGGCACGGAGCCCCACAATATCTTAATAGTGACAGGGGCTCTCAATTTACCAGTAATTTAATGAAGAGGTGATGAAAACGTGCAAGATTAAACATTGCTTCACAACGAGCTATCATCTCCAGACTAATGGATTGACAGAGCGGTTAAATTAGAACATTGATCAATATGCGCAGTATGTATGTGAACACTGATCAGAAGAATTGGGACGAAATACTCCCATTCATCACTCACGCTTACAATACTACAATTCAGAAAACCACAGGATATTCTCCCTTTTTCCTGAAGTATGGAAGAGAACCAACGTCTCTTTGGACGACAAGAATATCTCGGTGGACATTGACAAGGATGATTATGATGAATACATAAAACATCACTTAGATAAAAATAAGACAGAACAAGAAAATTAGTTATAACAACACAATAAAGACTCAAGAAAGAATGAAAAAACTATGACAAGAAACACATGGAAAGAAGCTACGAACCAGGAGAATTAGTAGCAGTTTGGACACCAATTAGGAAAATAGGAACGTGTAAGAAACTTTTGAGAAAATATTTTGGTCCATATAGAATATTAAAGAAGAGTCTAGCGTCAATTATCTAATAGAACCGAAAGATAATCCGGGCCAAGACACTCTGATAGTTCATGTTTCAAGAATCAAGCCTTATTATGAAAGAATGGATGAGGTCATATCCACGAGGACGTGACAACCTCTGGAGAGGGGGAAGTGTTACCACTCAATTTTAATGCGCTCTTACATTTATTCAAAATATTTTATGATATTTGATATTTATTTAAAACAGAATATTTAGATTATCATCATTCCTTTTTATAGTTTCATTCCTTTTGTAATATTTATTGTACATATCTTGATTGGTTATTGGAGCGAGAGAGGACCTAGACGAAGACTGCGGATCACGACCTACGAGCAAGACCACGAATAAATAAACACAATAACGTTGAAAGGTAATTTATATTTATTTACTTTTATTTATTTGCTTTGAATATGGAAACCCGTTCGGGAAACATGTATAACACCAAGAAGGAAGAAACCAAGGTCGACGACCCTGCAAAGCTGCAACTTGGTGCAACAATATACAGGGTGATCCAAAAGTCCCGCACAACTTTAAAAATTAATAACTCCGCGAATATTTGCGCTAGAGCAATGCGGTAACACCATTGTGTTCAGGATGCAATGGGATTTTTATGGCAAATAATGAAAAATTCGAAATTGATTTTAGTTACAAACTTTATTCGCTAGAGATGCGGCCTACCAGAATCAGCGATTCAGCGGCCAAATTGTTTGATATATTGAAAAATATAACTGAACTGACACGTATTTTTACTTTTTGAATACCAGGAAAGAACCCTATAATATCAAATGATAAATTAATAAAACAACCATTTCACCAAAAGTTAGAAGAAAATGGGTTAACGATTTTTTTTTAATACAATCTGAGATATGTAAAATAGGTATATGCAAATTAAAACATGTAGCAAAAAAAAAAAACTAATATTTTAGATGCGGTTTGCTGGAATCCTCTCAGATATTTATATTTCGAAAAATAATAATTTTTCTATTTTTTTAAATTCAAACTCTCTCTCAGTATCGATTATATTTATTTAATTCATTTGAAAAATATTTATCTATCTCTGATGATTTATTTTTACTCTGGAATGCCGGTTTTTGTTTTTTGTCGTGTCCAATAAAGAGCCTCAGATTCTTTTCGTTTGGCCAACAAAAAAATGTCCAATTTATATACACATATATTCTTAAATAATGAGACTTTAAAGAATGCAAATAATCTTCATCTATTTACATACACAACACATCTCCCCCTTAATATTACTCCCAGCCGGTCTAGGGGTTTCCTGGCTCTCTGAGGTCTAGAACTGCGGACGGGCACTTGCACAGCGGCAGCCTCCGGTTTAGAGTGCAAGAGGGCACGAGCACAGCAACAGGCTCCTGGTATAGGAGTGCAAGAGGGTACGTGCACAGAAGCAGTCTCCTCCTTGTTTCCTGATGTAACCTCTGGAAACCTCCTCCTCACTTTATTTCTGACTTCCACCTACAGGCTTCTCTCCTGATGTTCGAGGAAGTATCAATTTCTTGTCTCCACTTGTTCTTTCTCACAGCTCGCAATTGATTGATATGCCTCTTATACACGACGCCCTCGCAACTTATAAGGTAGTGACGGTAGCTCAATAATTCCCAAAATGGTACCTTTTTACCCGTTTAGGTCCAGTTGCATAGTTGCGGAAATAAACCTCGCAACCTGTAGTAAACTGCTCCTGCCTTCTTACGGGCCTCATGAAATACCTCTCGCGGATTTCCCATCTTGGTATTAAATTCGAGAATCTTGATCTTTAAACTTCTCTTCATTAGCAGTTCCGCCGGGGAATTCCTTTATTACAGTTTGGGGAATGGCTCTATGAGCAATAGGAAACTTTGTAGATTCGTCTCTAAATCATCCTTCCCATTTTTTCTTATTTCAAAAGGTTTTTAAACTCTCTTACATATCTCTCAGCTAAACCATTTGTACTAGGATTATAACGGACTGGTCTTAGTGTGCCGTATACCATTCATTTTGGTTAATTGCTCGAATTCACGGGAGACAAAACTGTCTTCCGTTTATCTGTAACAAAAAATTAGGGCAATCCAATTCTGGCGAGAATTTCTCTAAGATGGCTTATAATCGTCTTTCTGGTAATATCTTTGATGATACAAATTTCTACCCACCTTTGAGTATGCGTCCACGAGAACCAAAAACATTCTTCCCATGAACGGACCCGCTAGATCAAGATGAAGTCGATGCCACGGTTTTTCGGGGCCAAGTCCATTCCGAGATGGTATCCGGGGGCATGCTTGCCGATTCTTGGCATACTCTACATTCTCTAGTTAACTCCTCGATGTTACTGTCTATGCCTGGCCACCAGAAAATATCGTCTGGCAATCATCTTCATTTTAACAATCCCCATGTGTATTTTCATTGCAAGTCATTTAAAATTAAAGATCTTAATTTTGGGGAATTACCACTCTTTCACGCCATTGAAGACAACCAAACTCCAAACTTAATTCCTCATTGATCTTATAATGAGGAGCTAGTGGGTTTTCTTCTCGGTACCTCTTGTGAATTTCCATACACAGTGCCTTCTCTAACATTCCTTAATACTATAGACAGTATTTTATCTTGGGGCGTCTCATTAGCCACCTCCATAAAAGAGAACGGTACCTCATTCGACATCCTAAGAAGAAGTACCCCTGGTCTTCATCAAGAGACTCCCTGACACTCGATTCTAAAGGAAGACGTGACAATGCGTCAACATTGGAATTATCACTAGTTTTCGAAATTCCACAGTATAATTAAATGCAGCTAATTTTAAGGACCATCTTTTAATTCTGGATGATGCCCATATGGGAATTGGTTTATGAGGTGAAAATATATGAATTAAGGGTCGTTTGTCTGTGACAATACAAATTTTTCGTCCCAGTAAGTATTGTCTGAATTTCTCAACGCCAAAAGTTATGCTCAAACGCTTTCTTTTCTAGTTGAGAGAAACGTTTTTTTCCGCTTCAGTTAATGTTCTAGAAGCAAATTCTATAGGGCATTCTCCTTTCTATCATTTCCTATGACTCAGAATTACGCCTAGTCCCATAGTCCTATTATTAATGATTTACATTTTTAAAATAACATTCCGAACATTTTTCGTCCAATTCCATCTACAATTTTTATTCAAAAGTTGATAGAATAGCGCTAAAATGTTTGCTATATTCTTTATGAATCTAAAATAATAATTTAAGAGTCCTATGAAAGATCTCAATTGCGAAACATTCTTTAGGTTCAGGCGCCTCTATCACTGCTTTAATTTTATTTTCTAAGGGATGCAGTCCATATTTATCCTTTTAAACCCTAAATTTTCCACCGATTTTTTTTTAAATTTACATTTATATCTGTTTAACTTTAAACCTTTTTCTAGCAATCATCTAACACTAGATCCACCTTTTTTCATGATCTTCAAAGTCTTTTCCTGCAACCAAAATATCATCTATGTAGCAGGCCACCTGGCAAATCAGAAAATAGGCCTCCAGAATCCTCTGAAATTTATTTGGTGCTACCGCTACGTCTTTTAAAAGAAAACAAAACCTCTTTGTTGTGTTTATATCAACAACAGCTCTTTGGCTTCTTCCGCTAACATTACTTGTAAGTAAGCCTGTGATAGGTCTAGAGTCGAAAATACGGTGCTTCTAGATTAATTTTAAAAGATCTCATCGATCGATGGAAGGGGATACCTATTCTAATCTATTGCTTTATTAGCTGTACATCTAAAGTCACCACATATCCTTACACTACCATCCTTTTTTTAATACTGGTACTATTGAACGGTCCCAATATGTATGAACTATAGGTTATAAAATGCAAGAATCACTAAACGATCAATTTCATTCTCTACTTTGTTTTTTTGAGAGAAAGGTAAACTTCTGGCCTTACAAAACACAGAAGTCACATCCTTTTTTAAATTAAAATGTATTCTAACGTCCTTTAGACATCCCAAATTCTTTGTTAAACAAATCTGCATACCTATCCATCAAATTTTATATATTTAAATATATCTTCTATTATATTCATTATTTAAAATTTTAATGCTAAACAATATAGAATAATCAAGTTTCAACTGCTTAATCCATTCTCTTCCTAATAAATTACCTGGATTTTTTCATTTACAACTATTAATCGTAAATATTGGTTGGCTTATTTTACAAAAACATTTCTTTGATCTATAATCTCTGTTGATTTACCACAAAAGGATTTTAATCTTAAATTTGTTGGAAATAATATTTTACCTTGCCAATAATTCTTATAAATATCTTTAGGTATTAACGTAACTGGACTTCCTGTATCTATTGTAAAGCACAAAGAATAATCATCTACTGTTAAATTTATTGTGGCATCAGTTTCGCCCTGTACAGAATATATAGAGTCCTCTTGTACAAATTTACATCCCCACATTCTTTTACTAGCTTTGCAGCCCCTACTTAAATGACCCAGTTTATTACATTTTAAAACAAGTCTTTGTTCTATGAGGTAAAACAGATGCCACGTGTGAATGTCTTTCACCACATCTATAACACACTATTTTGCCTTTGCCACTTTGCCTGAAAGGCCTATACTGCGCCGTACTATTATTGTACTCACCCTTTTTTATCCTTTCAATTCACAGGGGATATCTTGGCCACTAATTTATCTTGTAATTCTCTTGTATTTATCTCCGCCAATTCGAACGAGATCGCCACTGCAAAAACTATATCCAGGGTGACATCGTCGTACTCTTGTAGTAACTTCTTTTGCAGGATTTCCGACTTGATTCCAGCCGCAAAACGGTCTCGCATCATGGTTCCCAACATATCGACGAAATTACAATTTATTGCCAAATGTTTCAATTCTCTAAGATATTCCAAAATTGATTCTCCTTCCTGTTGAATTCTCTCTTAAAAATCTGCATCGCTGTGGTATCACTTTCTTCTTTGGATCCAAATGCAGCTTAATTCTTTGAATGATAGTATCATAGGGTTGATCTTTCATTAGACCAGGAAGAAAATGTCGTTTCCCTGCTTCAAAGTTTCAGAATCTGGTAGCGAGGTAAAAATCAGCACCTTAATCTCCTCCTTCAGATGCCAAAAAGAAAGCCTCAAATTTTTGTACAAAAAGATCGAAGTGTCCTCTACTGGTCTATAGCGTCTAAAAGGTACTATTAACCTTGAACTTGTCATGCTGATCTTTTCTACTCCTTTGTTTTCTTGATCCAGATAGTTTAAAAGATGTAATCTTAACCCATTTTCCTATTTTTCCTCTCCATAATCCGAGAGTCAGATTTGTTTAAAAGATATAGTTGTTAAACTTGCATAGACGCCGTTTTCCTCAGCTTTTTACTGGCTCTGTAGATCGCGCATCCTCGTCGCCACTTTTGTTGTGTCGTAATTAGACGTACAAGAGCTCAAACTTGACCATGGCCAACAACAAATGTCCAATTTATATATACATATATTTTTACATAATGAGGCTTTAAATAATACAAATAATATTCATCTATTTACATAAACAACGGTTAATACCAGGTCTATTAGTATGAAACGCGAAAATTTTCAGTGAATTCAAAAGTTCAACAATTCTATACAACAAAATATTTTTATTCAAAGTAATTGTCCTGATTATCTATACTCTCGGACCACCTTTCAGGCAATTTTCGAATTCCTTGTCTGAAAAATTATATTATTTTTGAGTCGAACCAGTCAACAAGCCATTTCGGAGTATGTCTGAGTTAGAAAATTCCTAGTTTTTTAGGGCGTGTCCTAAAGATGTGAAAAGGTGGTAGTCCGACGGCGCTAAGTCTGGTGAGTACGGGCGGGTGGGGGAAGAGTTCCCAGCCCAAGTCTTTTTGGTGTTCTTGACCACTGTAGCGTTGTGGGCTGGAGCGTTGTAATGCTGCACCATCAGCTTGTTGTGCTTTTAACGCAATTCCGGTCTTTTTTCATTCAATGCCTCTCTCAAACTGTGCATTTGTTGTTCGTAGCGACTAGTATTGACCGTTTCGCCAGGTTTCAGGAGCTTGAAATATACTACGCCGGTCTGGTCCCACCATACGCAAAGCATTGCCTTTTTCCTAAGCGATTGGGCCTAGGCTTCCGTTTTGGAAATTGGCCGAGCAGGCCCCACGACTTTTGGCGCATAGGATTGCTGAAGTGGATCGATTTCTCTCATCAGAAGTTACGATTCGGTGCAAAAATGACTTCTTTTCATGCCTGGCAAGCAGCCCTTCGCAGGTTACCAGACGCCGTTCTTGCTGCCTTTCGCTCAAATCGTGGGGGACCTATCTGGAAAGCTTTTGGGTCATTCTGAGGCTGTTTAAACGTAGGGAAACAGAACCTTGAGACACCTGGAGCTGTTTCGCGAGTTTCTCCTGCGTTTGGGTACTGTCGTCATCCAACAAAGCTTGCAGTTCAGCGTCCTCGAACTTTTGGTGCGGTTTTCCACGTGGTTCATTATCAAGTTCGAAATCGCCACTTTGGAATTTTTTAAACCACCTGTAACACTGGATTTGCTCAGAGCGTGGTCGCCGTGAACTTCCTCGAGCATTCGGTAGGTTTCAGTGGCACTTTTCTTCCAGTGAAGGCGAACAACAAAACTTCCCGCAAATGGGCAATTTTTGGCTCGGAAATCACCATTTCCACGGGCTCCAGAAATTTTCCACGATTTGAATTTTTCTAAAACTCTACGCATGCTAATGCCACATGAGTCAAAAAACAAAATGCCTTCAACAGCGCCACCGTCGGCTCAAATAAAGTTGCACAGCGCCCTCTGGCAGCCATTTTCGCGTTTCATACTAATAGACCTGGTATATAGCGAGAAGAGTAGAGGGACTGAGCACAGATCCCTGAAGTACAACCATCCCATGATCTTCGGTCCTTGGAAAATGTTCCATTGACCCGAACCTTTATCCTTCTTCCCCTTAAGAAGTCTGCAATCCAGATTAAGGTTTTTCCTCTTACTCCGATGTTGTGCAGCCTTTCAAATAAATACTACACTCGATCAAAAGCTGAGGTCATATCCAGGAATACGGCCGTTGTCTTCTTTGGCGGTTTTTCCTAGAAATCTATTATTGATTGACAGAGGAAGAACAGTTAATCAGTTGTACAGTGTCTGGATCTTTAGGCAGTTTGGTAGAAGTTTATTTTATTATTGTTAGTGAGCCAGACTATGAGCCTAGAGTGGATAATTTCATTCTGTTATTTTACAAAGTATGCTGGTAAGAGCAAATTGGCCGATAGTTCTTGCATTCCTTAGCATCTTTGTTTGGTTTCAGTATTGGCACTATAATTGATATCTTCCAACTCTTTGGTAGTTTAACCAGTTTGCCATGAATGTTCAGTATTCGTAGGAGTTGATTTTTAGCTTCGTCTCCAAAGTGTTTAATCATTTGACCAAAGATTAGAGCATCTCCAGGTGACATCTTGGATTTAACTTTCCTATTGATGAATTTAGCTCATTCAGTGTGAAGTCTCTCGAGTAAATATCTTGTTGATGGTAATTTCTTGCTTGTTTAACTAACTTGTTTAATTATTTTTTAGAGTCCTGCCTTCATTCCTATAGCTGAGTCTGGAAGTGCTTGAAAGATATTCAGCAATTATGTCAGCCATCTGTTTGTTCGTTCTCGCTGTTCATATCGGTTAGAGTATTGGAGGATTAGTGTTGTTTGATTGTTTTATAACACTAATTATATTCCAGTGATGGCTTTCCCTTTTTTGGATCCATTTTTTTCGCAGAATTCTGCCCATTTTTCTTGTTTGAATATCCAAATTTCTTGTTCTATTTTGTGACTAATTCAATGAATTCTTTATGATTTCTTCTGTTTATTTGTTTTAAGAAGTTCATTTTTATTGTCTCTCTCTGCAATGATTGCCTCGATATTGTGGTCCTTCCAGTAAAGTATTCACAGGTTTTTACGTCTACCTCTAGGTATCGATACTTTTGCAGCTTCGGATATGTTCAAAGAGAATTTTTCCAATTTTTTTGTCAATCGTTCTGTGATTTAATTCTTCGTTGCACAGTTCTTCAAGCTTTTCTGTAATTTTTTTCGCAGTGTTCTTCTATTCTGTTGGAAATTCTCAATTTTGAATTTAGAGGGTTTGTTAAAATTGGTCTGTGGTCACCGATTGCACTTTTCAGAATTTTCCATTGTGGTTGTGGGGTGCGATGTTGTAATTTATCGCTGCGATGTCTATTGCGAATTCTGTGCCTGTGGACTTGGATAGATAGGTGTTCTTTTCGTTATTTAACGGCGTAAGGTCGAGATCGGTTAGCATGTCCTCAACCTGCTGACCTTTGTTATCCTGGACAGGTGATCCCCAAGTTGGTCTTTCGGCGTTAAAATCACCAAGTATGATTGCGATATCCGAAGACGCTTTACTTAATGTCTCTATCAGGCCTGTATTGATGCTAATATTATCGTGGTGATAAACATTTATGATTGGAATTGTTTTACCTGTAAGATAGATTTCTATTGCCTGAGCTTCTGTCGTGCCTTCTCTAGGCTTACTCTGATTATAGGCGAATTCCTTAAATTTGATTTCTAGAGTTTTAATCAAAACGGCAAGTCCTCCTCCGAATTTTCCCGGTCTGTCCATTGGTAGTGTTGTATAATCTTTGATATTGAATCTCAGATTCTGATTCAATTTTGTCTCCTGAGGACAGTTAATATGTACATTGTTGTCACAGAGAAGACAAGTCAGCTCTTTATTTTCCTCTGGGTACCATTTATATTGAGTTGTAGTAGATTGAATTGTGTCCTCGTAGTAGATTTCTCATCATGAGCTCGAGCTGCAGCTCCTGACGCGGCGGTTACCCCGGACTCGGTAGCATTACTGGAGATATCAGTTTTTCTTCATTTGAAAATGGGTGTCGTTGCAACGTTAGTCATCTTGGAAACGAACCAGAATTTGGTCAAATATTCCAAGGGTCCAGGGGGACCGCAAGGAGGTGTGGTCGAACTTCTCCTCTTCCACTTGGAATGCCGTCACTACAGGATAAAGCACTCTTGGTGAATTTTTAAATTGTGATTCAGAATCTGCCACTGAAGCCTTTACGAGCGTTTCGTTCCTTTAAAGATATTCCGAAGCGGTAAAGGACCAATGAGTTGCTACTCTCTAAAGCGATTGATTTAAAGTTTTGAGGAAACTGGATCTCTGGAAGCAAAACCTCGGAGTGGAAGACCATCGACATGCAAGTCAGTGGCTGTTACGTTTTGCAGAATGCTGAAGCTATTGACACGTTATCCCCCGTATGGGAGAAGTAAGTGCTAGACAAGTTTCTCGACAAACGGGGATATCGTATGGAACAGTTTGGAGAGAACACACATTTAGAATTTTTCTATAAAAATATCCTAACAAAATTCAAAGTTTTCACTATTTGAGAAGCGTCAAGAATTCGCTGCATGGGTTTTCCGGCAAATTGATATTGATGAAAACTGGCTGTCAAATGTTCTAAGAACAGATGATGCTCACTTTTATCTAAAGGGAGAATTTAACATTCAAAACTGCCTCATTTGGGGCAACAGAAAACCCTTGGATTTTTACAGAAATACCACTTCATCAGCACAGAGTTACAGTTTTGTGTGGGTTCACTTCTTCTTTTATTATTGGGGCCATTTTTCTTTGAAAAAATCAATGGAAGAACTTTTAAACCCGTTTTCGTAACTGTGGTGAACGTTATGTTCAACTTTTGAGAGAAAAGGTTATTGCCATATTGCAGGACAGACAAGCACTAAGCGAAATAACATTCATGCAAGATGGAGGACCTCCTCATATCTCCCGCGGTGCCAAACAATTGCTGAGGGATACGTTCGGTGGAATTCGTTGATAAGTCGCCACTTTATATACCAGTGGCCTCCAATATCACCAGACTTGACGCCTTACAATTTCGGTTATGGGGGTACATTAAGTCGCGTTTTTATCGATGCCCGGCCTACCACATTGGCCCATGTTGAAGGCTTCTATCAGATGGCACGTTTTATAAATTTCAACTATTTAATTGTGACCATTCTGTCATTTATCGTCTGCAGGCGGTGTTTGAGAATGAAGGGCGCCACATTGAGCAAGGATTGTGACCTAATACAAGAGAGAAGGCAGTTACCTCATGTGTTATATTTTGCAGCTCTTTGTTTTGGGTTATGGGAATAATAAATGCTGTCCTCACATCTTGACTCTTTTTTTTTCTGTCAACAGTATTTTTTTGTTTGTCATATGCCCACATTTTTATATTATGTCGTGCAGGCCAAAGTGTTATAACTTCTCGAATAACACTGGTATACACAATTTTACCCCTTATGTTTAGTTTATCGCTTTTCACTCGTTAGAAGAAATAGCATAAAGAATAATCTCTCTATCCCCCCAACTTTAGATATTTTGCGCAAAAAAATAATACAAAATGATTTTACTACCACGTTTTTCAACGCAAAAGGTCGATTTAAAAATGATTTTTTTGAGGGGATACATTTTCCAAAATTATGTACAGTATAATAAACAATGATAACATTTGTCAAACCCATAGGATATAGGAATAAAGTACGACAAATATATTTTGTCACTCCCCTCTATATTTCATTTTTGGATCATGACAAATATCCAGTTAAATAGTCAAGTGTCGACAATTAGTCAAGAAATTATACATTCCTTATAGCACGAAATCTTATTAGTAGTGCCATCATAATTTTTGGTACTATATTAACATTTCAAAAATCGTGTATTGATATCAGTAGTTATTTTCAAACATTCAATTTATTTCACAAAACTCCATCTAAAATATAGATATTTTTTGATACATGTTTTAATTTGCATATACCTATTTTACATATCTCAGATTGTATTTAAAAATCGTCAACCAATTCTTCTAACTTTTGGCGAAATGGTGTTTTATTAATTTATCATTTGATATTATTAGGGTTCTTTCCTGGTATTCAAAAAGGAAAAATACGTGTCGTTCAGTTATATTTTTCAATTTATCAAACAATTTGGCCGCTGAATCTCTGATTCTGGTAGAGCGTCATCTAGTGAATAAAGTTGTAACTAAAATCAATTTCGAAATTTTCATTATTTGCCATAAAAAAAACCCCATTGCATCCTGAACACAATCGTGTTTACCGCATTGCTCTAGCGCAAATATTCGCAGAGTTATTAATTTTTAAAGTTGTGCGGGACTTTTGGATAAGCCTGTACATTGAGTATAAGGAATATGTAGGAAATATTTGAAGAGCATTTACAGTAGGAGAAATTAGAAATTTTAAATTGTTTGTAAATTAATCACAAAGCTCATATAATGAGTAAAAGTATATATACAAAAATACATAGTATACATATATTGAAAACAAAGTGTATTCAAATTATGAAAAAATGAAAAATATAAAAAGGGTACAGATGCAATATATATAATGCCCTATAAACTGAGTATAAGTTACATATATAAACAAAACAATTCATATAAATTAAAATTATATAAAGTTTTCAAATTTCTGGATCCACGCCAAATTTTAAATCCCAATATTTCATTAAGTGACACGTAGTCTTTATGGTGTCAACTATTGAGATCAGCTTGTGAGCTTTTCGGAATATCGGAATAAAAAGATTCGCTAGATCCAAATTTCGCCTCATGGATTATAGATTCGAATTTTATAGATTTCGATATATAGATATATATTGTGTGTGAGGAAATTATTCATGTGTTAAATAGTAAACTCTAACATCACAAATTCATCAAAGCAACGTTTTATGAAAAATTGGATATAAAAATTTCATATGTTAATATATATAAAGTAAGTATGAGTGTGCAAATATGCTGGAATAACACATATACACCTAGTGTAAATTCCCAAAAGGTATATTTAGAAGGTTGTGGGAGTGAAGTAAGCTCTCTATTTGTTATTTTGATTTAAAATATTTTACAAAATTATCTTATTTTATCTCGAGAAGTCAATGCATCACCAGACCAGGTCAAGAAAAATTTTCGCAAAGGGTTTCTTTGCCACCCAGGAGGTACCTGCTCGACGCGTTAGCCTTTGTTTATAGTGGCGCTTCGCCTCCCGTAGAAGCCCTATTCCACTCTTCCTGGCACAACCAGAGCATCCAACTCGCACGAGATGACTCGGCCGAGATAATGATCCAAGCATTGCCAGGAACTGGTCTGCCGATGAGATGGACTCCGTCCTCAAGGAGTCAGGGAAGTGGAAAACAAAGCCTCAATAGCTGAGGAAACGAAAAAATGTGGACAGAGTCTCAGGGCAGACCCGCCTTCCACTCTCTTCCCAACTGACTGAGCCATTGTTGGACCGTTGGAAACGATATTTTTATATAGCGTCTCAATATTTTAAAATAGTTTATATCTATATATATAAAAATCAACGTTTGTATGTTGTTTGTTTGTATGTCCGGTATACAAATTCGCAGTAGTTCACTAATTCAAACCAAATTTCCCATACATAGGTAAAAAATACGGGGGAAGACGATAGGCTATTTTAAAAATATATATAAATCAATTATTAAAACTTATATTCAAATTATTCTACTTAGCTCACGAACAGCGCCCTCTATCGAAGATTAGATTAAATTATGCTGATGCAAACAAATTGATAATGCTAATAACAAACAATTATTTAAAAAATCTTATCTAAATATATATCACTCGGGTAGATATGCACACGGGTCAATCCCGGGGCGAAGCCCGGGTCACCCGTCTAGTTTTATATAAAAGACAATTTATTGATAAATAATATATTAAACAAATTATACAAATTAAGTTTGAAAATAATTATCATGATAAAAAAATTATTAAAATCATAATATTATAATACGAAAATATGACTTCAAAATAGAGAATTTTTTAAATGATATATTTTCAAAAATATTAGTTTATAAATGTTCGAATATCAAGAATTAATTTTAAAATCAGAAGGTTTTCTTATTTTGAATTACCAAATATTTGCGATAGATCTCGCTCCAAGCTTTAACCCTTAGTTACTCGCGCTCACTTTTGAGACGTAACTACTCGCGCTGGGTGTAATACACCCGGTGTTTTAACCTGGTGAAATATATATATATATATATTACTTAAAACAAAATAATTTCAAACATTTTTGTATATATGATATCATTATTTTATTCAACAATTAAGATATTTTAATCGAAAATAGAGTAATATTTATATTTTAAAATAATTTTAAAACTAAAATGTTAATTTACGCACCAAATCAATTTTCTTTTTAATTTGGGATACAATTTTCGAAATATTTTCCAACAATGCCTACTCATTTTAATAGAATGGTCTTCACAAACATTATTTTGGCACAT
>CP092866.1:68980770-69005839 GCA_030710605.1 Cordylochernes scorpioides
AGATCACCCAAAAAACATGGCAACTTCCAAGGAGATAGCCTCTCATTGGAGATTCTGTCATGTCAGTCCAAGTTATGTGATGTATTCTTTCAACCCAAACATACCAAGTGTTTTTGACTTTATCATTTATGTGACCTATTTAAATGTATATACTTTATATTGTGATTTTGTATATAAATGAAGAAAAAATTATCAATTATACATAAAAGTATCATACCATTTATCTTTACAATGCTGTTAAGAAAAATATTAATAGCCCATTCCCGCCCCTGGACACTTTTATTTTTCCGTTCGCCATTACTCTTCATATTTTCACCCTTCCATACGTCATCCAATCATATATAGACCATCACTCTTCATATTTTCACCCTTTCATACGTCATCCAAAAAAGTTAGAAATAGTAGATATTTCTCTTTGAAATAAATATTGATTTATCACAGAAAAGAAACTTATGCGGTGCAACTTTAAGTATTACTTTATAATCATACGCCGCAGTCCTTTATAATATATATATATATATTTAGTTCTTCTAGATAAAATATTAAAAATGGGTTTAACATTATCTATTTCTTTTACAATTTGTTGACTGCTAACACCAAATGATGACATTAATGCAAAGCAATAGCACGCTATCTATATATAGGAACTGAAGTCATTTAAGCATAAATGTTTCCCATATACACAAAAACAAACCTCTACTGTCCTTACTGTGATGACAAATATATTGGGAGGGCCCAGTTCATCAGTTGTGAACCCTCCCAGTGGTTTTGCCAATTATCAGGGAGGTGATGATCGCTTATGGGATGAGTCCTTCATGAGATACTCTCTACTGTATAATACCAGGTCTATTAGTATGAAACGCGAAAATTTTCAGTGAATTCAAAAATTCACCAATTCCATACAACAAAAGATTTTTTATTCAAAGTAATTGCCCTGATTAGCTATACACTCGGACCACCTTTCAGGCAATTTTCGAATTCCTTGTCTGAAAATTTCTATTCCTTTTGAGTCGAACCAGTCAACAAGCCATTTCGGAGTATGTCTGAGTTCGAAAATTCCTGGTTTTTTAGGGCGTGTCCTAAAGATATGAAAAGGTGGTAGTCCGACTGCGCTAAGTCTGGTGAGTACAGCGGGTGGGGTAAGAGTTCCCAGCTCAAGTCTTTTATGGTGTTTTTGACCACCGTAGCGTTTTGGGCTGGAGCGTTGTCATGCTGCAGTATCAGCTTGTTGTGCTTTTCACGCCATTCCGGTCTTTTTTCATTCACCGCCTCTCTCAAACTGTGCATTTGTTGTTCGTAGCGACTAGTATTGACCATTTTGCCAGGTTTCAGGAGCTCGAAATATACTCGCCGGTCTGGTCCCACCATACGCAAAGCATTGCCTTTTTTCCGAAGCAATTGGGCCTAGGCTTCCGTTTTGGAAATTGGCCGGGCAGGCCCCATGACTTTTGGCGCGTAGGATTACTGAAGTGGATACATTTCTCATCTGAAGTTACGATTTGGTGCAAAAATGACTTCTTTTCATGCCTGGCGAGCAGCCCTTCGCTGGTTACCAGACGCCGTTCTTGCTGCCTTTCGCTCAACTCGTGGGGGGGCCTATCTGAAAAGCTTTTGGGTCATTCCGAGGCTGTTTAAACGTAGGGAAACAGCACCTTGTGACACCTGGAGCTGTTTTGCGAGTTTCTCCTGCGTTTGGGTACTGTCCTTATCCAACAAAGCTTACAGTTCAGCGTCCTCAAACTTTTGGGGCGGTTTTCCGCGTGGTTCATTATCAAGTTCGAAATTGCCACTTTGGAATTTTTTATACCACCTGTAACATTGCGTTTGCTCAGAGCGTGGTCGCCGTAAACTTCCTCGAGCATTCGGTCGGCTTCAGTGGCACTTTTCTTCCAGTTGAAGGCGAACAACAGAACTTCCCACAAATGGGCACTTTTTGGCTCGGAAATCGCCATTTTCCACGGGCTTCAGAAATTTTCCACGATTTGAATTTTTCTAAAACTGCACAAGTGCTGATGCCACATGAGTCAAAAAACAAAACGCCTTCAACAGCGCCACCATCGGCTCAAATAAAGTTGCACAGCGCCCTTTGGCGGACATTTTCGCATTTCATACTTATAGACCTGGTATAATCCAAGGCTTGAAGAAGACATTTCAAACTGATACAAAGCTTGATCCGCCAAATTGATTAATACAAAGCTGGTGCTTTGACAAATTTTGTTGAGCAGTCTATAAGATATCTGAGAAGATTAAAAAGTTGCCTTGTTTGGCTCTGTTAAAAATAATGCAGATTTCATTTTGCATTCTTCTCAACTTTCACCTGATTTGGACAAATATCAGGAAAAATAATTGGTAGTCTTAGTTATATCAACAACTGTACTACAACTGCTAGAATTTAAATAATTGGGGGACAAATCTATAAAATATCCAAGATGATTAAAAAGTTGCATAACAAAAAAAGATACATATATCAGGTTTAATTTTGTTCCATCTGTCAAACGTCAACATGCTATGGACAAATTTCAATCAAGAAGATTAATAATGTTATTAGTTATAGTAAGAGAGAGAGCTACAACTGCCAGAATTTAGAGAGAAGTGGGGGTTTCAAGATTGAGGATATTGTAGAGATGTGAACAATATGCAAAGTAGAGATGTGAACAATATTCAAAGTAGAGATGTGAACAATATGCAGAGCAGAGATGTGAACAATATTCAAAGTAGAGATGTGAACAATATGCAAAGTAGAAATGAGGAATACACACATCTTTATCCTTCTGCAGAGCGGCCAGCTTCTCTGAGAAGCGGGAGATTTCCACCTGGGCCCGGTCTGCCCTCCTGGTCTCCTCGTCATACTTGGCCTGGAACTCCTGGGCTTGTTTCTTGTAGACCTCCACCTGGGCCCGCAGTCCGCCCAGCCTCTTCACCTCCTGCATCACCACTTCCTATATAAACTTCCTACTGTCCTTACTGACATGGAAAAATATTGAGAGGACCTGGCTCATCAATGGTAAACCCTCCCAGGGGTTTTGCCTACCAGCCCACTATTATATTTAACTAAATACAAAAAAATAATAAGATGCTGCAACTCTTTTTATTTACTTGATTAAAGGAAGCTTTCAGGCAAGCCCTTCTTCAGATAACTAAAATTTCAGGCTTGCCTAAAAGATTCCTTTAATCGAATAAATAAAAGAGTTGTGTGTGCGTCTTCTTACGATTTTTTTTTTTTGTAATTCATAAAAATCTACAATCCTGTAATAATGAATTATATTGGGGTGTTCTGCTTGTGCGATATATCCTCCGGCAATTTAGAGGAATACTTGGGAAAGGTTCTTGAGGGGAGATATATAATATATAGAGATATAATTGTGTATACAATTCACAGATGTTAATTCCAATATCACACAATGTATGTACAAGTTTAATGTGCCATATGAGAGAAACACATTCACGCTGATCAGGAATCAATTCTTTCATCGGATCACTTTATATGGTCTCTTAGTTTCAACTTGATGGACACTTACAACAACAACAAAGCAGACAAGAACTAGAGGAGAGCTAAGTCCTACCATACAAATTCCCAGATGGCAGTTAGAGGAATAGGCATCAGTTAGGGTGATGAGATGTGAACATCTTATAATCTGACCCGGATCAACAGCCCTCCAGTCATTAACAGAATGTTGTTTTTTTTTATTATTATCCCTAGTACATGTGGTACAGGCATGATAATCATGGTGGGTAGAAGTAGACGACTGCTTTTACTATAAGTGCACCAGATATCTACATATGTGAAAAGCAGTTCGACTTTGCACTTACAAATGTGCTAGAGCCCTGTTTGGTTACTTGCAGTCGCTGGAGGGGTTAGACTTTTGCAAGAATCAAGGGCCATTGGAGCATTTTTTTTTTATCAAATCAGAAAAAAAGTTGCCCAATGCGGGAATTGAACCCGGGTTGCAGCGGTTGAAAACCAACAGTTTAGACCATCCTTCTACCGACCCCCCCAACAGAATCTGTGGTGCATGTCGGGGCTAGACCTATAAAAAGCCACCAAAACTCAATGATGATACTGGGTGAAATTATGAGCCACCATTAAAAGTAGGCACTGCTATTATCAGCTGCAACTGTATCCATGTCAGGGTTAGCAAGGATCAAAAAGTTGTCTGTTCTCCATGTTAAGAACAATCTCATCTGAAGCTAAATCAGACTGCCACAGTATGTGTGTTTCAGATTATTTTTGAATCATCAGCACCTATTGACGTCCAGCATCTTAAAGTTGTCTAATTTTCAGGCAGTGGGAATTAAAAAGAATATATACAAAGTCAAGCTACAGAGTAACATGACCAATTCTAAAATAACATAATTTTATAATAAAGTATAAATAACCTCTTAAATTCAACTGACTCTAATTCAACCACCCAACCAAGTTACCTACTTTCATTTAACACCTACTTTAATTCAACCTGGAAGAAAGAGAGCACCTTGGGGTATTGAGTTAAGGAGGTTTGACTGAACCATGGCTATAGAGAACTGAAAATTCTGTTCCATTGGAGTTTGCTATAGTGAGGTTTTACCGTATAGAGTACAATGGTAATAAGCACCAAATGTTTGCCAACTTTGTCCTGCCAACACACCACTTCTGTAACCAAGTGCCACTGACCTCCTCCAGCTCAAAGTTCTGCTGAACATAGGCTGTGTTCTTCTCCTCTAGAACCTTGAGCATCTTCTTCACATCCCCGGACTCCTCTGGGACACCAGCTCACATCAGCACATGCAGGCACATGGGAGGGAGACAACTCACCAAACTTCTTCTTGTAGGACTCTATGATGGTTTCATACTGGGCCTGCACATCAGAGGAGAGGTTGGGAAAAGATCAGTCTTTCTTGTCTTTCAGCCACAAAGTATTAAATACATTTGATTGAATGTACATTTCTCCAGACAGCTTTGTCAAAGTAGGCCTTGACCCCCTTGTTCCAAGAGGTCAACATGATGGATTCCAGAACCTTGATGTGGTCTGGTACAGCATTGTGTCTAGTATAGCTGTATTGTATCTTTGGGTGAAGTATTTTGAGGAGTGTGGAGTCAATACTTTCTAGAGATGGAATGTGTTGTCGCTTCTCAATTGAAAGTAAGCATTCTGCAATTTTTCAGTCTTAGGAACAAAGAAAGAATACTGTTGAGGTCTCTCCTTTAAGCCATTGTTGGCTGAAGTACGGTTGATGTCAATGGTGTTTAATTTTGTTAAGAATAAAAAAAAAAGTTATAATACCCCCTTCCTTTATCCAAAATTTAATAATTTATAAATTTTTCATGAGAAACCAAAAAAGTTGAATTTTAGTGGTCACTGGCCATTCATGGGAGACTCATTATAGTAGGCTTAAAATGGAAATTTACTCATGCTTTATAAAGGTGGGAGTTCATGGGAGACTCTACTGTATTTATGACCCCACCAAGGGACATTCTGAGCTAACACAGCTCGCCTAAACCTCACATGTCTACTCCAAAGTTGTTAAAGAAAGGTTGAGAGGATTGGTAGAAGCAAGGCTACAACAAATAAGAGAAGAGAAATTAAAAATAGTTAGCAATGAAGTTGGAATGGCACAATATTGTGTACAGATTTTCCCATACACACACCAGACACAATCTATCTTTATTTTTTAAAAAAGAGACAAAATACTGAACTGGCTAAAACAGATGTGTACCTACCATTTTTTCCATGTTGTTCCGCAGGATGTCCAGCTCATCCTGGGCTTGGCGATAGTCATCAGCTAGCTTCTGAAGTCCTTCATTCTGGGCAGCCATGGGTTACTTTCATCGCTGCAAATTCTTAAATTCCAGAGGTAGAATTTTGTAGATATAGTAGAGTCCTAATGGAGTACAATAAACAATCATTTGACTTTTACAATAATTCAGCCTTTTTCTTTTTTTTTCAAATCCAGGTCAAACCATTTTCAGATTATAATAGTTTGATTCAATTAACACTGGTGTTCAACATTGGATCAAATTTTGTTGAGTGAATGAGAGAGAGATGAGATTTTAGAATCTAGGCTATAGAGAGGGTAGTCTGGGGTCTTGGTCAAAGCATACTATAACTAGGATAATGTTATAGCTCTCTATCTGAGACTTCAGTAGAACATACTCCATGAGAGGACAGTCCCTATTGAGGGCACCCCCATACAAAGGACAGTTTTCAACACCAAAATTAACATTTTTACTATTTAGTTACTTTCCACTGTGAAGACACCTGTCCATAATGGACACATTGGCTCTGCAACAAGATGTTATCCTTTACAGGGAGGTAGTTCTACTGGAGTCTAGAACAAGAAAAACTAGTGCGCAATAACTGGAATTAGTGAAATTGTTGTAAATCATTTTTCTTATTTCTTTCTCAGTAGAAACAATTGGCTCAGGAAGCAACCTAAATATGCTTTATTTAGTTTCCCATAGGTAAATTTAGGTATTTACAGAATGTTGTGCGTCAACAAGTAGCCGACCAGATAGTACACATGACCGGTTATTGTTTTTATTTCTTAAATTATAAATTATTTTTTTAAATTTTATTTATACCATAAACAGTACCACAGAGATAACAGGTAGAATTGTACTTGACTGTTGACCACTGTTTACATGGCAACATGTTTGAAAGGAGTCAGTTTCTACCTTTCCACTCAGAATACGTCCAAATGAAATATGTCTAGTCACAGTAACCCCCTACAATCAGTTTGATGGACCCAACCAGGAGCCCAGCATTGGATCGGCCCCTAGTTACTGTGGCCCATCAGACTTGTTCACTCCCCATAATAAACCACCCTCTACATCCCTGCCTCTGTCTCATCAATATAATATGTGATAGAACACACCTCTCTCACTCCTGAAATATTGATGGAAACTGTGGAGCCACTCAGTAATGTGATTACAAGGGCTAAGGAGTTCCAAACTTCCAAGTGTAAGTACCAGGGACACAATGTGGGTGGTTACCTTGGCCTGGGTATCCGACAGATCCCGCTGTAGCTTCTCACTCTTCACCTTGTACTCGTCCCGACCTGGCAACACACACCTGGCTAGCTGACTGCCCAGCATGGAAGGTTTCTGCAGCTTTTTTTTACCTAATCCTGTTGGGACCATCTTGATTTTTTGTTAATAAATGATGATAAGGCACAATTTGAATTATAGATTATTTTTATAGAATGTCATTCATATATATTGTCATCAGACAAAAGTACTGTAGAGTACTTTTGTCTGATGATGGTAACAACGCTGTTACAGAAACTTCACACACTATTTATTTATTTGGATTTGGTCTTATTACCTTGTGCTAATAGGTGACCATTTTTTCCAACTAGATAAACTTGGCCTCATGAATCTAAGCTCTAGCTGAACTAAATAAGCCAACATTTTACTGAGGATGGGCAAACCTGAGTTGGCTAAACCTGGAGTATTTATAACTTCTATCCACAGTTGACAGATGGTGTTATTTACAGCTCTAATGTCAATGCTGATACCTAGCTTCTTGGTCAAATTTTCTTGCTTCACTTTATAAAGTTTAAACATACAGTAATTCATTTGTGCACCATCAATATAAAAGTGATGAAACCATTTTAGCACAATTTTCTTTTTCCAATTGAATTATTAGATCAAGTTCTGTTTACTCACTGGCCTCCATCTTATAGCACTCATCCTGCAGCATGTCCAGCCTGAGCTGCAGCTGCCGTCGCGGGTCCAACCCCGGCTCCGGCTCTGGTCGGGACTGGTGATGGTGGAGGTCGCGCTGGAGGGCGGCTTTCTCCTCCTGCAGCTCCTGCAACTGGTGCTCCAGCTCCCGGCACCGCATGGCCAGCTGGCGGTTCTCCTCCGCCATCCGCTCCTGCTGTTCCTGCAGGATGTAGGAGTCTCCTCCCAGCCCTCCTGTGGCAGCCACTGGCAGACTGCTGTCCCGGCTGGTGGGGATCAGCTGGAATACCACGGGACCAACCATTCAACAGACTGTGGACCTAACCTAGCTTACAGGCAACATAGTGCCAACCTCTTTTTGATTGTATTCAGGCTTACAAAACAGTATCTTTGGAAAAATAAAAAAAAATGGATCTAGCTGTTGAGGCAACATAATGAAGTTAAGTATTTCAACATGCAAGAATGTGCAACACCTCAGATTTGTTCTTCTTCTAAGAAGTAAGGGCTCACCTCCTGGATGGCTTTCATGATGACTTGCTGGATTGACTCCTCTAGTTTCATGATGGCCTGGATGTAAGCTGCCACAACCACAATGTACCATGTGCCTCCTCTTGTACGGTGCAGGCTTCTCACCTTGTTTGTTGGTGCAGTTGATGGCACACCCAAGCACCATCTGCAGTAGCCGGCCTGTCTCCTCAGCATCTCCCCGTTCTCCAATGGCACTCACATCTGGCAGAGAGAATCCAGAAAACTGCTGGTCCAGGATCTGCAATCAAATGGTTGACTGCAGTTCTTCTAAAGAAGAGAGGAAATATGTAAAAAGGGTAGTGCTTGCCTATGCTAATGATCTCTTTTCTACCAAATATTTCTAGCTATCCAACAAGAAATTTATAGTGGAATGGCTAGAGAGGGCTAAGCTGCCACCTCAGAGAGATGGTACTACATCTTGTGTACTAATATAGACTTCTGTGCAACAAAATCTACAACTTGTTAAACTAAATGAACACAGCCATAGTATGTTCCTAACCCCTAGTACAATTGCCATGTGTTGGTTCAGTAGCTCCCAAACAGTGACTTAGTAAGCCACCAAATACCATGGGAGTGCAGGATGAACAACATCAAAATAGACAATAAGAACCTAAAATGTGGGAAACGGGACTCACCTCATTGTAGTAGTCCACGATGCCTTTCAGGATCTTCTTCAGGTTACTGACCTGGAACACAAGATGGACCACACAATGACCTGCTGAATCATCATTGGGACAGCATTGAGTGCTGGAAAAAAAGACAATATCTCCTTTCTAATGGCTTGTGACTGTTAGAAAGGTTTTAGGGTTTTATATTATTTTAGAAATTAATACATACCATTTTAGTAATTGAAAATAGTTTATTGAAAATGCAAAACTATATCTACAAATTTATTTACAAGTAATAGTATATAAGAATAGTGAGGAGTGATAACTATGGAAATATTAATGATGATATACCACAGAATATTTAAAATAATTATTCAGTGACAATATTATATAAAATATTAAAGTCTAAAATTGAATTCATATATTCAACACTCCTTCTTGAATTCATGTTTTAGAGTTTTAATTACTCTATCAAAACATCTGTAGCAGTGAAGATCTGTGTTTTTCAAAAGTTTCCTTTGGCAGAGGCTTGGTTAGGATATCAGCAACTTGGTCTTGGGTTGGGCAAAACTGAACAGCAACATTTTCTCTTATCTGATCTTTCAAAAAATGATATCGAACATCTATATGTTTTGTCTTTCTGTTCATTTGTCCTGTCTTCATTAAAGTCATTGCACTTTGGTTGTCAATATTTAGTTTAGCAAGAATGGTTTCATTTGTAAGTTCTTCAATTAGTGCTTTTATATAAATGAGTTCTTTCACACATTCAGCTTTTACAAAATCCCAAGTTTCATTTTTCTTCAATGAAT
The DNA here is from genome assembly GCA_030710605.1 of Cordylochernes scorpioides. Taxonomy (NCBI): domain Eukaryota; kingdom Metazoa; phylum Arthropoda; class Arachnida; order Pseudoscorpiones; family Chernetidae; genus Cordylochernes; species Cordylochernes scorpioides. The sequence goes on from CP092866.1 coordinate 68,990,379, forward strand.
CTTTTTCTTCCTGTATTGCTTTTACCCAGTTTTCTTTGTCTACTCCGGTTACAGCTTCATTGTATGTTAACAATCCTATTTCTTCAGAAACAGAATTCAACACTTCATAATCTTTTAGTCTTTCAGGTCTATTGATATTTTCTCTATTCCTTAACATATATTTTGAATTGGTCGAGTTCTGTGGTTTATCATGGGTATCCAATTCCATTTTAGTGTCTTGACTTTCCTCTATTTCAGAATCCAAATCTTCTCTGTATCTTGGCTGAATGACACTGGTCATTTCATTTGCTAGTTTTCCTGTCAACACCACATCTCTTGCAATTATAATCCTTCTTTTCTGCATGTCCCACAATCTGTATCCATTTCCACTGTATCCGATAAGTGAATATTTTTCACTTTTACTATCCAATTTTTTTAGGTTTCCCAATTTTTTGACATACACTTCACTCCCGAATAATTTTACATTAGAAAGATTAGGCTTTCTTCCAAACCACATCTGTGCTGGTGTTGTTTGTACTGTATTTGAAGGGCTTCTGTTGATTAAATAGGCAGCGACTCTTGTGGCCTCTCCCCACATTTCCTTATTTAATTTGGAATCCAGCAAAAGTGCTCTGGTTTTTTCAATCAGAGTTCGATTCAACCTTTCTGCTTTTCCATTCAATTGTGGAGTATATGGAATTGTAAAATCAAGTATTATTCCTTTCATTTTGCACCATTCTTTAACTTGCGTATTGGCATATTCACCGCCATTATCACACCTTAATTTTGACACTTTCGCATTTAAAAATCTTTCTACTTCATTTACATATTCTTTAATATATTCTTTTGCTTCATATTTATTGCTGAGCAAATACACATAACAGAAATGTGTATAATCATCCAAAAATGTCATTATATATTTCTTATTATCATGTGTTAAGGGTTCTATTGGGCCGCACAAATCAGTATGAACAATTTCCAAAGGTCGGGTAGCTCTAGATCTTTCATTTCCAAATGACTTCCTAGTTTGCTTTGCCATGATGCAAATTTCGCACACATCATTTTCCTGTTTTTCCAATTTGTTAAGCTCCATACCATCAACCAAACTTTCAAGTTTTCTTAGATTCTGCATCCCAATGTGTCCCAATTTTCTGTGCCATTCTTGGGTTTTGTTTTCACTTGGTAAGGTAAGGTTCGAGTCATTTTGCTTTGAAAAATGTTGTTCAATATTTACAGCATAAAGTCCATTTTCAAGTTGATCTCCTCCTAGAACTTTTTTTCCATCTTTCAAAATTGTCACTTTATCACCTTTAAAATTTACTTCTCCTCCGTTGTTAACAATTGAGGTCACTGACAAAAGGTTTTTTGATAATTCAGGCACAAATATTACTTCATTTAGGTTACATTGTCTCCCCTTAAATTGTCCTGAAGTTTTTGCTCTCATACCTTCTTCTTTTTTGGCAACATTGATGTTCACATCACACTTTTTTGATGATCAAGCAACTTTTCTTCATTAATCATGTGACAGGTGGATCCGCTATCAACAATGAAAGTGACTGATGATCTTTTATCATATTCTTCTCTTTGTTCAGCAATGAAAGCAATGGGAGGTTGCTTTTCTTTGTTCCTGAAATAGCAGTCTTTTTCTTTATGATTAAACTTTTTACATATTCTGCATTGTTCTTTGTTTACTTTAGCAGCAGGTTTACTGTTGTTCTTAAAGAAACAGTCCTTTTCTTCATGGTTAGTTTTTTTACAAAATTTGCAGAATTTTCTTTGGGTGCAATTTTTAGATATATGTCCTGGTTTATTACAAGTAAAACATACCTTTTGTTTTGTTGCATTCATAGCCACTCGGTCTTCTGGTTGGCTCTGTCTATTTCTTCTTATTTCTTCAGTGGTCAATCTTGATATTAGATTTTCAATAGTTTTTTCATCTTTTCCAGTTGACTCCCAAGCAGTACAAAAATAATCATATTCTTCTGGCAAAATTGTTAAAATCTTTGAAATAACAATATTGTCATCAAAGTTCTGTTTTAGATTATTGAGTTTAAAAGCCAAATTTCTTAAATTACTTATGTTGGCTACAAGGTCTACATTTTTATCAAATTTATAAGTGTGAAATTCTTGTAGCAGCTTACATTTTAATTGTTCATCATCTCTTTCAAATATTCTGCATATGGTGTCATACATTGATTTGGCATTTTCACAATGTATTATGTGTGTTAATATCGTTTTATCGATGCTCGAAATAATATATTTTTGGGCTTTAGCATCTTTTATTATCCATGCGTTTTTTTCTTTTTCATCCTTTTGATCTTTAAAACACAATTTGCCATTTATTGTTTCAATTAAATTATTAGCTTTAAAAATAATGTTAATTTGAAATTTCCAAATATCAAAATTTTCAGAGTCTTTTAATTTATCTATAATCGAAATATCTTCCATAACAGCAGCCATTTTTATTTTTACGATTTTAGATTTTAAGTTATAACCACGCTTTATGCTGCCACTGTTAGAAAGGTTTTAGGGTTTTATATTATTTTATAAATTAATACATACCATTTTAGTAATTGAAAATAGTTTATTGAAAATGCAAAACTATATCTACAAATTTATTTACAAGTAATAATATATAAGAATAGTGAGGAGTGATAACTATGGAAATATTAATGATGATATACCACAGAATATTTAAAATAATTATTCAGTGACAATATTATATAAAATATTAAAGTCTAAAATTGAATTCATATATTCAACAGTGACAACATTGTATCAACTCTTTATACAGCCTTCAATTGATAGTTTCTTTAAAAATCAACTGCAACAACCCTATTTGAAAATACTACTACCTCTACAACTAAATGTTCCACAATATCAATAAGTAATTCCAGAGAAATAAATAACTATCATGGAATCAGATATATAATGATGATAGTTTGCTACTATGGTGCTAGGATCTTGTTTCTTCCATCATCCCCAGTTGTTTGGCTGCCATTAAAAGAGAGTCAGTTCCATGATGTGACAGTCTGAAGAAGTATGCAAGATATCTGGGCATACTTGGCCAGATTCATCCACTGAAGATTTGGGGAGAGAATCTTACAACCTGAACATCCTTGAAAGTTAAAACTTTATATTTGGGCCACGATTAGTGACACCAACAACAGTGATATCTACTTATATATTTGCCTTATTCTGTCTGTTTGTCTGTTTGTTTGTCTGAAGCTCACGGATGGGATTTTTCATAACCATCGGTGGTTCAGTGGTAGAATGCTCGCCTGCCACGCGGGCGGCCCGGGTTCGATTCCCGGCCGATGCATTTTTTTTTTTTTTACAATTTTTAAAACTCATTTATATATTATACAAGAATGACATCCACGGCGCCAATTTATAATTGTAACGAATAGTATTTGAATAAAAGCATTTAATCGGGTAAAACCCGGGCGTTGCCCGGGTCATTCGTATATAATAATTGTATAAACGAATGCAAGACAAAATCACCGCGAATGTTTCTTTTTTTTAAGGCAATTTCTTTTTAAGGCAATTATCGTTATTTATCGTTAATTTTTGTTTCGATTTTATTGAAAAAAAAAAACAATATGGTGCCTTTAAAAAATGATCTTTATTACTATGCAGTTTTCTATTTAGTCAATATACCTAAGTTCATGTTGCAAATGTAATTATCTCTATCGATTTAGTAGGTGAAATGCAAAAAAAGAAAATCGACATGATGAAATCTTTATGAAAATTCACATTTTTATTTTTATATTTTCAAGACACACACAGTTTGGGACGGGACGTTTCACAAGAGAGACATCCACGGCGCCAATTTATAATTGTAACGAATAGTATTTTAATTAAAACATTTTAAAAAACACACAGTTTGGAACGGGACGTTTCACAAGAGTGACATCCATGGCGCCAATTTATAATTGTAACGAATAGTATTTGAATTAAAACGTTTTTAAAATATATACGCACTCGGGTAAAACCCGGGCGTTGCCCGGGCCATTCGTCTAGTATATATATATTTTTTGAGAGATAGGACCAAGTGTTTGGTGAGGTTTCCCAAAATTGGAATCCTTTTTTTTTTAATGAGATGGTGAAATGACACAAATGAGGTATATTACAGTAGAATATCTCGTGCGAGATCAATGCCTAAAAAAAAAAAATCATGATTAGTAAATGGTCTCTTATTTGAGGTCAAGTCATTTTTAAATTGACACAAAGGTGATGGGTCATTCAGACAAGATTTTACTGTAATTAAAAAGGGCAAAAAAATGTAGAGTTCAACTATTTCAAGCCTGCCTTAAGAATTATCCACCATTGAGGAAAGGTGTATAACTGCAGACTGGAAAGGTTACAGTAGCAAAAAGTGCTTCCAAGAGGCTGAAATCAGGAAGGATGGAGTGTGTTACAAGTGCTAACTCTTTTTTTTTTTTTTTTGCTTATCTCTAGTACATGTGGTACAGGCCATGATAATCATGGTGGGGTAGAAGTAGGTGACTGCTTTTTATACATGTGAAAAGCAGTTCAACTTTGTACTTACAAATGTGCCAGAGCCCCGTTTGGTTACTTGCACTCGCTGGTGGGGTTGGACTTTTCCAAGAATCAGGGGCCATTAGAGCTTTTTTTTTTTAAATCAGAAAAAAAGTGTCCAATGCGGGAATCAAACCCGGGTCATTGCGGTCGAAAACCAACGGTTTAGACTATCCTTCCACCGACCCCCAGTACTAACTCTAAATGGACTTTAAATAGAAAGTTTTTCAGAGTTAAGAATCTCCATGGTAGAATAGGTGACCTTGGTACCAACTCACCTTCAGCCTCCAGTTGAGACCACAGTCCAACTTTATCTTGGTTCTCCAGGACTCATCAAAGTAGGCCGGGTCTCTGCCCAACACAGTTAGTGAACATTCCTGCTGGGTGAGTGGGTATTTACTGACACATTCTGGAATGGAGTAGGCCACGTAGGAATCTCCTACAGTAGATCTTTAGGACAACACCTAGTTGGCAGAGACAAAATGTCCTTGAGGGAGACTTACTGGAAGTAGCTAATTGGTAAAAATGGTCATTTTGGCCATGTAAACTGTCAACTCAATAGAGATGTCTTCTAGCGGAAGTGTCTTCTTATGGAGGTTCTACTTTATTCTGAATTTGTATGTGGTGTGTGTGAAATGAGTGAAATCTGTAAAATAAGAACAGAACTATTTTTTTTTGCTTATCCCAAGTACACGTGGTACCAGCCATGATAATCATGGTGGGTAGAAGTAGGCGACTACTTTTACTGTAAGTGCACCACATGTCTACACATGTGAAAAGCAGTTCGACTTTGCACTTACAAATGTGCCAAAGCCCCGTTTGGTTACTTGCACTCGCTGGTGGGGTTGGATTTTTGCAAGAATCGGGGGCCATTGGAGCTTTTTTTTTTTTGAGAACAGAACTGTGATCCTCTTCACTGAACAATAAGGTACAATTTGGATACACATATATAAGAATCACAAGGTGAATAAATAACTAAATTATACACGGTAACAACATTGATACCAAAACATCACCTATTTGGATCCTGTTACCATGGGAGAATATCCCCCACCAGAGTCCCAAGCACAACAGCCAGCCTGACACCAGTCCCACATCTGTGACAAGGATGCTTTTTCCTTCCATTGTTGTCTAGCCACCTAGTGTGTCGCTACACTAGAATGCCTGAAGACAATTCTAATTTTACACAGTTCCATTTGACACCAGGAGTCAGGTGAACATCACTTGGTGGAGTGACATTATCGCAACAACCAAACTTTCTTAGATTGGTCTTATGTACCTTCAAAACAAATAATTTTTTTTTTTTCTTGTGATAAAAATTTGACATTAAAAACATGCTATTTAGATTGAGTGCCCAATCAAAATTGATGGATGCCACAGCTCTGACATCAGTGTATAGGTGTCCAATTGTTGAAGAATAATATAAGCAAATTTCTCAAAATAGAAAGAAAGAGGGGCAGCTAAATCAGGATTAAAATTTCTCAAATCACAACCCAAAATCATAATATATAGAGTTATGTGGGATAAAAACTCCCAGACAGACAAAATTTATACTAATGATAAGGTTCAATTTGGATTATAGATTAGAAAAACACAAGGTAATAACACCAAATCCAAATAAATAGTGTGTGAAGCTTCAGAAACAGCATTGTTACTATCATCAGACAAAAGTACTGAATGAACAAAAATATCACAGCACGTTCCTAAATAGTACTATTATCAAATGTGTGTAAACCAGATAGCATATAAGAAGAGAATTATTTTCTAGGAAACCTAAGCAATACTATTCCTATTTCTTCTCATCTTGTTTACACACTTGATAACAGTACTATTTAAGAACATGCTGTGATGTTAAGGCACTATATCCCACGTGGTCTAGTGGCTAAGATATCTGGCTTTCATCCAGAAGGTCCGGGTTCGATTCCCGGTGTGGGAACTTTTTCGGGGCTCAAAAATCATTCATTTTGGTTAGCAACCCCGTAAATAAAGATATTTCCGTTAAGGCACAATTTGGATTATAGATTATAAACACAAGGTAATAAGACCAAATCCAAATAAATAAATATTGTGTGATGTTTCAGTAACAGCATTGTTACCATCTTCAGACAAAAGTTTGTCATGACACTTTTGTCTGAAGATGGTAACAACGCTGTTACTGAAACATCACACAATATTTATTTATTTGGATTTGGTCTTATTACCTTGTGTTTATATTCTATAATCCAAATTTTGCCTTATCAATCCAAAACACTATTTATTTGGATTTGGTCTTATTACCTTGTGTTTATAATCTATGATCCAATTGTGCCTTATCAATCCAAAACACTATTTATTTGGATTTGGTCTTATTACCTTGTGTTTATAATCTACTAGCCAAATGACCCGGGCAACGCCCGTGGTTTACCCGATTGAATGTTTTGATTCAAATACTATTTGTTACAATTATAATTTGGCGCCTTAAATAAATGCATATGTTAGTTAATAACTATAGCCTATGTGCTTTATCTGTCTATGTACTGTTGGCTTCCGTAGGCGTCTCTTACTGGGAAAAAGAAAGAGAGGATTCCATTTGGTTATTATCTAATATATGCATTTATTTAGGGAGCGACCCGCTCCAACACAATAGTTACAAAGACGAAATAGCGAGTGGGGGGGCAAAGGTGGCGTGACCGTAGCCAACCAATAGGAGGGCGCCATTCCAAAAAAAAAAGCAAACGGTAACAGAGATGAAAACTGATTATTAGGAGATGAAGAATGACGCTCGTAACTGTATATAGAATAATCCAAATTGTGCCTTATCAATCCAAAACACTATTTATTTGGATTTGGTCTTATTACCTTGTGTTTATAATCTATGATCCAATTGTGCCTTATCAATCCAAAACACTATTTATTTGGATTTGGTCTTATTACCTTGTGTTTATAATCTACTAGCCAAATGACCCGGGCAACGACCGTGTTTTACCCGATTGAATGTTTTGATTCAAATACTATTTGTTACAATTATAATTTGGCGCCTTAAATAAATGCATATGTTAGTTAATAACTATAGCCTATGTGCTTTATCTGTCTATGTACTGTTGGCTTCCGTAGGCGTCTCTTACTGGGAAAAAGAAAGAGAGGATTCCATTTGGTTATTATCTAATATATGCATTTATTTAGGGAGCGACCCGCTCCAACACAATAGTTACAAAGACGAAATAGCGAGTGGGGGGGCAAAGGTGGCGTGACCGTAGCCAACCAATAGGAGGGCGCCATTCCAAAAAAAAAAGCAAACGGTAACAGAGATGAAAACTGATTATTAGGAGATGAAGAATGACGCTCGTAACTGTATATAGAATAATCCAAATTGTGCCTTATCAATCCAAAACACTATTTATTTGGATTTGGTCTTATTACCTTGTGTTTATAATCTATGATCCAATTGTGCCTTATCAATCCAAAACACTATTTATTTGGATTTGGTCTTATTACCTTGTGTTTATAATCTACTAGCCGAATGACCCGGGCAACGCCCGTGTTTTACCCGATTGAATGTTTTGATTCAAATACTATTTGTTACAATTATAAATTGGCGCCTTAAATAAATGCATATTTTAGTTAATAACTATAGCCTATGTGCTTTATCTGTCTATGTACTGTTGGCTTCCGTAGGCGTCTCTTACTGGGAAAAAGAAAGAGAGGATTCCATTTGGTTATTAACTAATATATGCATTTATTTAAGGAGCGACCCGCTCCAACACAATAGTTACAGAAATGGGGGGGGGGGGGTAAAGGTGGCGTGATCGTAGCCGACCAATAGGAGGGCGCCATTCCAAAAAAAAAAGCAAACCGTGACAGAGGCCACGCATGACGCTCGTAACTATATAGAATAATCCAAATTGTGCCTTATCAATCCAAAACACTATTTATTTGGATTTGGTCTTATTACCTTGTGTTTATAATCTGTAATCCAAATTGTGCCTTATCAATCCAAAACACTATTTATTTGGATTTGGTCTTATTACCTTGTGTTTATGCTGTGATGTTTTTATATCATTACTATACAAGATACTCTTCAAAATAAAGGCAATATCAATCCTGGATTCTGAATGAGCCACAACACCTTTAAGCTTTTTACTGGGGTGATGAAATGCATTGTTCGAGTATATGTTTGAAGGGAGAGGAGCTTCATTTGGTACTTGAATAACATCCTCCCATAACTTTATGTTATGTATAAATACATCTATAGTGGAATTTGACATTTTTCTAAAACTATGCTAAAATACTAAAATGAGTACTTTTTTTTTTAACCCAGGAATTTCTGTGTACTTATTAATGACTTTAACCTCTTAATCACTTGGTAAAACGAGTCTTTGTAAAAATTCAGGAAAAAAATTCACTCAGCGCTAATATTTTCTTCTCCGTCAGTTTGTGGCCATTCTGGTTACAACAGTAACTCTGATGTCAGCATGAGCGTGTCTGACAAACATACAACCAAATTTAGATGATAAAAACATGGCGAAGGAAGACAAGTTTCTTTTATTGATGCATTAGAGCAAAGCTTTCGGGCAAAAGCCCTTCAACAGGGCCATGTTTTTATCGTCTAAATTCAATCCAGGAAGAATTCTTTATCTATACAACCAAATCATCCTGATACAATAGAACCTCTCTCAACACGTAGTTGTCCATTAGAGAAAGGTGTCCTCCTTAGTAGAGAGCAGCTCATTGGTAAAAGTGGTAATTTTGGCAATGAAAACTATCTCCATTATATATGCTAGCAAGAGTGTCCTCTCATGGAGGTCCTGCTGTATGTATTTGGTCCATAAGTGACAATGGCTGGAAATCCCAGCAAAGACTCACTCACATGAGATGGAGCACTTGAGCCATGGCTACTCCATCGGAGAGCTGTTGGACAGTCTGGTGTGGGGCCTCGATGGGAAATGTCTGCAGCTGTCAACACACATCATTGTCACCATTTTTAACCTCCTGCCTGTCAATGTGCAGACACAGCAAATCTACACTGGGAGGTGGGTATATAAAACTCCCCTGGTCAGCAGGAACTGACACGATCCAGTAGGACAGCTCCTGACCAGAATATAGTAAGCCTGACTGAAGCAGTTGTAATGGTTACAAAATCACAATATGGAAGATATCGGTAGAAGCCTCCTCCCCATTACAATTCCCAATAAGATCCATAGAAGCATAGGGTGCCTCTCCCGTCAAAATAAACGTCATAACCTGACGCCATCTGATGGGAGAAGCGCCCTATTCTTCTATGGATCAATTTCCTCCTGGCAAATTTTCCATCCCAATAAGATGATGATAATGATGCAAGTCTAGACTAAGCAGGTCTGAAACTGATAACAACAAGAGATGTTCAAGCAGTCTAGGAGTTAGTTCTCTTAGTAAACTTAATTCACACCTTGCAAGAAGAGGTGCTAGGGGGCATTACAAAATTCAAGTCTTGCAAAGAAGGCAGTGGTCCGAAAAATTAGGCAACCTATTGTCTAGAGGTTCAACTAACGGCTGTCACCACCCCCCATCCTCTGGTAAGAAATGGATCTGGTCGGCACATTCTGCTACTGGGTGTGATGATATTTCTGTGTGGTGGGAGTGCACACAAGAAGAGCAGCTAGTGCCATTAATACAGATACTAGACTTCCTCAGGGCCAAACAACAACATTTTATTAAGACATTTTGCCTTACAGAGACTTGTCTCTGAATCTAAGGGAAAAAAAAGGCAAACAATGTTATCTACTTGATTAAAGGAAGCTTTTGAGCAAGCCCTTTTCCAGCTAACTTGCGGCATCTTATGATTTTTTTTTTTTTTTGCAATTTGTTGAAATCCGCAAAATCCTGTAATGATGAATGGTAAAAGTATCAATAAGTAATTAGGCAATCAGCTATATATAGTCTTGGTGGAAAGACCGAACAAAACCTACATGTCCACTATATAGCCATCTTCATTTTAATTTTTCTGATGATATTCTCAGCTTTTCTGCTGAACTGTAAAACTGGTAGCACAAGTAATCAAGGCTCTCATTGGAAAATGGATCAGAGAGTAACATGTTAGGTTGATAGGCATGAGAAACTGCCATTTTCCTCTAGGCCAAGCAATGCTATAAAAGCTGCTGTAACGTAGAGAATTGTGCCATTGAGCCAACAACTTAACTATCAAGTTACTTCCGCTACCTGCTCAGCTCTGACTGTGATCTGGATGTATGTCCCACCAATGTGCTGGGATATAATACACTAGAGACAGAATGTAGAAAAGACACTTCCAACATATAACAATAAAAATTCCCATGTGATGTATATAGATCAGTGGCTTGCTCCCAGTGCTATCAGCCTGTCAGTGAGACATATGCCACTTCATTTTTGTTTGGCCTTCTAAACAAGAATTCCTTTTTTTACTTATTCCAAGTACACTATAGTATAGGTCATGATAACCATAGAGGGTAGTTAGTGGTTATTTTTGCTGTATGTACACTACACATCTGTATATGTAGAAAGCGATTAGACTTTTGCACTTACAAGATGGCAGAACCCTATTTTGGTTACTACCATTTAATGGTGGGGTTTGACTTTTACTAGAATCTGAGGTCATTGAAGCAATTATTTCTTCAGGAAAAAAAAAAAAAAGTCCAATTTCAACAAAGTTTACTTTCTAAATCACAAAATCTGGTAATAAGGTCACTTGTCCAATGACAGAAGAAGCAGGTCCTCCCACACACACAACTTGGGAGATGTGGAAGGTATGGAACATGGGAGAGCTAAGCCACATGGCCTAATGGGACCTCATCTAATTTCCTGTTGTCGCCAGACAACATGAAAGTGGATCCCCATCTCCACACCAGTTCAGAAATCCTGGCATTTACACCCTGCTTCTAAATACCTGGAGGAAGAGAAGAGTGTAAGACAATTAGGGCTCCAAATGAGCAACTTCCATGTTGACATCCTATTGATGATTAGGAAGCCGCCCGGTATGTAGAGCATTAAAGAACTACCTTGTATGGTGTTGACAGGCTCTCCCAGACCTCCTTTTTTATTATCCCATTGTGTAATTCCTCCCACAAGGGCATTCCTTGATTAGGTTAACAATCTTGGTGTCCTGTCTTGAGATTCCCATGTATTCCAGGAGATGGTCCTCTCTGGTTCTGTCTTCTGACAGCAGCCATTCAAGGACAGTCCATTTTTGATTGTTCAGTGCGATATAGAATAGCAGTCTCACAGCCACTTTCTTAGTGGCTCTATTTAGGTGGTTACTTGGTTTTGGAGGAGCAGGGACTAGGTACAAGTTTAGTCTTTAGGTTTGGGACACCCGCAAGTTTTTGTGCTGAAGGTGCGTTCTAGACAAATAAACTCCTTGTCTTACAAATTGATTTCTAGTCCACTTGGTGTCACAACTAGATGTACATTATAGCTAGAGGCACATTATTAAGGGAGTAGATTATCAACTCAAGAACAACAGTAGTTCAAACAGTAGCTTTGCAATTTATAGTTTGGAAGTAGCAAAGGGAAATTCCATTGGTCCAGCGGGGATAAAAGCCAATACACGAGATCGATCTGTCTTATTATTATTTTTTCATATCCTTTGGTCCTTTGGACAAAATCTTGGAGATCCTATTTTTTTAGGACAATTGAGTACTTTGTTCAGTTCCTTCTATAGAGTACTCAATTCCTATACATTTAAGTATATTCTGGTAGGGCTGGCTTCTTCAGTTTGGCACTATTGGTAAGGTTTTTGTCCCTTCTTTAAAAATCAATGGACACAGGTGACCTGATTTTAATATTGCTAATTTTATGAATTATGATAAGGTACAATTTGGATAAAAGATTAGAAACACAAGGTAAAAGACCAAATCCAAATAAATAAATAGTGTGTTACATTATGTAACAGTATTGTTACCATCATTACTGAATGATTCAGTACTTCTGTCTACTACTAATTCAATACTTTTGTATGATGATGGTAACAATGTTGTTACCGAAACATCACACTATTTATTTGAATTTGATCCTATTACCTTGCATTTTCGATTATTTTTAGTTGGAGGGTTTGTTTGTTTGAGGCTTCTATTTGATGAGTGAGTCTTTGTTTTGTCTTATTAGTTGAAGTTATAGCAGGTTGATGGCTGAAAAATAGGATTTTAGTTTTTACATAACAACATTTTTATGTTTAAGACATGTAGTGCTAATGAATGTTTTAATACAACAATGTATCACAAGGTGAGAAGAGGTTCCAAATTAACTACAGAAGATCCTTTCTCTAAACTTGATAATTTGGATTATTGATTAGAAACACAATAAGACCAAATCTAAATACATATATACTATTTACAAATATGCTTTTAATTATATTGCAACAAAGTAATTATTATATTTTAAGTACAGATTATTAATTCTTTTATATTTATATTAATTTTGTTTATATACAGTTAAACCTGTCTATAGCGCCCCCTCTAAATAGCACCTTCCTCTCTATAGCGCCCGATTTTAAACAATAAAATGTAAACATTTTACATTAAAAGTGACCTAAACACAAGGTAATAAGACCAAATCTAAATAAATAAATAGTGTGTGATGTTTCGGTAACAGCGTTGTTACCATCTTCAGACAAAAGTACTGAATGAGAAATTTGGAATGAAAATATCTTATTTACAGGGCTGCTAACCAAAATAGAGATATTTCCATTCCAAATTTCTCATTTAGTACTTTTGTCTGAAGATGGTAACAATGCTGTTACCAAAAACGTCACACACTATTCATTTATTTCGATATGGTCTTATTACCTTGTGTTTATAATCTATAATCCAAATTGTGCCTTATCATTAAAAGTGACCTGTCTATAGCACCTCCTCTCTATAGCACCCTATTTTGGTGAGTCCCAAGAGGGGACGCTATAGACAGGTTTAACTGTATATTATATTTATATTATCTGGAAACTTCTCCCTCATTGCTTATCTTATAAATGTTGATTTTGTGCTTGCAATAAATAAATTGCTGTGTCATCCTGAAGTTTGTCTTCCTACAATATCTTTAAAAAAAAAAGGGGGGTTTTCCCACTTCTAATTCTAAGAATAGTATTGTTTAGGGTTATTAGAAAACAATTTTCCTCGTATCTGTTATTTTGTTTACATACTCATGATAACAGTACTATTTAAGAACATGCTGTGATATTCTCATTTAGTACTTTTGTCTGATGTTGGTAACAACACTGTTAGCGAAACATCATGCACAATATATTCATTTGGATATGGTGTTATTACCTTGTGTTTTTCTAAACTTAAAACTACAATCGTCAGGTTATAGGCAGTGAAATTGTTGAACTGGTTTGAGAACCAAGGTGACAAGACCAAATATTATAAAATAAATGAAGTTTCCAGGGTTAAGTTTCTTGTACAACTTTTTTATTTTCAAGCTTTCGGACTTTTCAGTCCTTCAACAGGATTATCACTTTAACAATTTAATAATAAATACATTTTTATATACTCGTTATTATATACATATTTTAAATACCTACTATATAACGAGAGAAAATATACTACATTATTTCTGTTTGAAAATCAAAATTTTTTGAAAATATACGTGCGTGGTGGATGGATGGATGATAGATGCTGGTTGAATGATATCTTGCGACTTCATATCTATAAAAGACCAAATATCTATAAAAATAAAGGTGGCCTCTCTCCCATCAAAATAGATACTAAAACTAACCACATCTATTGACCATCTCAGCAAACTAGCTGACTCAGGTCAGTGCTACAACATCAGCTTTGACAAACTGAGAAGCTTCCACCTGGAGACCATGGCTAATGGCCTTGTTTCACTTGGTAACAGCATTGTTACCATCATCAGATAAAAGACTGAATGAGAAAAAATATCACAGCATGCTTTTAAATAGTTACTGTTATCAAGTGTGTAAATAGTGCTCCCAGTCTTAATGACAAAGGCAGACTCGTTCTACTTGACCCAGTGTGGAGATAAGAAAGAAGAAGTAGAAGAAGAAGTGTGTAAATAAGATATTTTAGGTTTACTTAGAAACTATTTGTTTCTTATCTCTGCTATCTTGTTCACACACTTGATAATAGTAACTATTTAAAACCATGCTGTGATATATTTTCTCATTCATTTCAGACACTTTGCTTAGTAGCTTGTAAAACCATATTTTCTCTCTCTCTTTTCCTCATTCAGCCTTTTGTCTGATGATGGTAATGCTGTTATCAAATGTCACACAATATTTATTTATTTGGTCTTATTACCTTATATATCATAAAGATAGAGGCTGCCTGGCCGGCATTCATAGTTCTTCAAGATACATTGGCCAGTAAATCGGCCAGAGATAATAAAAAGATTTACTGGCTGAAGTATATTTAATATGAAGAACTATTACCTTATAGTTCTGCTAACAAGCTAATTTGTTTTAACTAAATGTTTGTATGGATAATATTTGCATAGGTTAGAGGCCAAGATTTGATATGGATCACAACTACGTGGTCAAAGAAGGTACTTCCAAATGTGGGAAATAACACAATGAATCGGCACATTGGATGTCACCCAGGGGTAGAATTAGTGTCAGCATAGCTGTGGCTGATAAATGACACACTTCCTTTCTCCAACCCTCTCTGAATTTTTATTTCTGAAACCTAATGAAAGAAAATAAGACCTAATCCAAATAATTTATTAGTGTGTGACGTTTCGGCAACAACATTGTCACCATCATTAGACAAAAGAATAAATCTAATATATATTAGATTTATTCTTTTGTCTGATGATGGTGACAACGTTGTTGCCGAAACGTCACACACTAATAAATTATTTGGATTAGGTCTTATTTTCTTTTATTATAATCTAAATTGTGCTTTATCATTTCTGAAACCTATAAATTCATAAAAGAAGAGAATTATATAGCATCAGCTATAACTTCCTAACAGCTTCTCTATAACAGCCTACCTCTT
>CP092866.1:69005939-69318304 GCA_030710605.1 Cordylochernes scorpioides
GTATGAACCGTCGGTAGACGAGTGGTATGAACCGTCAGTGGACGAGTGGTATGAACCGTCAGTGAACGAGTGGTATGAACCGTCAGTGGACGAATGGTATGAACCGTCAGTGGACGAGTGGTATGAACCGTCAGTGGACGAGTGGTATGAACCGTCAGTGGACGAGTGGTATGAACCGTCAGTGGACGAATGGTATGAACCGTCAGTGGACGAGTGGTATGAACCGTCAGTGGACGAGTGGTATGAACCGTCAGTGGACGAGTGGTATGAACCGTCGGTGGACGAGTGGTATGAACCGTCGGTGGACGAGTGGTATGAACCGTCGGTGGACGAGTGGTATGAACCGTCGGTAGACGAGTGGTATGAACCGTCGGTGGACGAGTGGTATGAACCGTCGGTGGACGAGTGGTATGAGCCGTCGGTGGACGAGTGGTATGAACCGTCGGGTTTCGACAGACACGACCCGGGATTATATCCCACATTGAACACTTTTTTTAAAAATTGCTTCAATGACTTCTAATTTTCGCAAAATTCCAATCACACCGGTGAATGCAAGTAACCAAACGAGATTCTGGTACCGTTGTGAGTTCAAAAGTCTGACTCTGCTTTCCACATGTGTAGAAATGTCCTGCACTTACAGTAAAAGCAGTCACCAACTACTACCTACTATGAACACCATTGCCTATTCCACGTGTACTAGGGATGACAATTAAATAATAATAATAACTCTCTAGGATTCAATCGCTAGGGGACAGATGACGTCACCACGTTACTCTTAGCTTTGTCGGAGCTCTGACATTTTCTCTCCTTTGCCCACCTCACCTTGCAGCTCCTGGATTCTGCGTCCCGTGTATGTCCTGGTTTTAGACGTCTATTATGACGGGAGAGGCGAGCCTTATCTCCTTAGATCAATTTCCTCCCGGCAAAATTTCCATATATCTATATATATATAACTAGTAGAAAAGCCCGTCCAAGGACGGGATCGGCTAGAGCAGGTGGATTCCTAATTTTATTTCTCACATTCCTTTTTGATACTTAATAATATGTAATCGGAAGCGTTCGAGGTAAAATAACGTTCATGGTCCGTCAGGGATCGATCCCCTTCCGAGCGTTGCAACATTTTACCTTTCGGGTCATTTTATTGATATTTTTTTTAATTAACATTTTTACTTTAAAAGAGGTGAACTTACAATGAATAAATTTCTTTGTAAACAACATTTTCGGTGAAGCAAGCTGAACTATTTTCAAGAAGCCTTCCTTGCTTGCTTCCGTGGATTATTTTTATTTTAACACACTTAGAGCTTTTCACCCTAGAAAAAGCAACATATAACTGACCATGGCTAAAAACTGGTTCAGGTAAATAGATGCCAACCATTTCAAGGGTTTGGCCTTGTGATTTATTTATTGTCATAGCGAAGGCTAATTTTACAGGGAACTGCCCCCTTCTGAGAATGAAAGGAATCTCAGAATGTATTGGGGCCAAGTAAACTCTCGGAATAAATACAGATTGATCTACTGCAGTGTCAGTCCGAACTTTTGCAATAATTAAATTAGGTAACAATTTAGTTACTACTAATCTCGTCCCGTTACAAAGACCTCGCTTTGTGTTTAAGTTTCGAAGAAGCATTATGATTGCTCCAACTTATAGCTTCAGCTTATGAAGTGGCATTCCCGAAGGGTTAAGGCTGTTGAGAAATACCGGTGGATAGCTCTCATTATCTTCAGGTGTCGCATCATCTATTGAGTCTGAGCTGAAATATGTTATGGAGTCACCTTCAAGGATATCTAAAACTCGGTTGTTGATATCATCAACATCCACATTTCTGGGACAAAGTATAGCCTTATCGGTATACTGTTCAAAGTCAGAAGGAAGCAATTTATCTCCATAAATTTCTTTGACTAAATCGCCATTGCAAACCATTTCAGATGGTATTTCAAATGTATCGGAGTCTAAGCCAAGATCATTTGTTAGCTCGCCATTTCCAAGCTTTAAAAGCCAGGCACTAAACTCTGGGTCAATTGATCTAATATTATTGTCTAATTTCAAAATATTAAATTTTTTTCCATAGAGGATGAAATTTAATACTTGAATCTACAATTGCAGCTTGAGTTCCATGTGGAACAACAGGCAAAGTCTGTCGGAAGTCCCCTCCAAAGACAATGGTTTTACCACCAAGTAGTTTTTCATTTTGCATGATTTCTTTCAAGAGATTATTAATGCATCTAAGAGCATCTTTTGGTGCCATGGTATCTTCATCATAAATAATGACATTTGCATGATCATCATTGCAACATGATCATCATTTTCAGGATGCAAGGCACCTGAGCGGTGATAAATCTGTCCGTTGATTCGGAAACAATAGGGCCCATATCCAGGAGGAGGTGCAAGGTTTGCTCCCATTGAAGCGAATGCTAGGGCACCGTTGACGGAACGGATGTTTTCCATGAAGTTCTTTGAAAGTTGATGCTTTCCAGTCATTAAACTTTCAAGTAGTTCAGAGGTTTGAATCGGTTCAAGTTCGACTTTTCCTTTGGAACAGCATTTATGAAAAGTTTTACTGTATGTCGTTTGTTCCAATTCGAAATACTTTGCTCTACATTTTGGGCAAACTTGATCAAGTTGGCCACAAAGGTGCAGGGGAATTTGATCTTCCTCGAAACATGTCCTTGTTGGCAAAGGTAGATTATCTCCCTGTCGAATTCTTTGCATCCTCAGCCTACTGTTTTCCCTTTGAAGGGCTCTTTGATTTTCGCTCATATTCATTCGGTATTGCCGTTGTTGTTCATTATGCCGTTCTCTTACGGGTGAATTTAAACGTCTTTGTCGCTGCTGTTCAATACGACGTTGCTTTGCTTCGATGGCCTCAACAATAGAAAGGGCTCTTTTAGGAGACATTGTTTATAAAAATAAAATAATCAAGCTAAATTAAAAAAATAAAATTATTTAAAAAATATTATTCCTCAAATATTCACCGAATAAATTGCCGAAAGCAAAAAAATGACTAATAAGGTCAGAATTGAATAAAATAAAGGATGAAAACAAAAACCAAACAGACCTACAGCCGGCCACGTCACTTAACTACGTAACTTGAACACGTGACACAGAATGGACCAATCCTATTCGGCTTCAACGAACAGACGCTTTATTATATGTGATATATGTCGGGCAAATCTATGGTTCTATTGATTCCTTTGAGTTTCTTAGTGAGTAAAGCTCAGTTTTTATACAAGACACATTCAATACACTTGTATTATAGTTTTTATATAGTTTTATATATTATATAATAGTTTTTATTCGTTATATATTCATTATATCCCCTTTAAATATATTTATTTCTATTCACCTCCATATATAATCAAACATGAATTTGAAGCAAATCAATATAAATAATCCACCTTCTCTATGGGTATCTTCAAGTGAACGAAGATTGATGAGCTACTATGAGAGGAAGTTTTATGCAACTTTAAACAGAGATGTTGTAGGTTGAAAGAAGGAGGAACAAGTTGAGTTATTTGGCCTTGTGATTTTTATCGTCGGCCCAGTCCACCAGTGATATAATTGTAGCCGACAATATCAGATTGAGGGACAATTGTCACACTTGTTGATACTGATAGAACTGTGGGAGATTAAGAACTCTGAAATATCTTACATAAAAATATCCCAGAGATATTCGGGAAGTGTTTACTAGATTATTGTGTTTTGATCCCGTTACACACCTGTACCGTACGCTGAAACTCTTGGATGTAGCCTTCTCTCGGGAGGGATGCACAAGGTCATTAATTAAAATAAGTTCAATAATTTATTCAAATTCGCAAAATTTGGAATTAAAAAACTTCCACGGGTGTTTTTCTTTGGCCCCTCCATGTATAAACAGAGTTAAAATACATTTTTGCAAATCCCTCGCACTGACCCTTATATATTTTTTTATCATTTGAACCGTGTGCTGTGAGGTGAGAAAGGGAATGGTAATGTGTGGCGTCTTCCATACGCTCCAGAAGTCCGGTTATACAGATTTGATTATAGTCACAAGGGGATTTTTTATGTTTAACTACTTTACTGGCTTTACTTTGAGTTTCTGTTATAAGAAAAAAAATATATATATATAAATTTTATATCAAAAACAACATAAATCATATAAACATAAAACAACAATTATAATAACGAGATAAACTTCCGAAACGTGGAACCCGCGTTCCTCAAAATGTCCGTCGTATTCAAGACTTGCGTCATTTCATCATCACGTTCTCCATGTTGTTGTTGTTGCTTATTCCTCAATTCGTTTAAACGATCTCCATTATATTCCATTGTCTCAGCTTTTCTTTTATAGTCCTTGGTTTTCCCATAGGTCTTTTCTAGACAACATGGAGAAGGAAAGAGAGGAGCACCTGCTGTTGGTTTGAAGACCTGGAAGTACCACTCAGTGTGACTTTGCTTCTTTTGGTTGGCCACTCCTGACATGGAGTGTAGATGCCTTTTGTGGCCGCTCAATGGAGAACAGACGCTACCAATTGATTATCCGTGGTAGGAAATAATGATAGAGTTTACTGAAACTAAATGTGAACCCGGTGCCTTTCCTTATGTAACAAAATATCGAATGATATAAGTGAAGACTATACTGAAGACAGGTCGTGTTATAGGAACAAAAGCTGGTTACACAAGAAGACAATTTTGTTAATTCACGGCATGACAAAAAGAGAGGTATCACACACAGTACGTATAGTGGGAGATAGGAACTGGAGATAGCCAGCTATCTCTGCTGCCGTGACTTGCGCTATGAGAGTTTATCTGAAGCAACACTTACCCGACCACCCGGCCGTACTTCTTGATCCAGCGGGTGTGTACTTCCAGCGGCCTCTGTCCACACACAGTACAACCTGACACAGGCCATTCTAAACACAGGGTGCATTGTACACTGTCTCATTTACAACTTCTTCTTGCATAAGTATAACTCCTTAAGAGATTACAGTACTAACAAAGAGGCTTGGTACATTGTAAGTACAAAAGTTGCTAAAAGTTGCACGTTCAGGAAGTGCCTTTTATCTCAAATTATAATTGTTATAAGGAGTCTTTCTGGAGAACAATTGCACGATATACTTCGAAGTGTACATGAAGAATGGTCGAAATATAAGGAAATAATTTAGTAATAACGTTTTTGTATCAGAGATGTTTATCGTTAACTATCTTTTTGTAGTATTTTAAATGATAGTAATCAGTGGTAACGTTCATAATTTATAAATAGTACCAATCGATACAGTACACAATGAACAAAGCAAGGCTGTCTGACATTCCTCAGATAGGACACCGAGGTTGTAAACATAACACTCACCTCCTTGGTGATCTCCCACATGTTCCCCAGCCAGAAGGAGGGCGGTGGACCCTGGATGCCGTGGTCCTTCCAGTAGGAGAGCTTCTTGCGTCTCCATCTAGATCGTTATCTAGAGTCAGCAAGATGTGGATAGAAGAAATTATACACTCATGGACAAAAATTAAGGAAGTTGTACCTTTTAGCATGTATATCGGAATTCAGACAATAACTCTGAAAGATATTTGATATACAGTAACCTTTATTGAAGATACACAAGATTAAAAAGTGTGAACAAAATCACTTCTGTCTCTTAAAAAAAACTGACGTCCGGGGACATCAAAGTCTCCACTTCCTTAATGTGTCCATGAGTGTACATAGAAAGTTCATCTAAAATTCACAAAAATATATTTACTATTGTGCTCTCCAAAAATCAACTACTCTGACTGTCAAAATAAACAGGACAAGGAAATCTTCTTCACTACTGGAAACTGGAAGATGGCTGCACTTCATTTATCCTGATTATCATCGTTTATTTTATTTTTATTTCTTGATGTTGTGTGTGTGGTGCAAAATAATGTTGGGACAGGTAAACCTATGAAGTCTATACCTCAATCAACGACCAAGATGGTCTAAACATTTCTTGATGAATTAGGGGTAAAGCATTCTGTGTTCATTTACATGATAAGAAAATGATTTCATCACAGCATATTTATACAATGATATCTTTATTTGTTCACAACCTTTTCCACAAGCAGTTAGTTAAAAATTGCCTGATTTAAATCAATTTCTAGGCAAATTTTCAAAACTTATTTCTCCTGAATATTTGAATATTTACTTTTACGAATTTCACTGTAAGATTATTCTCTGCTTTTCAGCCATGAGAATATTTTATTTAATGAAATGTTATTTGCATTTTGATGATATTTAAAGAGCATTCAATAAATTACAATATGATTTCCCAGAAAATCATCCAGTGATGTTTCTTGAATACAATTTTTTAATATCTCTTGGTTTCAGGATTCAGCGTCCTTCAACAGAAGTATTTTTAACTAACTAGAACCTATGATTAGTCCAGAACCCTCCTGTAGAAGGGTGTTAAAGTCCGAAAGTTAGAGGCATTAAAAATGTAAAGAACACATCCCTGGATGATCATTTGCCACATAATATAACGCAAGGGATTCTAATTTTGGAAAATAAAAATATGATTTAAAAAATCCGACCTTTTTCCACACATAATTCTTGTTCATCAAAAAATATGTCAAAAGCAGTTTGAAAAGAAAGACCTCACATGAATCTTTTTCTGTAGCAATTCGACTGTAACCTGATCAAAAATCACTATTAGGGAAGAATATTGCGAAGAGATTTTGTTTTTATAGAATGGAGGGAAAATTGCAGAAAATTCAAAAAAGTTGTAAATTCAATTTGAGATATGGAAGCATCTTTGACAAAGTTTCACAAATAGGATGCACGTACGGTAAACACAAATTGCTGGGTATGCAAATTGAGAACGACAGATATGGAGATGTAAACATTTAACATGCGCCATCTGTACCCATTACATTTAGTGTGAAGCGCTATAGACCCAGATCCCTATATACATATCCCTGTTGTACAAAGACTATTTGATCGCGGTATTAACAATATGAACTGTTTAACAACGAAGGATATAGACTGGAAATTATGTTTTAAAATCTATAGAATAAAGAGGGCAAAACAGTAATTTTCATTATTGGCATAAAGGGATACAGGAGAGAGAATGACAAGGAAATTTTAAACTTGGTGGAAGTAGTTTTATTAAATACAAAACTGTTGATATATGGACGACGAAAACAGGAAATGCCTTCATTAGTCTCCCTGAGTATACTCAAGATGATGATGCTGCAGAAGTCTAGACTAAATAGACATTGAAAGAACAACAAAATCACCAAAGGTGTTCCAGACAAGAGTCTGAACTGACAGAAACTACCAAACCTATTCCAAATTCCGAGTATTCTAAACTCAAGGAAGTCACAGCACACACATCTGACAGGATTCTACAGGGTCCCAGGGACGTGGACCAACCTGATCCAGAGGGCGAGCGCGACGAGGGCGAGGGCGAGCGTCAGCGCGGTCAACATGGCGGCGGACGTAATCTGTCTAGATTGTGGTGTGGCCGGACTGTAAACACGTTAAATAGGCGCCGTCAACTTGATGAAACCGTCGGCAACATGGGGCAGATCTTGCTGATTCACTGTTGCACCGTGGACTTCAATCCTGCTTTTTCTGAGGTTGAAACTACTTTTATTATATCTCGTTTATAAAATATCATATATGGTTAAATCAAAAGAAAAAAATGAGTGAATAAGAATTTATAGAGATAAAATAAATATATCGAAAAGATAGAGGTTGCCTGGCCGGCATTCATATTTATATAAAAAACAGACATTAAAAAACTCTAACTGGCCGAAGTGTCTGTTTTTTATATAAAAATAAATATAAATATACATATATAAAATATATACAAAGTCGTTATTAATAGCGCCTACCACGGGAAAGACACCGTCACCGATGGACTGCAAGAGTTCTTTCCCAAAAAGTGGGAAGGTCGATGCGATGGATAGCATTGCCCACCTCAAGACCAAGATGGTAGCCTTCGTCTCACTTGTCATCTTTATTGCCTCGGGATGAAGGCCGACGCCGAAGAGCCAGGCCTGAAGATCCAGGGTTACTTCGCAGGAAACGAAAACCTCCCGGAGCAAGAGTTATATCGGTCGGCAACTCTAATACCTGTGGGTTAGCAGCCCGTCGCTGGACCCACAGGTGACACAGGTAGCACGCCTCGAGGCAGGATGGGGACCGGCGTGGAGGGCCAGTCGTAGGGCGACATCTGCGTCGTGCACTGAGAATTAGTTGGGACGCAGATCGGCCCAGGGGATAGAGTAGGGGACATCCACGGTAGGGGTTCTATTCTACTGCCGTTTTTGTCACTAGCGCGCATTTTACATCAGCCCATTAGACAATACAAAGAGACTAAAAAACCGCTTATGCTATAAGTACACCACATGTATGCATATGGATAATATTCCGAATTCGTACCCACACAGTTTCCTAACTCCATTTGTTCACCTGCACTCACTTGCGAGGCTGTATTCGTACAAATATCAAAGGATGGGATGTCATCAATAGATGTACTTTTAGAGCCATTAATATTGTTTCGTCGCTTCTTGGTCAAGGATGGTCAATGGCCAAAGGAGCACGCAGGATTAGTAAGGATCTCTGTTCAACTTCCATTTATTTACCCTTGTGTATTATGGAGAACAAAGCAAGTAACAGACAAGGAGCATCATCTACTGTCAACAAGAGGAAGAACGACATCACTCCTCGCCAGATGAGCTTCTTAGTCCTGATTTGTCCGTCCTTTTCATAAATCCCCGACTATGGTTTATGAAATCGAAGCCGCTCCTGTACTGATGAGGGACAAAGCTTGAAACCACAGTATACAGGTTTTGTCTGAATTTGGCCAAACTGATGTTGTGGTTTACGCCGACTTTACGTTTTGTACTGGGGTGATAACCCAAAAAGAGCATTGCTCGAAGCAAATATTTGAATGTAATTCTACTGTCCTATAAGCTTATGTCCATAGTTTACTTGAGAAACATTTCTAAGATTCCATCCTTCAGTGTAGCATATAAAAGCAGAATGATCCAATACAGTATTAGAGCTCTGAGAAGCGGTCTGGTGGATTAAATTGGCGAAACCGCTGGGAGGGTTCACCACTGATGAGCCAAGCCCTCCCAAAATATTTTTTCATCGCTGCAAGGACAGTAGAAGTTCGTTTATAAAAGAAACATTCGCGCTTTTAAGTCCTTTTATTTTATATAAATATATTTGTTAATTTCTAATTTTAATGAATAAAATTAAAAATAACAATAATTAATTAATAAACTAGTTGCATAAAAATATATATATTATTAAAATTTATTTTTTCAGCCATCTAAAGAAGTTGAATTTATTGATAAATAATTCCATACTATTTAATATTAAAATGAAAATTTTGACAAAATAAATTTTAAATACTATAATATAATATATTTAAAAAAACAAAATTTTAATTAGATATATATCTAAATAAAATTTTGATTTTTTTAGTATAACAATGTAGTAAACTCATTTTTAGTTAGACACAATTCTATTTTTATATTATAAATATGGCCATCTTTATAATAATGTTTCTATGAATATTTATTTTAAAAATTCAGATAAGCTAAATAAACTAAAACTTTTATTTAGTAATTGAAACAAAAATGATTTTAAAAATTTCTAATCCATAATATCATAGTGATTTGAATAAAAATATTCAATGATATATCGTGATGTTTTTTATTGATCTTTCATGAAAGGAGAGATCTGATTGGTAATAGCACCACATGGAACAAATGCAATAAATTATCTCTCTCTGTTATGTATGATAAAATAATAAATAATATGGAAGATAATTGAACAATATATAATCAACGAAACAATAAAATATACCGTAAGAATGATAAATAATTTAAATATTCATTTGAAAATGAGAAAATATATTAGGAATTATGATAAAATATTTTGATATAATATTCAATATTTAATAATAGTGAGAAAATACTGGCGCAAATTCAGAAAGAAAAAAAATGTGTAATACATATATATCAAGACAATATTAAAAACTTTAATGTGAATTTATATACCAACATATTGAAGAATGCAGGTAAGAATTCTAATGATCACCCTGACAATAATACCGAGACAATTGAATCCAAATATTGTATTAATCTCAGATGTCAACTCTGGTGTCGCCTCTCTACTGATGAATGCCACAATGTCAGCTGGACAGCTGTGGTTGATTCTCCTTCTTAATCACCAAATAATGATACACCATCAGCCAGCCATCCGGAGATTGAACAAATATCACGGGATTTGAACGGGCCCGACTGATTGGTTGGATTGATAGAATTCCAAATTACGCCAGTTGAGTTTCTTTTTTAAAAATACTATTTCATCCTCTTTTGCATATATATATATATATACTAGACGAATGACCCGGGCAACGCCCGGGTTTACCCGATTAAATGTTTTATTCAAACACTATTCGTTACAATTATAAATTGGCGCCGTGGATGTCACTCTTGTGAAACGTCCCGCTCCAAACTTTACAGTCAGATTAGTTACGATTCTTCAAATCGAGCGAGCGTCTATAAATATTTCGATTTAGATCAAGTATTCTAATTATTAAGCGAACACACTATTATTAATAAAATTTTGAGAAGATTTCGATTTTAAACGTATTTATAACCTTGATAGAGGGCGCTGTTCGTGAGCTAAGTAGAATAATTTGAATATATAGTTTTAATATTTAATTTATATATAATTTAAAATAGCCTATCGTTTTCCTCGTATTTTTTTACCTATGTATGGAAATTTTGGTTTGAATTGGTGAACTACTGCGAATTTGTATACCGGACATACAAACCAACAAACAAACAAACAAACATACAAACATTCATTTTTATAAATATAGAAGATATAATATAAATGAGTTTTAAAAATTGTTTAAAAAAAATGCATCGGCCGGGAATCGAACCCGGGCCGCCCGCGTGGCAGGCGAGCATTCTACCACTGAGCCACCGATGCGTATACAAAATGGCCATATTTGGGTATTCATTCCATTCCGGATTACTCCGCGTAAAAAAAAAAGTCCTTCAAATGAAAAAAAGAAATAGCCAAAAATACTAAGCAAATTGTATCCAAAAATTTTCCTCAGGTTAATAAAAAGCGACATGCAAAATTTGGTACCAATTGGTTCAGTAGTTTTTGAGTTTATCGCGAAACAGACAGACAGACAGAAATTGACTTTTATATATATATAGAGATTAGTGTTTAGGTATTTGATTTAATTCATATAGTTGATATAATAGTATATATTTATATTATATTTTTTATAAATTAGTTTTAAAAATTGTAAAAAAAAAATGCATTCTACCACTAAGCCACCGATGCTTTAAAAAAAAAAGGCCATATTTAGGTATTCATTCCATTCCGGATTAGTCCGCGTAAAAAAATAGTTTTTCAAATTAAAAAAAGAAATAGCCAAAAATAATAAGCAAAATGTAGCCAAAAATTTTCCTCAGGTTTATAAAAAGCGACATGCAAAATTTGGAACCAATTGGTTCAGTAGTTTTTGAGTTTATCGCGAAACAGACAGACAGACAGACAGGAATTGACTTTTATATATATAGAGATATACAATTCCATTGAAACTGAAAGAAATTAATAACAAAATAAAAATTACAGCTTAAAACCACAAAAAAAAAAGTTAGTAAGAAAAAAATCTATTCGGAAGACATTTATATATTAATTTATCTATTAATATAGATATATTCGTATAATACAATAACAGGGTTTTTAATTGTAAAGTTTTAAACAATCTCCTTCAAAGACACTGAACTATACATAGATATCTATATACCAAAATTTTAATTATTTTTTGCCTTGTGTGGTGTCACAATTATTTTTATTTTCTAAATAATAGTTGTTATATTTATTTTCATTTTATTCAATTTTCCAATCGTAGATTTTTTTTGCTTCAAATTTTACCTTATATATTCATCATCACCAAATTCCTTTGTTTTAAAACAAGTACGTTTGTATTATTGAATTTTTTCCATTAATTTCTAATGGTAGATATTTTTCGTGTTTCTATAATTCAATTGTTTATTACTCTTTCTGCTTATAATGAGAATTACTTCTCTGTGGAAATTTCCTTGGGGATCTACTCTGGATGCCCGGGATTTATCCGTGGTCGTATCTGCCCGAATGTATTTACTTTGTTTAGAAAGTATTGTTACGTGTAAGGCCTCTAAACGGTTACAACCTCCGCCAATAGATGGCTCTTTCGCCGGATTCCCTTGCTGGCTGATGTGGGAGTCGCCGACTGCTGTGGTCCCGTTTCCTGGGGAGGTTGGCTGTAAATACGCTTTTGTGTTGGCCCCAGGATGTAGGGTAATGTAAATACACATTGTCTGTTATTTTATTTAGATGTAATGTTTAGTAATAGATGACAATAAAGGAAGTGCTTCAAGTCTCCGTGCCGCCTCCTGTCGTTACTCTAGCCATTGCCATCATCGCCAGGCTACTGCTGCTGCTACTACTCTTCTGGTAAGTCTCTCGTGTCCCCCCCACCAGTGGTAAGGCCGAGAGATACTGCCAGAGGAAGGGAGTTTCCACTGCAGAGGTGGACCTCGGGACGTCTTTGGGTGGCCTGCGGGGAAAAGCCGCAGAAAAGAGCAAAGGGAGCCTAAGTAGGTGAACCACGAAGGGAAGAAGCGCGTCGTCGCAAAGAACCGGTAGGGTCAACACGCGACAGTATTTTTATTTAACCTTACTTGATATACTGCTTCTAAGAAATCAGATTATACCCATTGCAATTTTTAAGCCACTATCTATACTCTTAATGTGTCTTCGCAGGTTCTTCGGATAAACCCGGGATCACTCGGCTAGTTAAAATTATATTAGCATAGTTCATGGCACGAGTATTGGATCTAGGCGAGGCTTTCAATGCGCTCTTTCTACAAGCGATCATGCTCTTTTTTTTTTATCAAGGTAGATATTCTCGAATACAATGAAATGACACCTCCTGATCTTGCAATTCAATGTTGCTCACTGCCATCTATCGGTAAAAGATATTAACTGTCTATTGATTTTTTAGAGAGTTTGTTAATTCAAGAAAAGGGTATTTGAGGCTAACTCTCTCCTGAAAATATTTTTAAACGATAAATGACAGTGAGGCAACTTCCAGTTGCGCGAGCAGAAGGTTCTCTTGCATCATATTATGTTACCATTTTCCTACTTCTCTATTTTAATAATATTTTACAGTGAGCTTAGACACATTTCTGTAGATTTCTATATATACTGTTTGTTCCTCTATTATATTAAAATTAATCTCAATTATGTGTTTCTTATTTCTCTCTTCAAATAGAACAAACTTCTACTGTTCTTACTACTAAGGAAAAATAAAGAAGCATATCCCCGGATCACCTCACGATCATGGCACTCACAGAAATCTGTCTTTAGAGCACCACAGTCCAATTCACAGTCAATTACTACCAGCAGATATAAGGCACCCTGATGGGAAATCTATTATCTACTATCTTATCAGAAATAGTCCTAGCCACAATAATATATATAATAATATATTTAATTTGGTTGAGATATGTAGATGATATATTTTGCATCCTTACAGAAAATAGTGAAAATTGCATTCTGGAAACCCTCAATAGCTTCAACCCATCAATTCAATTCACAATAGAAACAGAGCACCAAAGAAGCCTATGATTCCTTGACATTCTGTTCACCAGAAATCATACCAGTTTCACAACCAAAGTTTACTGAAAACCTACCTCCCTAAAGCAGTGCCTACATTATTTGTCCAATTCTCCTATCTCCTACAAAATAACAATCATACGCACCTTGACAAAAAGAGCTTTTATCCGCTGTTAATCAAAAATGGAATACCATAGAGAAATTGAGTTCATCGAAAATCAGCTTCTCCAATCTGGATACCCGCTTCCCTTCATTAAAATAAATAGATGTAAACCTGGAACCCCCAGAAATAACTACAACCATTACATCTCCACCTGCTACTTACCATACACAGATTCCACAATCGCAATAGCCCGCAAACTTGAAAAATTCGGCATAACAACCATCTTTAGAAGTTCACCCTCCATAGCCTCACTTTTAAGAAACCCAATCACCAAAAGCACCCATCAGAGACAAGAAAAATATTTAGTATTCAAATCCCTTGTCATAACTGCAATAGTGTTTAAACCGATGAAACCTCAAGAGACCTTTCCATCAGAATCAAAGAACACCAAAGAAATATTTCCAAGCACAACCCAAACTCCCTATTAGTTGAACATATCAATGAAACGGGTCATGCTCCAGATTTTAATAGTACCAGGATCCTCCATAGAAGTGCCATAATCAAAACCCAAAGACTCATCCTTGAAGCAATAGAAACCATCAAGAACCCAAATGCAATCAACAAAAGTATACAGCTACCATCGCAATATGTCCCGCTTCTATCTCAATACTTTATTGATATGTGTGTATGTATATTCAAATCTATAACAATAATCTGTCCATTTCTCTATTCACCAAGTCCATCAAACTTTTCATAGTTTGTTCTTCAAAAATATTTAATTATGTAAAAAAATTCCTAATTTATCATATCCTATATTTGAATAGATATATCTTTAAAATTCTATATAATATCTCTTCATTGCTTTTTTTATGTTTTAGTTTACTGAGGAAGGGCTTGTCAGAAAGCTACTTTATACAAATAATAAAAAAAGTTGCGGCGGCCTACACCTTTTGTAATATATCGAAATCCGCAAACGTGATAATTAAAATTGAAACTATAAAAGATCAAATAATAAAACTAGCAATGAAAGTCCATCAACGTAACTTTTTTTAAATAAAATATTCCAATGCCTAATATTATAATAAAATAAAAACACATTATAAAAAGGTAAATCCTTTATCAATGTAAACTAAACAATGAAAAGTGAAATTTTACAATGCTATCAGAAGAAAGAAGTAAACAATGAGGCGGTCAAAATGTACATAAAATGATATAATGATATCATCTTATTAGGCAACCTAAAGCTAATGACAGTGTGCGCCATCTCTCGTAGTTAATATCTACTTATCTAAAATTTTATACTGAAAAAAACTGTTCCAAAGCAATTGAACAACCATAAGGTTTTCATTATTACATGATTGTGGATTTCGACAAATTAGAAAAATCATAAGACGCCGTAACTCTTATTTTATTCACCTGATTAGAGGAAGCTTTCAGGCAAGTTCTTCAGCTAACTATAGCTAAAGAGATCACAATGGCCAACACATATTTTGTTGTCCAAATTTGATACATGTTTTTTTTTTTTGTGATTATAATGTGCTAAATCCAGATATGTTGCCTGTTTTGCTCATCAACTATCGTTTCAGAGATGCATACTCTTTCTCACATTAATGAATTTTCTAAAATAAAAGGTTTAGCTATATTAAGGATAATAATTTTCAACATTGAAAATAAATTTTTATTTTACACAAATAAATTTACTGGCAATGCGCTTCTTTTAAATATCATTAAATATTGTCTCTACAGACCTTGCTGCAATGATATGAGTTATTGAATGAGAGGGCTTGGCTCATCAGTAGTGAACCCTCTCAGCGGTTTCGCCAAATTAATCTCTAGACCGCTCTACTATTGTATTGGATTGGTTTAGAATATACCCTGTATTTTCTATGGAAGGCAGCTTAGGGATGTTTAGTGAACTATGGACATAAGCTTATAGGTCTGTAGAGGAGCATACATATAATTCCAAGGTATTGCATCGAGCAAAGCTCTTCCGCAAAATATGTTTTCATAACAAATATATATTAGTAAATTAAATTTAATTGCCATCTATCGTTAAAATTTTACACAAATAAATTTACTGGTTTTTATATAATGAATACACTAGCAAAAATGAAATAATAGTTCTATTTCAGCTATCACTTATAAACAATGATAAAAAAAGCGGTGGGACACGATCATTATGATATTAAAACTTTATGTGATTTAATGTGGAGAAAATGATTATATGATGATAGTGATTTTAAAACCCGAGTTATTTGTACAAGTTTTATTGGAGGGAAAAAAGTTAACTAATTATAAATACTAGGAATACTGATTTATGAGTAGGTATACTTACATGCACAAAAGATTGTTGAAAGTCGGTCATTCGTGTCTATGGAAGCTTCGCTTATAGGATTTCTGAGCATGAAACTTTTCCTTACAGTCTCTTTGTAAGTTACAGCAGTAATCTTTCATCATGTAGGTTTACCATCTTCCTTGGTACCGATCTTCCATAGTTTTGATGTTCTGGTGAAAACCTTCACCTTGCTCCTCACTCATATCATCCAAATTGTCAGGAAAGAAGTCTAGGTAGCTATGCAAATAATTCAAATTTATACTCATTTTGCAACCGAGATTTTTGAAGTTTATAAGCATAATATTCGCTAACTCTTGATATTTATAGTTCTGTAGTTACCCAAAAATTTAGAGGTACCAAGACGAACGAGCTCTAAACACTTAATTCGAGTTCATTCATGGAATAGACAAATTTGGGATCATTTATGAGTTTTCTTATCTGAGGGCCATCAAAAATACTAGCTTTCAGCTTTTTGTCACTAGGTCCATAAATTTGCGTTCTATGTATTGAAAAAATGTTTCAATCATGTTCAAGGGCTTTAAAAAGCTGTTTCATCAACCCTAAATTTATATGTAGTGAAGGCAGAATTATTTTTATCAAGAAATAAGAGGCGAATGAATGATGTTCCTTTCGCCAACATCCATGTTCTCCTCCCTCACAGGCCAGACTCTTCTTATCCACTGATCGTATTTACCTCTTTAATCCCAGAGACACAAAAACGTATGTATTTCGTATAGCCACCTTGCTGGCCAAGAAAGAAAATTAATCATTTTGAGATCAACACAAATTGTCACTGATGCTCGTTGAACTTTATTTTTCTATGACAAATGAAATTGTATTCTTTGATAATCTTTTGAAATTCTTTCATAATTGTTGAATGAGCGAGTGGATCCACCTATACTTATTGCTATTGTGAAATAGTAGACACTTTAAACTCCGTTTAGAATTGTCAAGGTAGATATACCAATCTCACCTGGTGATTACACAGGAAGACCCATTTTCAGCAGTAGACTTCGAACATCATGGTAATATACAAAATTGTTCTCGTGCGGAAGTAAATCCTTTTCACGCTTACGAGGCGTTCACACTTGATGCCAGTACATTTTTGTCACTACCCGAGAAGCAAGTACCTCAGAAGATTATTTTGCGAGGCTAAGGGTCCTAATGAGATAATTTAAATTTATTTGGTCAAATTGTTGAGGATTCGAAGAAAACTCAACATAATTAGTGCCTTCATCCTCTTTATTATGACTTGTAAAAACTGCATCATTAAAGAGCTGTAGAAGGCCATGACAAGTTGGGATAGGTACGTCTTCTGAGTAAGGAAGTGGACGTATTGCAGAAGGTAGGTTATGATAAGTCCACTTGTGGCGATTGTTTCGGTTGATACCAACAATGCTGACGGTAAAGAAATAGCAATAGTTAGTGTGGTCTCTTGGTTCTCTCCAAATCATTGGCACTCCGAACTTGAGGCTTCTTCTTTTATAATTCGTCCTTGTCAAAAATATTCAATACAAGTTTCACAAACACAATGTGGATCCCGCTTTTTATCTTGGACTTCTAGTTTAACTCCAAACTAAGTTAGGTAGGCCTTTTTACGAAGTCGGAAATGGGTTTCCTGAAATCTTGCATTGTGTACTCGTCACATATGTAACAAAACATATTGGGATGGTTGACGCAGGACCTTCTGCTAGTAGACTCCATATTTATTGTCGACCAGAGAGAATTAAAATTACAGGTGGGGCAAGCAATGGCTATTAAAAATATATGGTGGCAAAATCACAGAAATATATATAATCTGTGTTAGATATAAAATTAAATAAATAAATTGATTAATTATTTTTCACATTTTGCTTTTTTTATTGGAAAATTGAACTGACGTAGCTGGCGCCATACAATGCAGCGTCGTTATCTTCACCGCATTGGCTGATTTTAAAGTAGAGTGAGACTCCGTATCACAGGAATAGAAACATGGGAAAAGGGGATAAATGTCGTAAATATATGAGTTAGAAACAGTGAACCTCTAAAGCAAAAGTTAATAGAAAGGAAAGGTTTGCAGATTTGGAATCAGTACACCGAATATACCCTAGAACAGCTGTTTCTTTGCCAGCAACGGACAAAAAAAAAACATTTTTTCGTTGGCCAGTGTTTTATATCTTTCTGTGATTTTATCACCATATATTTTTAATAGCTACTGCTTATCCCCCACCTGTAATTTTAATTATCTCTGGTCGACAATAAGTATGGAGTCTACTAGAGGAAGGTCCTGTGTCAACCATCCCAATATGTTTTCTTACATATGTGGCGAGTACACAATGCAAGATCTCAGGAAAACAATTTCCGACATCGTAAAAAGGCCTACCTCGCTTACTTTGGAGTTAAACTAGGAGACCAAGATAAAACGTTGGTTCCACATTGTGTTTGTAAAACTTGTATTGAATATTTGCGCCAGTGGACGAAAATAAAAAAAAGCCTCACGTTCAGAGTGCTAATTATTTAGAGATAATCAAGAGACCACACTAACTATTGTTATTTCTGTACCGTCAGCATTGTTGGTATCAACCGAAACAATCTCCACAAGTGGACTTATCCTAATCTACCTACTGCAATACGTCCACTTCCTCACTCAGAAGACGTACCTATCCCAACTTTCATGGCCTTCCACGGCTCTTCGATGATGCAGTTGTTTTAAGTCGTAATACAGAGGATGACAAGAGTGATTATGTTCTTTTCTAGTCCTCAACAATTTGACCAAATGGAACTAAATGATCTCATTAGGGCCCTTACCTCTCAAAATAATCTTCTGAGGTACTTCTTGGTTAGCTGACAAAAATCTACTCGCCTGAAGAGCAAAAATAACATTTTTTGTAAGCGTGCAAAGGACTTACTTCCTTTCTTCCCACACGAAAACAATAATGTATATTGCTTAGATGGTCTATTGCTGAAAATGGGTCTTCCTGTGTATTCACCAGGTGATTAGCGTCTCTCCATTGACAGTCGCAAATGGAGTTTAAAGTATATATGTACCCCTTCACAATGACAATGATTATGGGTCGATTCCATTCGCTCATTCAACAAATTAGAGAGAAGTCTATCAAACAATTGATTTTGTAATTTAATAAAATAATCCTCTGCTTCAATATTAAGGCGAAAATATCAGGCTTCTAGGGATAAGATTATTTTTCCCCGAAGGCCTGATGCTTGCACCTTAAAATTACGTTTGTCTCATAGAAAAAATAAAGTTCAACGAGCATTAGTGAAAAGTTTGTGTTGATCTCAAAATTCTTAAATTTCTTTTTAGCCGGAAAGGTGGATACAAGAAATAGGCATGGTTTTGTATCTCTAGGATAGCAGAGCTAAACATGACACTGGATAAGAATAGTCTTGGCCTGTGAGGGAGAACATGGATGTTGGCGAAAGGAACATCATTCATACGCCTCTCATTTCTCGATGGAAATCATTCTGCCTCCACTACATATAAAATTAGTGTGGATGAAACAGCCTGTTAAAGCCCATAAACATGATGTGTCCTGTTTCCAAAACAAAGAGTGCAAATGTCTTTGATTCAGTGACGAACAACTGAAGCTGGTATTGTGATAGCCCTCAGATACGACAGCTCATAAAGGATTACATTTTTGTCAACTGCATGAATAAACTTGAATTCAGTGCTTCGAATTCGTTCGTCTCGGTATTTCTAAATTTTAGAATAACTACAGAAGTGATAACTATCAAAATATAATGAACAATATGTTTACAAACTTCAAAAATCTTAATTGCAAAATAAGTATAATATTGAATTACTTACACAACCACTCAGACTTTTTTCCAGACAATTTGGGTGATATGAGTGAGGGGCAAGGTGAAGTATTTAATCAAGGATATCAAAACTATAGAATATCGGTACCAGAGAAAATGGGACACCCACATAATTTCAAATTACGGCTGGGACCGAAAAAGAGACTTTGAGGAAATGTTTTAAGTTCGGAAATACTATAAGCGAAGCAAACAACCCTTTGTGTATATAAATACCTATTCATAAATAAAATATTCTTTACTATTCCGGATTTACGTCATCACGCGAGGCCTCCCATCGGAGTTTTGCGTCAGAACCAGCAGTCTAGTAATCAGTACCTAGTCCTGGGTCTGTGGAGCGAGCAAGCTATCGGAGGAGAGAAGTTGAGTTCCAGTCCACGTGCACACAGGGTTAGGTGTCCCTTCGGCCGCCGTGAAATGGAGATAACGACACTCGACTGACCGACCCGAAGGAAAGGACATATTATGACTTTATCATTACCTCAGAGGTGTAAGCACTGACTATCCCAGTACTGTACATTCACTAACTAGATCATCGCAACAACGCCATTAGTGGAACTAGAACGAAGACAAGTCCGGGACTTCCCATCTGGAACATCTGTTACACACAGCAGCCTAGAATTCAGACTTTATGGTCAACAGATTATAGTGTTGTCACCGAGTCACTTTTTTATCTTTTGTCTCACCTGGGTTGAACATTTTAAGTTAAATTTTATTAATATTTTTATTTATACTTTATATAATTTCCATATTTCAATTTGACTAGTATGTTGAGATGAAGCGCTAGAATCTTCCTCGCACACCACGTAATCAACAACCAGATAAAACGGCTGAAGCCGCAATCCTAAACATACCAACAAGATGACTGGAAAACCACGCACACACATCTCATATTTCCTTTAACCTACCAGTTTCTTTATAATTTAGTTCTTCTCTGGCTTCTAAATTGTTTCTCTTAAGTGTTTTTTAGAAATTAATTCTGAAATACTTATTTTTTATTTTTTTAATTTTAAAATTGTGTTACTTTAATATATTCTATTATACAGTTTTGTCGTATATATGTTGTCTCTCCAGATAAACCTTTGAAGTGAAATAAGAGTTGGACTCTCTAGGTCGACAGCGTCTACAGAAGAATAAAGTGATTGGTGCCATCTCTCTCTCTCTCTCCGTTATGAAAGATTATATTTTAATTTTTATCGATTAACAGTAGTGGCAAAGCATCATAAAATTGCTATAAATCTGTTTAAAAATCTTAAATCTGGGTTGATTTATCATGCAGTCTAATGGTATGATCCATTAAGTCAGGTTACATTATATGTTTTACATCCAATATCTTGTTGTTTTCTGTTGCAATAGAAGTTGATGAAATACAACCCAACTTCAGGTTGGTTCAATTATAAGGTAGATTGAAGCTGTGGCCCTCATCAGTAGAGAGGTTTCAAGAAAGAGGCGATTCTATCTGAATTTGACAGTAGAGTTGGATTCATTTGCTTTAGTTGAACTTCTTAATGAAAATAAATTTGGTGATTATAAATAAATTCTTACCTGATATCTTCGGAATCTCTCTCTTTTATATTCATTCTCACTTCAAAATTAGCGCTTCAGTTGTACCTTTTATTCATGGTATTCTCCAAAATCAAAATCAGCCTTTTTTTCTTTCGGACATCATCGAATAGTAAACTAGTAAACTAGATTTCTTGAGCTCTTATACATTGCTGACAAATGGAATTTTGAGGCAAAATTCCTTCATAAATTTTGTTATTTATTTTATCTTTCTCCTGATCAATTTCAATCAAATGCATGTCATAGATTTTGAAAGTATGTATATAAAATAGTTTGAAAATTTACACGCAAATATCTGAACAGAATATAGCGTGTGGTTTGTAATAAATGAACAAATAGAATCAAAGATATATCCGACTTAATAGAGATATTTGTAAATTGCATATTTTCTCACTCCCGTTTATCCTTCATCTTCAAAAAATATTCTCTTCAAAGAAGTTTTTTTTTTGTCTTCATAAATTTCTGTTATATTGGTTGAGATAGAAATTGTAATTCAGTAGTATTATATTTCCAAAATATATTTAAATATATTCAGGCAAAAGATAATATTTAGATAGGAATAAGAATATTCCAATAGAAACTTATATTAGCTCATTTTGATATATGAAAAAATGTTTCTTAATTAGAAGCGATTTATATACCCATTGTTATTTCAACAAACGTAACTTCGGTTTTATCGAAAAAGCTCCAAATTATTCTCTTTTCAATGTGTGAAATAATCAATAGTTTGTATCACTTGAATGATTTATTTCTGGAAGATTTATTTTTATCGTAGCGATGTTTAAGTTTTATTATAAATTGTTTCGCTAAATATCACATTTTACTATGGCATTTCTCGTATAAATATATGGGTAAAATATTCTCTCTCAACATATTCTATATAGTATTTAAATAGATATTTGTAGAATCAAACACATTGCTATCTCCTCAGGAGTATTTGTTGCTGAGTGAAAGGCTTTATGATTGCTTCACAGCATAAATTTCTAGATTTAATTTATTTTATTATAC
Organism: Cordylochernes scorpioides; assembly: GCA_030710605.1. Classification (NCBI taxonomy): domain Eukaryota; kingdom Metazoa; phylum Arthropoda; class Arachnida; order Pseudoscorpiones; family Chernetidae; genus Cordylochernes; species Cordylochernes scorpioides. Next base: position 69,028,405 of record CP092866.1, read on the forward strand.
ATTCAAAACCAATTTTACATCATATTTGGCAGTTACCATGCGTTATTTTGTCTGAAGCCACACCTAGATCGGAAAGAAACAATTTTTTCATCAACATAAACATTTTTCATAAGCTTTGGTAGAAATATTTTTGGAAATTTTGAGCAAGTTTTCATTGCTAAATTCCTTATTCGATGTAATTTGTCTATCGCTTTAGTCTATTTTTCAGAGTTTCTTTGTCATTCAATATTAAACACCTAAGAATGAAGAAAACTCAACTTTAAAACGATATTCATATAGACACAAATCCTCAGGAAAAAAAGAAATCATTTTATCAATTTTGGCACTGACATGTTCTACACAACTTCCAAATCCCAACATAAACTCGGCATCTTTCTCGTTAAAAGGTTTTCATCTACTTTCCTTAAGGAATTTCTGGTCAAGTTGAACAGAGAGAAAAATTTCTGATTCTCTCTCCACTCTCTAATTATAAAAGGAATTGAGATTTTTGGAAGATTCAATAACCCCTATACAAGATACTGGAAGACAAATGTTACAGGCATAAACAATGCGCGGGCTCGCCGCTCGCAAGGAGAGTTTTAAACTATATATATAGTTTCCTGTAGCAAACCTTAGTGGTAAAGTCTCCTTCATTCAGGATATTAAGATCTTGACCATGGATTATGTTGAAAACGCCTGCCGTGGCTACAGAGGATTAGACCTCGTCAGGTGTCTCCCTCCTCTGATAACATATCCTTTCCCCAGGAACAATCGCCCGTCTCTACGTCGACGTTCGGAGTCAAAAGATGAGGTTCATCAATTACTGTCTTTCTTATTACCCTAGCGAGCGTTTCCAACAGTTGGACACCTTCGCATCCAAGATGTGTGGGTCCATGATGACTTAAGTATGGCCAAAGGAACAGCGAGCGATATGACGTCTGGTTAAGTTGTAACTCACCGAGCTTCTTGACAGGGACATCCAGGTCGACGCTGACAACATCCTCGATGGCAATATAGTGATTTGAAGTATTTTTAGTTTTCCAGGAACGCTTCACCTGCATCGTGTGAACCAAACGTCACTGCTGGTTTCCTAATCGTTAAACCGTTAACTAGACTATAATCCTCCTTCAAAGATACCATCCAGCCCTGCTTCGAGATTTCTGCAGCTTGCCGTTCAAAGGTACACCTGTGAGATATGAATTTCCTTGCAAACTGATAATAGATTTGAAAGATAGTTTTGGAACTCTCCCGGTTCGACTTCTTCGAGGCTTCGTGGGGTCACGCCAACATCATTGAGTCGAATCACCATCTGTCTTTTCCTTCAGATGCACCCTGAATGGCGCTCTACCAGTCTATTTCCCCGCCAACAGCAAACTACTAGGTTCTCAACAAAGCGTCATCCTCGAACTGTTGTAACCTCAACTTTCTCGCCTAGTGATTAAATACCAGCACACGCCGTTCCTGAAAGTCATCTCTTCATGGAACATAGCGTGAGTATCTGACGAGGTCAGCAATGCCTCGAGAAACATCTCATCCCTGCCTGTAGCAGCCGCAAATTTGAAGCCTGTCTTTGATAGACAACAATTGACTTGCCCGGAATTTCTGAAGTCTCTTATGGTGTTCCCTTGGATGCCGCCAGCCTTCATCAAATGGTTTCTTCTGTACGCTGGTTCTGACGCTGCTGTCCTAGTCAAGATATCTTACACCTGTACCTTCACAATGGAGTTAAGCAAGTTAGCGGCGACATCTTCAGCCTTGCCACGAGTCGCCTGGAGCAGCTACTTTATCGCAGGAATGCCCTCACGCAGGCCAATGATACCACTTTTCTCATCTAAAAGGATGAGCATTGTGAGCTTGTCATTGACATTTTGGACAATGTTGGCGAGCCTTTGAAAAGGAAGTGACCTTCAGCAAGAGGATGATCTTTTGGTACACATAAGTGGCTTATGGGGGGTTATAATACTCGTATACTGTATATGTGACGTGTAAAGTTTATATGAATAATTTTGTATTTGGGGGGAGGGGGGGGATAAAGCAATATTATTATTTAAAGTAAATGTACAGTGAACAAAAGTACATATAGAAAGTAATGCATGGATATATACATTTCAAAAAATCAAATTACATATAAATTTGTCCATGTTAGCATAAAAAAGAAGATCATATTTTTACATCAATTTTAATGCGCCTTACATTTATTCAAAATATTATATGATATTTAATATTTATTTAAAACATAATATTTAGATTATCATCATTCCTTTTTATAGTTTCATTCCTTTTGTAATATTTATTTACATATCTTGATTGGTTATTGGAGCGAGAGAGGACCTAGACGAAGACTGCGGATCACGACCTACGAGGAAGACCATGAATAAATAAACACAATAACTTTAAAAGGTAATTTATTTTTATTTGCTTTTATTTATTTGCTTTGAATATGGAAACCCGCTCGGGAAACGTGTATAACACCAAGAAGGAAGAAACCAAGGTCGACGACCCTGCAAAGCTGCAACTTGGTGCAACAATTGGTAGAGATGCTGGTTTCGAACCAGTTGCTTTGAACCCCAATATAGAAATTCCGAAATATGACGGAACAGAAGACCCTCGCCCATGGATAGAATCCCTCAAAGAGATTGGTTTCCTCTACAATTGGGCAGACTACATAATCGCCCGTTATGCCGCCATGAACATGACGGGAAGCGCTAAAACCTGGTTAAATTTGCCCAAAGCTAGTTTCGCGAGTTGGGAAAATATTAAAATCCACCTCATTCAGGATTTTTCTCTGGAGCGAATAAAGAAAAACTTAGAATGAAGCTGAAGAGAATGCAACACTGGAATGAACCAGCAATCAGGTTCGCGGAAGACATCCTAGTGTTGTGCAACAAAGTTGACCCCCGCAATGGAAGAAGAAACAAAAATTGAACATGTTATTGGAGGACTGAAAAGAGAGTCCTCATTCGCGCTCTACCTGAACCCTCCTAAAACGACCGATGAACTTCTTGTCGTGTGCAAGAAAATGGATTCTTTTGAAAAGGAGTATCGGGAACGTGTGGAGAAATCCAGAAACCTATATAACGGTCCACGCTATTCTAGACCCCAACAACAATCGAGGAACGTGCTGCCGACTGCAACACGAAACTACCAGACCACTTCCAGGCCCCAAGCCCCTGTTTCCAATAATTACAAGAACGACTCCCCTCCTACTCCCAGGCAGCATCGAAACAACTTTCCCCAACCCTCTACCCCTAGACGTCCTTATAATCCAAACTTTGTGCCAAAACCAAACCTTCAGAGAAACACCTGCAATAAAAACCAAGAAGTGAGCAAAAATAGGACGGAAGATGGAAGACCAATCTGCTTTAAGAGTAACAAGCCAGGGCACGTGGCCCTTTATTGTAGGGTTAAGTTTATAAGAATCCTAGAAGAGGATCCAACAGCTTCCCAAGAGAAGGTCGAAGAGAAATGCCAAATGAATGGAATATCAGATAAATCAGGACCTCGGCTTTATGCTGATGTATGTCATAGCACACAGACAAATATTCCTACCCGAAATAGATATTCCGTGTTGGAAGATTTAAACAAAGCGTCGCGCCTGAATCTGTCAATCAAAGCAAGTCGACCATAAATGGAATCAAGAAGTTGGACCCTAAATACAAATTAAAAATTCATGTGGACAAGATAGGAACTTTTGAAGCTTTGGTTGATGCAGGTGCTGACCTCTCAGTGGTCGACCTCAGAACGGCCCTCGATACAGGCCATGTAAACTCGCAAATACTTGTGCAGGACCCGATGGAAAAAAAAATAGACATATAGGAAGTATATTTTTAAATATAAAAATTGATGACAAAGCATTATCACACAAATTTGTGATATTTACGGACATTAATTCTTGGAAGAGATTTCCTTAAGAAAATGAACGCGAAAATATATTGTAAGCAAGAAACTATAAAATACGATTTGACGAATAATCATGACGAAAGCAATTTTGAAGTGTTGAAAATAAAGAGTGCCAAGGATTCCATTGTACCGGAATGTTCCATTAAATTGATCAAGGCATTTGTAGAAACAGAGGATGGGGAATATATTATCGAGGAGAGCAGCAAAATCTTTCAAACAAATGGACTTCGTCTAGCAAGAAGCTTGATCAATGTTATAAATAAGGAAACACATATCTGGATAACTAATCCGTATCCTCGACCGTTAAAAATAATGAAAAACCAAACATTGGCTTTTGGAAGTAGTCCAGCGAAAATAAATGTGAGTCGAGAAATAGAGGTAGAAGAGAACGAAGAACCTAGATTCCAAATAAACGAAAATCTTTCACCAAAGGAACAGAAGGAGTTAAAACAAGTTTTAGAAAGGTATGGAGATCTGTTTTCGTCGAGATTAGGGAGAACCAATTTGGCAAAACATCGGATATACACAGAAGACGCGAAGCCAATTAAACACAAGCCTTACAGGGTAAGTGCTGAAGAACGAGATAATATAAAAGAGCAAATTGACGAGATGCTTACAGAAGGCATAATTAGGCCATCTTCTAGTCCCTGGTCTTTTCCAGTAATATTGGTCAAGAAGCGAGATGGTAAATACAGATTTTGTTTGGACTACAGAAAACTGAATAATGTGACAGTAAAAGATGTCTATCCGATCCCTAGAATAGACGAAGTTATGGATACTCTCCAAGGATCTACATACTTCTCAGCAATAGACCTCAGATCTGGATATTGGCAAGTTGAAGTCGAAGAAAGAGACAAAGAGAAAACAGCTTTCACTACAGCGCATGGATTATATGAATTCAACGTGATGCCTTTTGGACTTTGTAACGCGCCTGCTACCTTTGAGAGAAATATGGAGAATATGCTTGGAAATCTGAGATGGCAAATTTGTTTGTGTTATCTGGATGATGTTATCATATATAGCCCGGATTTTCCAACGCACCTCAAAAGACTCGAAGCTGTTTTTAGATGTTTTCGTGAATCTAATTTAAGGTTAAACGGCAAAAAATGCCGATTTGCTTTTGAAAATTTGGAGATTCTCGGCTATATATAACGAGAAAACATGGTATAAAACCCGCGGAACATAACATCAAAGCTGTCAGAAATTTTCCTCGCCCCACAAAGGTCAAAGAAGTACAATCCTTTTTGGGAATGTGCTCATATTATAGAAAATGTATCAGAGATTTCTCAAAAATTGCTGACCCTTTGACCAACCTTATTAAAAAAGGTGTATCATTTACCTGTACAGAAAGGCAAGAGGAAGCGTTTCAAACCCTAAAAACAACACTATTAAGTCCACCGATTTTAGGTCACTTCAATCCAAATGCACCTACTTATATTCATACTGATGCGTCCAACATCGGCATAGGTGCAACACTTGTCCAAGACATCGCTGGTGAAGAGAAGGTGATCTCATATTTGAGTCGTACCCTAATTAAAGCGGAGCAAAATTATTCAACCACCGAAAAAGAATGTCTGGCCGTTGTCTGGTCAATGTCAAAATTACGGCCCTACCTTTATGGAAGACACTTTAAAATAGTAACAGACCATCACGCCTTATGCTGGCTCAAAATCTTGAAGGATCCAACAGGTCGATAGGCAAGATGGGCATTGAAAATTCAAGAATATGACTTCGATATAATACATAAATCAGGAAAGAAGCATCTGGACGCCGATGGCTTATCTAGGGAACCCTTACCCGAAACTGATTGGGATGAGGATTTTGAAAGGCTATTTTTAAATCAAATAACAGACGAAGAGGATAAGTTTATCGAAAGTGTTAAGAAAAACCTTAATGGAAGCAGGCGATCAATTGCGCAAAACCTTAAAGAAGAAGATGGATGCCTCTATAAGAAAAACCCGAACCCTGAAGGCAGGGCGTGGTTGCTTGTGGTTCCAGAGAAGAAAAAGAGAGAAATTAAGGAAGAATATCCCAATCATATGTCGAATGGCCATCTGGGTGTCGCCAAAACCATGTACCGAATAAAGAGTAAATACTTTTGGCCATCCATGCTAAAGGATGTCTCAGAATTCGTTAAGACGTGTCACCTTTGCCAAAGTAGGAAAGGCTCAAACCAATTACCTTCTGGACTACTACAGCCCATTCCCCCAGCCAACTTTCCTTTCGAAAGAATTGGAATTGGCTTTGTTGGTCCATTGCCATCTACGAAAAACAGGAAAAAATGGATAATCGTGCTGACGGACTACTACACTAGATATGCAGAAACAAGAGCAGTCTCGGAAGCAACAGTGAAAGAAGTTTCTAAATTTCTAGTAGAGGATATTTTTCTCCGGCACGGAGCCCCACAATATCTTATTAGTGACAGGGGCTCTCAATTTACCAGTAATTTAATGAAAGAGGTGATGAAAACGTGCAAGATTAAACATTGCTTCACAACGAGCTATCATCTCCAGACTAATGGATTGACAGAGCGGTTAAATAGAACATTGATCAATATGCTCAGTATGTATGTGAACACTGATCAGAAGAATTGGGACGAAATACTCCCATTCATCACTCACGCTTACAATACTACAATTCAGAAAACCACAGGATATTCTCCCTTTTTCCTGAAGTATGGAAGAGAACCAACGTCTCTTTTGGACGACAAGAATATCTCGGTGGACATTGACAAGGATGATTATGATGAATACATAAAACATCACTTAGATAAAAATAGACAGAACAAGAAAATTAGTTATTAACAACACAATAAAGACTCAAGAAAGAATGAAAAAGAACTATGACAAGAAACACATGGAAAGAAGCTACGAACCAGGAGAATTAGTAGCAGTTTGGACACCAATTAGGAAAATAGGAACGTGTAAGAAACTTTTGAGAAAATATTTTGGTCCATATAGAATATTAAAGAAGATGTCTAGCGTCAATTATCTAATAGAACCGAAAGATAATCCGGGCCAAGACCCTCTGATAGTTCATGTTTCAAGAATCAAGCCTTATTATGAAAGAATGGATGAGGTCATTCACGAGGACGTGACAACCTCTGGAGAGGGGGAAGTGTTACATCAATTTTAATGCGCTTTACATTTATTCAAAATATTTTATGATATTTGATATTTATTTAAAACAGAATATTTAGATTATCATCATTCCTTTTTATAGTTTCATTCCTTTTGTAATATTTATTGTACATATCTTGATTGGTTATTGGAGCGAGAGAGGACCTAGACGAAGACTGCGGATCACGACCTACGAGCAAGACCACGAATAAATAAACACAATAACGTTGAAAGGTAATTTATATTTATTTACTTTTATTTATTTGCTTTGAATATGGAAACCCGTTCGGGAAACATGTATAACACCAAGAAGGAAGAAACCAAGGTCGACGACCCTGCAAAGCTGCAACTTGGTGCAACAATATACAGGGTGATCCAAAAGTCCCGCACAACTTTAAAAATTAATAACTCCGCGAATATTTGCGCTAGAGCAATGCGGTAACACCATTGTGTTCAGGATGCAATGGGATTTTTTATGGCAAATAATGAAAAATTCGAAATTGATTTTAGTTACAACTTTATTCGCTAGAGATGGCGCCCTACCAGAATCAGCGATTCAGCGGCCAAATTGTTTGATAAATTGAAAAATATAACTGAATGACACGTATTTTTACTTTTTGAATACCAGGAAAGAACCCTAATAATATCAAATGATAAATTAATAAAACACCATTTCACCAAAAGTTAGAAGAAATGGTTAACGATTTTTTAATACAATCTGAGATATGTAAAATAGGTATATGCAAATTAAAACATGTAGCAAAAAAAAAAAACTAATATTTTAGATGCGGTTTGCTGGAATCCTCTCAGATATTTATATTTCGAAAATAATAATTTTCTATTTTTTTAAATTCAACTCTCTCTCAGTATCGATTATATTTATTTTAATTCATTTGAAAAATATTTATCTATCTCTGATGATTTATTTTACTCTGGAATGCCGTTTTTGTTTTTGTCGTGTCCAATAAAGAGCCTCAGATTCTTTTCGTTTGGCCAACAAAAAATGTCCAATTTATATACACATATATTCTTAAATAATGAGACTTTAAAGAATGCAAATAATCTTCATCTATTTACATACACAACACATCTCCCCCTTAATATTACTCCAGCCGGTCTAGGGGTTTCCTGGCTCTCTGAGGTCTAGAACTGCGGACGGGCACTTGCACAGCGGCAGCCTCCGGTTTAGGAGTGCAAGAGGGCACGTGCACAGCAACAGGCCCTGGTATAGGAGTGCAAGAGGGTACGTGCACAGAAGCAGTCTCCTCCTTGTTTCCTGATGTAACCTCTGGAACCTCCTCCTCACTTTATTTCTGACTTCCACCTACAGGCTTATCTCCTGATGTTCGAGGAAGTATCAAATTTCTTGTCTCCACTTGTTTCTTTCTCACAGCTCGCAATTGATTGATATGCCTCTTATACACGACGCCCTCGCAACTTATAAGGTAGTGACGGTAGCTCAATAATTCCAAAATGGTACCTTTTTACCGTTTAGGTCCAGTTGCATAGTTGCGGAAATAAACCTCGCAACCTGTAGTAAACTGCTCCTGCCTTCTTACGGCCTCATGAAATACCTCTCGCGGATTTCCCATCTTGGTATTAAATTCGAGAATCTTGATCTTAAACTTCTCTTCATTAGCAGTTCCGCCGGGGAATTCCTTTATTACAGTTTGGGGAATGGCTCTATGAGCAAATAGGAAACTTTGTAGATTCGTCTCTAAATCATCCTTCCCATTTTTCTTTTTCAAAAGGTTTTTAAACTCTCTTACATATCTCTCAGCTAAACCATTTGTACTAGGATTATACGGACTGGTCTTAGTGTGCCGTATACCATTCATTTTGGTAAATTGCTCGAATTCACGGGAGACAAACTGTCTTCCGTTATCTGTAACAAAAAATTAGGGCAATCCAATTCTGGCGAGAATTTCTCTAAGATGGCTTATAATCGTCTTTCTGGTAATATCTTTGATGATACAAATTTCTACCCACTTTGAGTATGCGTCCACGAGAACCAAAAACATTCTTCCCATGAACGGACCCGCTAGATCAAGATGAAGTCGATGCCACGGTTTTTCGGGCCAAGTCCATTCCGAGATGGTATCCGGGGGCATGCTTGCCGATTCTTGGCATACTCTACATTCTCTAGTTAACTCCTCGATGTTACTGTCTATGCCTGGCCACCAGAAAATATCGTCTGGCAATCATCTTCATTTTAACAATCCCCATGTGTATTTCATGCAAGTCATTTAAAATTAAAGATCTTAATTTTGGGGAATTACCACTCTTTCACGCCATTGAAGACAACCAAACTCCAAACTTAATTCCTCATTGATCTTATAATGAGGAGCTAGTGGGTTTTCTCTCGGTACCCTTGTGAATTTCCATACACAGTTGCCTTCTCTAACATTCCTTAATACTATAGACAGTATTTTATCTTGGGGCGTCTCATTAGCCACCTCCATAAAAGAGAACGGTACCTCATTCGACATCCTAAGAAGAAGTACCTGGTCTTCATCAAGAGACTCCCTGACACTCGATTCTAAAGGAAGACGTGACAATGCGTCAACATTGGAATTATCACTAGTTTTTCGAAATTCCACAGTATAATTAAATGCAGCTAATTTTAAGGACCATCTTTTAATTCTGGATGATGCCCATATGGGAATTGGTTTATGAGGTGAAAATATATGAATTAAGGGTCGTTTGTCTGTGACCAATACAAATTTTCGTCCCAGTAAGTATTGTCTGAATTTCTCAACGCCAAAAGTTATGCTCAACGCTTTCTTTTCTAGTTGAGAGAAACGTTTTTCCGCTTCAGTTAATGTTCTAGAAGCAAATTCTATAGGGCATTCTTCCTTTCTATCATTTCTATGACTCAGAATTACGCCTAGTCCATAGTCTATTAATAATGATTTACATTTTTAAAATAACATTCGACATTTTTTCGTCCAATTCCATCTACAATTTTTATTCAAAAGTTGATAGAATAGCGCTAAAATGTTTGCTATATTCTTTATGAATCTAAAATAATAATTTAAGAGTCCTATGAAAGATCTCAATTGCGAAACATTCTTTAGGTTCAGGCGCCTCTATCACTGCTTTAATTTTATTTTCTAAGGGATGCAGTCCATATTTATCCATTTTAAACCCTAAATTTTCCACCGATTTTTTTTTAAATTTACATTTATATCTGTTTAACTTTAAACCTTTTTCTAGCAATCATCTAAACACTAGATCCACCTTTTTTTCATGATCTTCAAAGTCTTTTCCTGCAACCAAAATATCATCTATGTAGCAGGCCACCTGGCAAATCAGAAAATAGGCCTTCCAGAATCCTCTGAAATTTATTTGGTGCTACCGCTACGTCTTTTAAAAGAAAACAACCACTTTGTTGTGTTTATATCAACAACAGCTCTTTGGCTTCTTCCGCTAACATTACTTGTAAGTAAGCCTGTGATAGGTCTAGAGTCGAAAATACGGTGCTTCTAGATAATTTTAAAAAGATCTCATCGATCGATGGAAGGGGATACCTATCTAATTCTATTGCTTTATTAGCTGTACATCTAAAGTCACCACATATCCTTACACTACCATCCTTTTTTTAATACTGGTACTATTGGAACGGTCCAATATGTATGAACTATAGGTTATAAAATGCAAGAATTCACTAAACGATCAATTTCATTCTCTACTTTGTTTTTTTGAGAGAAAGGTAAACTTCTGGCCTTACAAAACACAGAAGTCACATCCTTTTTTAAATTAAAATGTATTCTAACGTCCTTTAGACATCCCAAATCTTTGTTAAACAAATCTGCATACCTATCCATCAAATTTTCATATATTTAAATATATTTCTATTATATTCATTATTTAAAATTTTAATGCTAAACAATATAGAATAATCAAGTTTCAACTGCTTAATCCATTCTCTTCCTAATAAAATTACCTGGATTTTTTCATTTACAACTATTAATCGTAAATATTGGTTGGCTTATTTTACAAAAACATTTCTTTGATCTATAATCTCTGTTGATTTACCACAAAAGGATTTTAATCTTAAATTTGTTGGAAATAATATTTTACCTTGCCAATAATTCTTATAAATATCTTTAGGTATTAACGTAACTGGACTTCCTGTATCTATTGTAAAGCACAAAGAATAATCATCTACTGTTAAATTTATTGTGGCATCAGTTTCGCCCTGTACAGAATATATAGAGTCCTCTTGTACAAATTTACATCCCCACATTCTTTTACTAGCTTTGCAGCCCCTACTTAAATGACCCAGTTTATTACATTTTAAAACAAGTCTTTGTTCTATGAGGTAAAACAGATGCCACGTGTGAATGTCTTTCACCACATCTATAACACACTATTTTGCCTTTGCCACTTTGCCTGAAAGGCCTATACTGCGCCGTACTATTATTGTACTCACCTTTTTTATCCTTTCAATTCACAGGGGATATCTTGGCCACTAATTTATCTTGTAATTCTCTTGTATTTATCTCCGCCAATTCGAACGAGATCGCCACTGCAAAAACTATATCCAGGGTGACATCGTCGTACTCTTGTAGTAACTTCTTTTGCAGGATTTCCGACTTGATTCCAGCCGCAAAACGGTCTCGCATCATGGTTCCCAACATATCGACGAAATTACAATTTATTGCCAAATGTTTCAATTCTCTAAGATATTCCAAAATTGATTCTCCTTCCTGTTGAATTCTCTCTTAAAAATCTGCATCGCTGTGGTATCACTTTCTTCTTTGGATCCAAATGCAGCTTAATTCTTTGAATGATAGTATCATAGGGTTGATCTTTCATTAGACCAGGAAGAAAATGTCGTTTCCCTGCTTCAAAGTTTCAGAATCTGGTAGCGAGGTAAAAATCAGCACCTTAATCTCCTCCTTCAGATGCCAAAAAGAAAGCCTCAAATTTTTGTACAAAAAGATCGAAGTGTCCTCTACTGGTCTATAGCGTCTAAAAGGTACTATTAACCTTGAACTTGTCATGCTGATCTTTTCTACTCCTTTGTTTTCTTGATCCAGATAGTTTAAAAGATGTAATCTTAACCCATTTTCCTATTTTTCCTCTCCATAATCCGAGAGTCAGATTTGTTTAAAAGATATAGTTGTTAAACTTGCATAGACGCCGTTTTCCTCAGCTTTTTACTGGCTCTGTAGATCGCGCATCCTCGTCGCCACTTTTGTTGTGTCGTAATTAGACGTACAAGAGCTCAAACTTGACCATGGCCAACAACAAATGTCCAATTTATATATACATATATTTTTACATAATGAGGCTTTAAATAATACAAATAATATTCATCTATTTACATAAACAACGGTTAATACCAGGTCTATTAGTATGAAACGCGAAAATTTTCAGTGAATTCAAAAGTTCAACAATTCTATACAACAAAATATTTTTATTCAAAGTAATTGTCCTGATTATCTATACTCTCGGACCACCTTTCAGGCAATTTTCGAATTCCTTGTCTGAAAAATTATATTATTTTTGAGTCGAACCAGTCAACAAGCCATTTTCGGAGTATGTCTGAGTTAGAAAATTCCTAGTTTTTTAGGGCGTGTCCTAAAGATGTGAAAAGGTGGTAGTCCGACGGCGCTAAGTCTGGTGAGTACGGCGGGTGGGGTAAGAGTTCCCAGCCCAAGTCTTTTATGGTGTTCTTGACCACTGTAGCGTTGTGGGCTGGAGCGTTGTAATGCTGCACCATCAGCTTGTTGTGCTTTTAACGCAATTCCGGTCTTTTTTCATTCAATGCCTCTCTCAAACTGTGCATTTGTTGTTCGTAGCGACTAGTATTGACCGTTTCGCCAGGTTTCAGGAGCTTGAAATATACTACGCCGGTCTGGTCCCACCATACGCAAAGCATTGCCTTTTTCCTAAGCGATTGGGCCTAGGCTTCCGTTTTGGAAATTGGCCGAGCAGGCCCCACGACTTTTGGCGCATAGGATTGCTGAAGTGGATCGATTTCTCATCAGAAGTTACGATTCGGTGCAAAAATGACTTCTTTTCATGCCTGGCAAGCAGCCCTTCGCAGGTTACCAGACGCCGTTCTTGCTGCCTTTCGCTCAAATCGTGGGGGACCTATCTGGAAAGCTTTTGGGTCATTCTGAGGCTGTTTAAACGTAGGGAAACAGAACCTTGAGACACCTGGAGCTGTTTCGCGAGTTTCTCCTGCGTTTGGGTACTGTCGTCATCCAACAAAGCTTGCAGTTCAGCGTCCTCGAACTTTTGGTGCGGTTTTCCACGTGGTTCATTATCAAGTTCGAAATCGCCACTTTGGAATTTTTTAAACCACCTGTAACACTGGATTTGCTCAGAGCGTGGTCGCCGTGAACTTCCTCGAGCATTCGGTAGGTTTCAGTGGCACTTTTCTTCCAGTTGAAGGCGAACAACAAAACTTCCCGCAAATGGGCAATTTTTGGCTCGGAAATCACCATTTTCCACGGGCTCCAGAAATTTTCCACGATTTGAATTTTTCTAAAACTCTACGCATGCTAATGCCACATGAGTCAAAAAACAAAATGCCTTCAACAGCGCCACCGTCGGCTCAAATAAAGTTGCACAGCGCCCTCTGGCAGCCATTTTCGCGTTTCATACTAATAGACCTGGTATATAGCGAGAAGAGTAGAGGACTGAGCACAGATCCCTGAAGTACACCAGCCCATGATCTTCGGTCCTTGGAAAATGTTCCATTGACCCGAACCTTTATCCTTCTTCCCCTTAAGAAGTCTGCAATCCAGATTAAGGTTTTTCCTCTTACTCCGATGTTGTGCAGCCTTTCAAATAAATACTACACTCGATCAAAAGCTGAGGTCATATCCAGGAATACGGCCGTTGTCTTCTTTGGCGGTTTTTCCTAGAAATCTATTATTGATTGACAGAGGAAGAACAGTTAATCAGTTGTACAGTGTCTGGATCTTTAGGCAGTTTGGTAGAAGTTTATTTTATTATTGTTAGTGAGCCAGACTATGAGCCTAGAGTGGATAATTTCATTCTGTTATTTTACAAAGTATGCTGGTAAGAGCAATTGGCCGATAGTTCTTGCATTCCTTAGCATCTTTGTTTGGTTTCAGTATTGGCACTATAATTGATATCTTCCAACTCTTTGGTAGTTTACCAGTTTGCCATGAAATGTTCAGTATTCGTAGGAGTTGATTTTTAGCTTCGTCTCCAAAGTGTTTAATCATTTGACCAAAGATTAGAGCATCTCCAGGTGACATCTTGGATTTAACTTTCCTATTGATGAATTTAGCTCATTCAGTGTGAAGTCTCTCGAGTAAATATCTTGTTGATGGTAATTTCTTGCTTGTTTAACTAACTTGTTTATATTATTTTTTAGAGTCCTGCCTTCATTCCTATAGCTGAGTCTGGAAGTGCTTGAAAGATATTCAGCAATTATGTCAGCCATCTGTTTGTTCGTTCTCGCTGTTCATATCGGTTAGAGTATTGGAGGATTAGTGTTGGTTTTGATTGTTTTATAACACTAATTATATTCCAGTGATGGCTTTCCTTTTTTGGATCCATTTTTTCGCAGAATTCTGCCCATTTTTCTTGTTTGAATATCCAAATTTCTTGTTCTATTTTGTGACTAATTTCAATGAAATTCTTTATGATTTCTTCTGTTTTATTTGTTTTAAGAAGTTCATTTTTATTGTCTCTCTCTGCAATGATTGCCTCGATATTGTGGTCCTTCCAGTAAAGTATTCACAGGTTTTTACGTCTACCTCTAGGTATCGATACTTTTGCAGCTTCGGATATGTTCAAAGAGAATTTTTCCAATTTTTTTGTCAATCGTTCTGTGATTTAATTCTTCGTTGCACAGTTCTTCAAGCTTTTCTGTAATTTTTTCGCAGTGTTCTTCTATTCTGTTGGAAATTCTCAATTTTGAATTTTAGGGTTGTTAAAATTGGTCTGTGGTCACCGATTGCACTTTTCAGAATTTTCCATTGTGTTGTGGGTGCGATGTTGTAATTTATCGCTGCGATGTCTATTGCGAATTCTGTGCCTGTGGACTTGGATAGATAGGTGTTCTTTTCGTTATTTAACGGCGTAAGGTCGAGATCGGTTAGCATGTCCTCAACCTGCTGACCTTTGTTATCCTGGACAGGTGATCCCCAAGTTGGTCTTTCGGCGTTAAAATCACCAAGTATGATTGCGATATCCGAAGACGCTTTACTTAATGTCTCTATCAGGCCTGTATTGATGCTAATATTATCGTGGTGATAAACATTTATGATTGGAATTGTTTTACCTGTAAGATAGATTTCTATTGCCTGAGCTTCTGTCGTGCCTTCTCTAGGCTTACTCTGATTATAGGCGAATTCCTTAAATTTGATTTCTAGAGTTTTAATCAAAACGGCAAGTCCTCCTCCGAATTTTCCCGGTCTGTCCATTGGTAGTGTTGTATAATCTTTGATATTGAATCTCAGATTCTGATTCAATTTTGTCTCCTGAGGACAGTTAATATGTACATTGTTGTCACAGAGAAGACAAGTCAGCTCTTTATTTTCCTCTGGGTACCATTTATATTGAGTTGTAGTAGATTGAATTGTGTCCTCGTAGTAGATTTCTCATCATGAGCTCGAGCTGCAGCTCCTGACGCGGCGGTTACCCCGGACTCGGTAGCATTACTGGAGATATCAGTTTTGCTCTTCATTTGAAAATGGGTGTCGTTGCAACGTTAGTCATCTTGGAAACGAACCAGAATTTGGTCAAATATTCCAAGGGTCCAGGGGGACCGCAAGGAGGTGTGGTCGAACTTCTCCTCTTCCACTTGGAATGCCGTCACTACAGGATAAAGCACTCTTGGTGAATTTTTTAAATTGTGATTCAGAATCTGCCACTGAAGCTTTACGAGCGTTTCGTTCCTTTAAAGATATTCGAAGCGGTAAAGGACCAATGAGTTGCTACTCTCTAAAGCGATTGATTTAAAGTTTTGAGGAAACTGGATCTCTGGAAGCAAAACCTCGGAGTGGAAGACCATCGACATGCAAGTCAGTGGCTGTTACGGTTTTGCAGAATGCTGAAGCTATTGACACGTTATCCCCGTATGGAGAAGTAAGTGCTAGACAAGTTTCTCGACAAACGGGGATATCGTATGGAACAGTTTGGAGAGAACACACATTTAGAATTTTTCTATAAAAATATCCTAACAAAATTCAAAGTTTTCACTATTTGAGAAGCGTCAAGAATTCGCTGCATGGGTTTTCCGGCAAATTGATATTGATGAAAACTGGCTGTCAAATGTTCTAAGAACAGATGATGCTCACTTTTATCTAAAGGGAGAATTTAACATTCAAAACTGCCTCATTTGGGCAACAGAAAACCCTTGGATTTTTACAGAAATACCACTTCATCAGCACAGAGTTACAGTTTTGTGTGGGTTCACTTCTTCTTTTATTATTGGGCCATTTTTCTTTGAAAAAATCAATGGAAGAACTTTTAAACCCGTTTTCGTAACTGTGGTGAACGTTATGTTCAACTTTTGAGAGAAAAGGTTATTGCCATATTGCAGGACAGACAAGCACTAAGCGAAATAACATTCATGCAAGATGGAGGACCTCCTCATATCTCCCGCGGTGCCAAACAATTGCTGAGGGATACGTTCGGTGGAATTCGTTGATAAGTCGCCACTTTATATACCAGTGGCCTCCAATATCACCAGACTTGACGCCTTACAATTTCGGTTATGGGGGTACATTAAGTCGCGTTTTTATCGATGCCGGCCTACCACATTGGCCATGTTGAAGGCTTCTATCAGATGGCACGTTTTATAAATTTCAACTATTTAATTGTGACCATTCTGTCATTTATCGTCTGCAGGCGGTGTTTGAGAATGAAGGGCGCCACATTGAGCAAGGATTGTGACCTAATACAAGAGAGAAGGCAGTTACCTCATGTGTTATATTTTGCAGCTCTTTGTTTTGGGTTATGGGAATAATAAATGCTGTCCTCACATCTTGACTCTTTTTTTTTCTGTCAACAGTAATTTTTTTGTTTGTCATATGCCCACATTTTATATTATGTCGTGCAGGCCAAAGTGTTATAACTTCTCGAATAACACTGGTATACACAATTTTACCCCTTATGTTTAGTTTATCGCTTTTCACTCGTTAGAAGAAATAGCATAAAGAATAATCTCTCTATCCCCCCAACTTTAGATATTTTGCGCAAAAAATAATACAAAATGATTTTACTACCACGTTTTTCAACGCAAAAGGTCGATTTAAAAATGATTTTTTTGAGGGGATACATTTTCAAAATTATGTACAGTATAATAAACAATGATAACATTTGTCAAACCCATAGGATATAGGAATAAAGTACGACAAATATATTTTGTCACTCCCCTCTATATTTCATTTTTGGATCATGACAAATATCCAGTTAAATAGTCAAGTGTCGACAATTAGTCAAGAAATTATACATTCCTTATAGCACGAAATCTTATTAGTAGTGCCATCATAATTTTTGGTACTATATTAACATTTCAAAAATCGTGTATTGATATCAGTAGTTATTTTCAAACATTCAATTTATTTCACAAAACTCCATCTAAAATATAGATATTTTTTGATACATGTTTTAATTTGCATATACCTATTTTACATATCTCAGATTGTATTTAAAAATCGTCAACCAATTCTTCTAACTTTTGGCGAAATGGTGTTTTATTAATTTATCATTTGATATTATTAGGGTTCTTTCCTGGTATTCAAAAAGGAAAAATACGTGTCGTTCAGTTATATTTTTCAATTTATCAAACAATTTGGCCGCTGAATCTCTGATTCTGGTAGAGCGTCATCTAGTGAATAAAGTTGTAACTAAAATCAATTTCGAAATTTTCATTATTTGCCATAAAAAAAACCCCATTGCATCCTGAACACAATCGTGTTTACCGCATTGCTCTAGCGCAAATATTCGCAGAGTTATTAATTTTTAAAGTTGTGCGGGACTTTTGGATAAGCCTGTACATTGAGTATAAGGAATATGTAGGAAATATTTGAAGAGCATTTACAGTAGGAGAAATTAGAAATTTTAAATTGTTTGTAAATTAATCACAAAGCTCATATAATGAGTAAAAGTATATATACAAAAATACATAGTATACATATATTGAAAACAAAGTGTATTCAAATTATGAAAAAATGAAAAATATAAAAAGGGTACAGATGC
The DNA here is from genome assembly GCA_030710605.1 of Cordylochernes scorpioides. Classification (NCBI taxonomy): domain Eukaryota; kingdom Metazoa; phylum Arthropoda; class Arachnida; order Pseudoscorpiones; family Chernetidae; genus Cordylochernes; species Cordylochernes scorpioides. The sequence continues at coordinate 69,046,602 of CP092866.1, forward strand.
AATATATATAATGCCCTATAAACTGAGTATAAGTTACATATATAAACAAAACAATTCATATAAATTAAAATTATATAAAGTTTTCAAATTTCTGGATCCACGCCAAATTTTAAATCCCAATATTTCATAAAGTGACACGTAGTCTTTATGGTGTCAACTATTGAGATCAGCTTGTGAGCTTTTCGGAATATCGGAATAAAAAGATTCGCTAGATCCAAATTTCGCCTCATGGATTATAGATTCGAATTTTATAGATTTCGATATATAGATATATATTGTGTGTGAGGAAATTATTCATGTGTTAAATAGTAAACTCTAACATCACAAATTCATCAAAGCAACGTTTTATGAAAAATTGGATATAAAAATTTCATATGTTAATATATATAAAGTAAGTATGAGTGTGCAAATATGCTGGAATAACACATATACACCTAGTGTAAATTCCCAAAAGGTATATTTAGAAGGTTGTGGGAGTGAAGTAAGCTCTCTATTTGTTATTTTGATTTAAAATATTTACAAAATTATCTTATTTTATCTCGAGAAGTCAATGCATCACCAGACCAGGTCAAGAAAATTTTCGCAAAGGGTTTCTTTGCCACCCAGGAGGTACCTGCTCGACGCGTTAGCCTTTGTTTATAGTGGCGCTTCGCCTCCCGTAGAAGCCCTATTCCACTCTTCTGGCACAACCAGAGCATCCAACTCGCTCGAGATGACTCGGCCGAGATAATGATCCAAGCATTGCCAGGAACTGGTCTGCCGATGAGATGGACTCCGTCTCAAGGAGTCAGGGAAGTGGAAAACAAAGCCTCAATAGCTGAGGAAACGAAAAAATGTGGACAGAGTCTCAGGGCAGACCCGCCTTCCACTCTCTTCCCAACTGACTGAGCCATTGTTGGACCGTTGGAAACGATATTTTTATATAGCGTCTCAATATTTTAAAATAGTTTATATCTATATATATAAAAATCAACGTTTGTATGTTTGTTTGTTTGTATGTCCGGTATACAAATTCGCAGTAGTTCACTAATTCAAACCAAATTTCCATACATAGGTAAAAAATACGGGGAAGACGATAGGCTATTTTAAAATATATATAAATCAATTATTAAAACTTATATTCAAATTATTCTACTTAGCTCACGAACAGCGCCCTCTATCGAAGATTAGATTAAATTATGCTGATGCAAACAAATTGATAATGCTAATAACAAACAATTATTTAAAAAATCTTATCTAAATATATATCACTCGGGTAGATATGCACACGGGTCAATCCCGGGGCGAAGCCCGGGTCACCCGTCTAGTTTTATATAAAAGACAATTTATTGATAAATAATATATTAAACAAATTATACAAATTAAGTTTGAAAATAATTATCATGATAAAAAAATTATTAAAATCATAATATTATAATACGAAAATATGACTTCAAAATAGAGAATTTTTTAAATGATATATTTTCAAAAATATTAGTTTATAAATGTTCGAATATCAAGAATTAATTTTAAAATCAGAAGGTTTTCTTATTTTGAATTACCAAATATTTGCGATAGATCTCGCTCCAAGCTTTAACCCTTAGTTACTCGCGCTCACTTTTGAGACGTAACTACTCGCGCTGGGTGTAATACACCCGGTGTTTTAACCTGGTGAAATATATATATATATATATTACTTAAAACAAAATAATTTCAAACATTTTTGTATATATGATATCATTATTTTATTCAACAATTAAGATATTTTAATCGAAAATAGAGTAATATTTATATTTTAAAATAATTTTAAAACTAAAATGTTAATTTACGCACCAAATCAATTTTCTTTTTAATTTGGGATACAATTTTCGAAATATTTTCCAACAATGCCTACTCATTTTAATAGAATGGTCTTCACAAACATTATTTTGGCACATCTGGCATAGTGTTTTGGTCTTACGATCTTTTTTATAAGAACAAAGATGGCCTCTTTTCTGGGCCTTTGAAAGAGGTTCTGGAATGTCTTCTTCCTAAAATATAAACGATTAGAGATAAAATTTCAATTATATTTTGCCATAAAACTCAACATAGTTTATGGTGACTGACCAGCATGTTTCCGGACAATACTTCGAAGTGGTTTCGAGAAGGATTTGGTAGTAGACCTGATATGATGATACTTTGTTACCAATTCAAGTGATAGAGCTTTTAGGAAATCCTTTCTTCTTTTGTAAATGTTTTGGGGTTGATTCCAATCAAAAAGAAGTTTGGAATTAACTCCAGAAATATTTAAAAGTTCAAAAAGGATACACAGGGGCCATCTTTTGGTACATCGTCCCACGGAATAGAGTGACGTCTTTTGATCCAATAGGCCCACCCCTCCTTTTGTCATGTAAAAAGTAATCATATCTGGCTTCTTATTTTCATTTGTCTCTTCATCAATTGTTGCTTCTGAGTGCATTGTAGATAAAAGAATGACACTTTGCCCCTTTTAGGAGCATATGATACGAGGGAGACATTTTTTTGAAAACCAAAAATTGAGCTAAACACTTGCCGTGCCCGATTTATCATAAATTCAGGTGGTATTTCTTTTTTGTTCTTTTGAGTGTTCCTACTAAGGTAAATTTATGCTCATTCAAAATAACTACTGCAAGAGGATAGCTGGTATACCAATTTTCAGTTGTTATGTTGCGTTTTGACCCTGAGATTGGAAGTACAAGTCCTTCAACTACATTGTTGTGGGAGAGTTACCTATTTGATAAGGGCCCTCAGGTTGCTTGCCAACGTATATTTCAAGATTCACCACATAGCTTGTGCGGGAACAACATAACACATAAGTCTTTATGCCATATTTTGCGGGTTTATTGGGAAGGTACTGTTTGAAACTACATCGGCCTTTGAATGGAATAATCTTTTCGTTACTATCAAATATTCTCCGGTAATATACATAGTTTTGCAGTTTGTAACGAATTCTTCAAATATTTCTCTAATTGGTGCTAGTTTTTCCATTTTCTTTCTTATTTCACGTGTGGGCAAATCATCGAAACACAAACACCTGAGTAAAAAGAAAAATCACTCGCGATTCATTACGGACTGGAAAATTTCGAATCGAGTTCCATCATTTCCCTATTATTATTGAAAGGAAAAATGGCAGGCCTTTCTTGTCCCAGAAAGTAACAAAAGTCCAATAAGACCCCAAATCTCTACATCATTATTATCTTTTGCATCCCTTTCTCGAGAAATATTTCCTCGAATCCTTGAGATATATTGATTGGTGTTACATACTATTTTTAGAAACTATTTTGTGATAAATTATCTGTAATCTCCAACAGCTGTTGTGATGTTCTTTCCATCTCTTTTCGGTCCAGGAAGGTGAGAAATTATGTTGTAAAAGCGAATTCTTACCTTTGTACTTTGCCATTTACTGGTCTTCCACCGCGTTGTCTGGTCTCTCCCCACATAGAAACTAGAAGTTGAAGATGAACCAAATTCTTCGTTTTCAGATTCCAACTCGGATTCAGAATCATGGTAGCTATATATTTCGGTATTTCCATCAGAAGATATATCCGATGTTCCACCAACAACTTCATTTTGGATTCAGAATTAGAAAGAGTTGATGTATCCATGAAATATTTTAAAAAATTAATAGCAAACGATAGTTTTTGGAGAGCTAGGAAAAAGCCATAGGAAATACATCTATTTGAATCTGAAACCTAAAAAATATAGGCGAGCTGTCACTCACGGCCTGCCAAAAGTGTTACGTAAACACTCGCGCTGGGTGTAAACCACCCAGCTTATCTGATTACGAAAAAGTTAAATGTAGACACTCAGGCTGCGAAATGTATTATTTACAGTTTATTTTTACAGTTTAGTTTCTTACTGGGTGTAATACACCCAGCACGAGTGATTAAGGGTTAAATAATAAAGATAACCGATGTGAAAATATATATTGGACTTGATATATGATGGCTTTCATCTGATTTTTTATTCATTTTTGCATATCTAAAATTATATACAGGGTGATTCAAAAGTCTTGCACAACTTTAAAAAACTCCGCGAATATTTGCGCTAGAGCAATGCGGTAAACACCATTGTGTTCAGGATGCAATGGGACTTTTTAGGGAAAATAATGAAAAATTCGAAATTCATTTTAGTTACAATTTTATTCGCTAGATTGCGCTCTACCAGAATCAGAGATTCAGCGGCCAAATTGTTTGATAAATTGAAAAATATAACTGATCGACACGTATTTTTCCTTTTTAAATCCCGGGAAAGAACACTAATAATATCAAATGATAAATTAATAAAACACCACTTCGTCTAAAGTAAAAAACTCTGATGACGATTTTTATATGCAATCCGAGATATGTAAAATAGGTAAATGCAAATTAAAACATGTATCAAAATTTAAAAAATTTTAGATGCGGTTTTGTGAAATAGATTGAATGTTTGAAAAACACTGCTGATATCAATACACGATTTTTGATATGTTAATATAGTACCAAAAATTATGATGGCACTACTAATAGGATTTTTTGCTATAAGAAATGTATAGTTTCTTGACAAATTGGCGACTCTTGACTATTTAACTGGAAATTTGTCATGATCCAACAAATGAAATAAAGAGCGGGGTGACAAAATCAATTTTTCAAATATTTTCAATCAAAATCGCCGACCTTTTGCTCATCAATGGCCCCAGCCTAGTAGAAAATTGACCTATACCCAGAACAGCAGCTTTAGGTATCCAAGATAGTAGAAATTGGACTGCTGTGATAGAGATGCATGGGGACATCTGAGACTCTTCGTTGGACACGACAACAACAACAAAAAACTATAAGGCACGGGTTTTAAATTTTTAAAATATAAAACAAACTTACTACTGTCCTTACTCTTGCGAGATAATATTGGGAGGGTTTGTCTTATCAGTGGGGAACCCTCTTAGCAGTTTCACCAATATAATCCCCCAGACCGCGTTTTGAGAGCTCTAACACTGTATTGGACGATTCTGCCCTTACTTGTGAAACTCATGTAAACAGAAAACGAGGAAGGAACTTCAACTAGTCTACAGGTGACGCTTCCTAAAGGAATTGAGTACAAATAAATTTACATCACCACAGACATATACGACAAAATATAGGTCTACCGGGTATTCGAGGCATCTTGGATATTTCACAGGTCTTAAAACTATGACTACACAAATTTCAATATAGAGAAAGGCCTGAATACGTCAAGTGTGGGAGAACGACTTCACCATCGAAAGTAACAAAGACATGTCAAATGAGGTATGGACACACAATATTATAGCAGAACAACTATTGTTTAGTATCTGAAGAACAATTTATTAGTTAATTCATCACTATTTTATTCTTTGTTGCTTCACCGCTATTTTATAATTTGATTTATCCAATGTTCATTTGGCCATGATAACCATGATGATATGAGTGAACTGTTTAACTGTAAGTGAATTATATGTCTACATGTTGCCAGAGCCCTGTTTGGTAACTTGTACTTACTGTTGATATGTTGGGCCAGTACAAGAAACGTAGGCCTTGGACGAAAAACCTTATTCTTGAATATTTTAAAGTTCAATAGTACACGTAAACATTTAGATTGTGACATACTAATGCTAAAAATTAAATTATTTTACATCATATAAATAGAAATAATATTCAATATTTAGCAATTTTTATATTCACAAAAAAAGTTAATCTCTGTTAAATTTCAAATAAAAATTGTAAAGATAGTTCTAAATATCAGAATGTGTGATATAGGTATGATGTAGGATTGAAAATATAGAGAGTAAAGAATATATTTTTATTTTAAAATGTTTATTTCTCATATCTTTCAACATTCAGCAACAAATAAGTTGATTCAATAATTGAGTCTTAGACTCCAAACGTTTTGTTATGACTATCTTCAATGATAGACACAGGAGAAGCTACCCAGGAGGTACGAGACAATGTAAGAAGAAGTGGCAAAGGGGGGGGGAGAAGGATAAGAAGACTTTGGCCCAGTAGGAGAAAGAGGTGGTGTGGATCCAGGGGAGAAAAAGGAAAGAGCCCAGGTGGTGGGGGCCAAGGGAGGAGGAAGGTCCCTAGTGGTTTGGGGCCAAAGAAGAACGAGAAAAGGCCCAGGTGGTTTGGGGCCAAGGGAGGAGAAAGAAAGGGCCCAGGTGGTGAGGGCCTAGGGAAGAGGAGGAGGGGCCCAGTTGATGTGGGGCCAAGAAAGGAGGAGGAAGGGCCCTAGTGGTTTGGGGCCGAAGGAGAATGAGAAAAGGCTCAGGTGGTTTGGGGCCAAGGGAGGAGGAGAAAGAGCCCTAGTTGTTTAGGGGTGAGTAACAATGAGAAAGGGCCCTGGTGGTGGGAGTCAAGGGAGGAGGAGGAAGGGCCCTAGTGGTTTGGGGCCTGAGAGGAATGAGAAAAGGCCCAGTTGGTGGGGGCCAAGGGAGGAGGAGGATGAGACCTATGGTTTGGGGCTGAGGAAGAATGAGAAAGGGCCCAGTTGGTGTGGGTCAAGGAAGGAGGAGAAAGGGCCCTAGTGGTTTGTGGCCAAAGGAGAATGATAAAAAGGCTCAGGTGGTGTAGGGCCAAGAAGGGAGGAGGAAGAGCCCTAGTGGTTTGGGGCCAAAGGAGAATGAGAAAAGGCCCAGGTGGTTTGAGTCCAAAGGAAAATGAGAAAGAACCCAGGTGGTTTGAGGCAAAAGAGGAATGAGAAAAGGCCCAGGTGGTGGGAGCCAAGGGAGGAGTAGGATGAAACCTAGTGGCTTGGGGCTGAGGAAAAATGAGAAAAGACCCAGGTGGTTTGGGGCCAAGAGAGGAGGAGAAAGAGCCCTAGTGGTTTAGGGGTTGCAACAATGAGAAAAGGCCCAGGTGGTGGGGGTCAAGGGAGGAGGAGGAAGGGCTCTAGTGGTTTGAGGCCAAAGAGGAATGAGAAAAGGCCCAGTGGTGGGGGCCAACGGAGGAGGAGGATGAGACCTATTGTTTGGGGCTGAGGAATAATGAGAAAGGGTCCAGGGGGTGGGGGCCAAAGGATGAGGAGAAAGGGCCCTAGTGGTTTGGGGCCAAAGGAGAATGAGAAAAAGCCCGGGTGGTGTGGAGCCAAGGTATGAGGAGGAAGAGACCTAGTGGTTTGGGGCTGAGGAGGAATGAGAAAGGGCCCAGGTGGTGGTGGCCAAGGGAGGAGGAGAAAGGGCCCTAGTGGTTTGTGGCAAAAGGAGAATGAGAAAAGGCCCAGGTGGTGAGAGCCAATGGAGGAAGAGCCCTTGTGGTTTGGGGCTGAGGAGGAATGAGAAAGGGCCCAGGTGGTTTGAGGCCAAAGGAGAATGAGAAAATACCCAGGTGGTTTGGGGCCAAGGGAGGAGGAGAAAGAGCCATAGTGGTTTAGGGGTGAGCAACAATGAGAAAGGACCCAGGTGGTGGGGGTCAAGGGAGGAGGAGGAAGGGCCCTATTGGTTTGAGGCCAAAGAGGAATGAGAAAAGGCCCAGGTGGTGGGGGCCAACAGAGGAGGAAGATGAGACCTATTTTTTGGGGCTGAGGAAGAATGAGAAAGGGCCCAGGGGGTGGGGGCCAAAGGATGAGGAGTAAGGGCCCTAGTGGTTTGGGGCCAAAGGAGAATGAGAAAAAGCCTGGGTGGTGTGGAGCCAAGGGATGAGGAGGAAGAGACCTAGTGGTTTGGGGCTGAGGAGGAATGAGAAAGAGCCCAGGTGGTGGTGGCCAAGGGAGGAGGAGAAAGGGCCCTAGTGGTTTGTGGCAAAAGGAGAATGAGAAAAGGCCCAGGTGGTGAGAGCCAATGGAGGAAGAGCCCTTGTGGTTTGGGGCTGAGGAGGAATGAGAAAGGGCCCAGGTGGTTTGAGGCCAAAGGAGAATGAGAAAATACCCAGGTGGTTTGGGGCCAAGGGAGGAGGAAGAGCCCAAGTGGTTTGGGGCCGAAGGAGAATGAGAAAAGGCCCAGGTGGTGGGGACCAACGGTGGAGGAGGAAGAGCCCTAGTGGTTAGGGGCTGAGGAAGAATGAGAAAGGGCCTAGATGGTGGGGGCCAAGGGAGGAGAAGAAAGGACCTTAGTGGTTTGGGGCAAAAGGAGAAAGAGAAAAGGCTCAGGTGGTGTTTTGCAAAGAAAGGAGGAGGAAGGGCCCTAGTGGTTTGGAGCCAAAGGAGAATGAGAAAAGACCCAGGTGGTGGGGGCCAAGGGAGGAGGAGGAAGAACCCAGGTTGTTTGTAGCTAAAGGAGAATGAGAAAAGCTCAGGTGTTGTGGGGCCAAGGGAGGAGGAGGAAGAGCCCTAGTGGTTTGGCGCTGAGAATGAATAAGAAAGGGCCCAAGTGGTGGGGGCCAAAGGAGGAGGAGGAAGGGCCCTAGTGGTTTGGAGCCAAAGGAGAATGAAAAAAGGCCCAGGTGGTGAGAGACCAAGGGAGGACGAGGAAGAGCCCTAGTGGTTTGGCGCTGAGTATGAATGAGAAAGGGCCCAGGAGGTGGGGGCCAAGGGAGGACGAGCAAGAGCCCTAGTGGTTTGAGGCCAAAGGAGAATGAGAAAAGACCAAGGAGGTAGAGGCCAAGGGAGGAGGAATAATACCTCTAGTGGTTTGGGGCTGAGGAAGAATGAGGAAATGCCCGGGTGGTGGAGGCCAATGGAAGAGGAGGAAGAGCCCTAGTGGTTTGGGGCTAAGGAATAATGAGAAAGGGCCCAGGTGGGGGGCCTAGGAAGGAGGAGGAAGGACTCTAGTGGTTTGGGGCAAAAGGAGAATGAGAAAAGGTTCGGGTGGAGTGAGGCCAAGAAAGGAGGTGGGAGGGCTCTAGTGGTTCGGGGCCAAAGGAGAATGAGAAAAGGCTCAGGTGCTGGGGGCCAAGGGAGGAGGAGGAAGAGCCCAAGTGGTTTGGGGCCAAAGGAGAATGAGAAAAATCCCAGGTGGTGTGGGCCAAGGGTGGAGGAGTAAGAGCTCTAGTGGTTTGGGGCTGAGGAAGAATGAGAAAGGGCCCAGGTGGTGAGGGCCAAGAAAGGAGGAGGAAGGGCCCTAGTGGTTTGAGTCTAAAGGAGAATGAGAAAAGACCCAGGTAGTTCGGGGCCAAGGGAGGAGGAGGAAGAGCCCTAGTGGCTTGGGGCTAATGGAGAATGAGAATAAGCCCAAGTGGTGAGGGCTAAGGGAGGAGGAAGAAGGGCTCTAGTGGTTTGGGGCCAAAGGAGAATGAGAAAAATCCCAGGTGGTGTGGGCCAAGGGTGGAGGAGTAAGAGCTCTAGTGGTTTGGGGCTGAGGAAGAATGAGAAAGGGCCCAGGTGGTGAGGGCCAAGAAAGGAGGAGGAAGGGCCCTAGTGGTTTGAGTCTAAAGGAGAATGAGAAAAGACCCAGGTAGTTCGGGGCCAAGGGAGGAGGAGGAAGAGCCCTAGTGGCTTGGGGCTAATGGAGAATGAGAATAAGCCCAAGTGGTGAGGGCTAAGGGAGGAGGAAGAAGGGCTCTAGTGGTTTGGGGCTGAGGAAGAATGAGAAAGTGCCCAGGAAGTGGGGGGCAAGGAGGAGGAGGAAGAGCCTTAGTGGTTTGGGGCCAAAGGAGAATGAGAAAAATCCCAGGTGGTGTCGGGCAAAGGGTGGAGGAGTAAGAGCTCTAGTGGTTTGGCGCTGAATATGAATGAGAAAGGGCCCAAGTGGTGGGGGCCAAAGGAGGATGAGGAAGGGCCCTAGTGGTTTGGGGCCAAAGGAGAATGAAAAAAGGCCCCGGTGGTGTGGGACCTAGGAAAGAGGAGGAAGGGCGCTAGTGGTTTGGGCCTGAGGAATGATGAGAAATGCCCAAGGTGGTGTGGGGCCAATAGAGGACGAGCAAGAGCCCTAGTGGTTTGGGGCCAAGGAGGTAGAGGCCAAGGGAGGAATAAGAGCTCTAGTGGTTTGGGGCTGAGGAAGAATGAGAAAAGGCTCAGGTGGAGTAAGGCCAAGAAAGGAGGAGGAAGGGCTCTAGTAGTTTGGGTCCAAAGGGGAATGAGAAAAGGCCCAGCTGGTGGGGGCCAAGGGAGGAAAAGGAAGGGCTCTAGTGGTTTGGGGCCAAAGGAGAATGAGAAAAATCCCAGGTGGTGTGGGGCCAAGGGTGGAGGAGTAAGAGCTCTAGTGGTTTGAGGCTGAGGAAGAATGAGAAAGGGCCCAGGTGGTGAGGGCCAAGAAAGGAGGAGGAAGGGCCCTAGTGGGTAGAATCCAAAGGAGAATGAGAAAAGACCCAGGTGGTTTAGGACCAAGGGAAGAGGAGGAAGAGCCGAAGTGGTTTGGGGCCGTAGGAGAATGAGAAAAGGCCCAGGTGGTGGGGGCAAAGGGAGGAGGTGTAAGGGCCCTAGTGGTTTGGGGCTGAGAAAGAATGAGAAAAAACTCAGGTGGTTTGGGGCCAAAGGAGGAGGAAGAAGAGCCCTAGTGGTTTGTGGCCAAAGGAGAATGAGAAAAGACCCAGGTGGTTTGGGGCCAAGGGAGATGGAGGAAGAGCTCTAGTGGTTCAGGGCCAAAGGAGAATAAGAAATGGCCCAGGTGGTGGGGCCCAAGGGAGGAGGAGGAAGGACCCTAGTGGTTTAGGGCCAAAGAAGAATGAGAAAAGGCCCAGGTGGTGGGGGGCCAAGAGAGGAGGAGGAAGATCCCTAGTGGTTTGGGGCTGAGGAAGAATGAGAAAGGGCCCAGGTGATGGGGGCCAAGGGAGGAGGAGGAAGGACCCTAGTGGTTTGGGGCGAAAGGAGAATGAGAAAAGGCCTAGGTGGTGTTGGGCCAAGGGAGGAGGAGGAAGGGCCCTAGTGGTTGGGGCCAAGGAGAAAGAGCCCATGTGGTGGGGGCGAAGAGAGGAGGATAAAGGGCCCAGTTGGGGTGGGGCAATATGTTGGAGATAGGCGATAAAAACAAGCAGCCTATTTGGTTATGGCATAGGGAGGGCGAAGAGGGCACGTGGTGAGTGGCCTTGAGCACTTCAAGCGGAATAAAATCTCGCTTTTTATGGGCAAAGAATTGCCAGAATGTTGAGGCCAACATTTTACACCAGAGGAGGTGCTCTAAAAGAAAAGGAGTACTTCAGTACTCGGCCCTCGGAATGACCACTTGAAGAAGTGAGGACTCTACCAAAACTTATTTGGCGTCCTCAGCTTCTTGAGAGCCTCCTTCGACATTTTCTTGAAGATGGGCTCCTCGTTAAGCTTTATCTTTGCTTCTTCCATCTTCGCGTCCAGCGCGTCCAGTAGCAGCTGGTTGCTGACCATTTCTCGGTACAGCTTTCTGAAGTCGTCATTCCGACTTCTGATGAGGGCATCCTCGAAATAATTATCCATTGCATATATTTGTTTTTACTTCGTAGTTAAGCGTCAAGCTTTATCGCTCTCTAACAATTGAATGAAAACTTGTCTCCATAGAAACCTCAATAGAGAGATATTTAAATTGAGTTACATTTCAAGTCTCATATACGTGATTACTTATATTGACACAAATAAAATATAAATGAAGGCGTGTGTTTAAATATATTTAATATATTTCTATTATGGTTAACATATAAACAATTAATATATCTAACACAAGGTTATCCAAAAGTTTCTTCATTTTAAAATAAGCAAACCTTTCGATTTTTAAATTTAATTTGTATTCACTTTTATCAGGTTGTAAAATTCTATATACAGTTACGAGCGTCATTCTTCATCAGTCATCTCTGTCACCGTTTGCTTTTTTTTTTTTTGGAATGGCGCCCTCCTATTGGTTTTTACGACCACGCCACCTTTGCCCCCCACTCGCTTTGTTGTTTTTGTAACTATTGTTTTGGAGCGGGTCGCTCCTTAAATAAATGCATATATTAGTTAATAACTAAATGGAATCCTCTCTTTCTTTTTCCCAGTAAGAGACGCCTACGGAAGCCAACAGTACATAGACAGATAAAGCACATAGGCTATACTTATTAACAAATATATGCATTTATTTAAGGCGCCAATTTATAATTGTAACAAAGAGTATTTGAATAAAACATTCAATCGGGTAAAACACGGGCGTTGCCCGGGTCATTCGGTTAGTATAGCATAAACACTACCTTGTGTTAAAAGAATAATGAATGGAGAGTTATTTCACTTAGATGGCCCCATCACAACTGCAGGCTCTTACACTAACACTATTTATTAAAGGTTTTATTTAACTTGCTCCCATGTTTGCCTGTCCACAAATCTTCTAATCAATGTTTAATATACTTCTAGAGCACATAGAAACCTGAAATATTTTATACCCTTTGAAACCCGATGAACATGTAAGTTGAAATATTGTCGCGGAGATAAATAAAGCAAGGGCAAATTTGGGGATAATTAATTTATTATAAAGGGTATTTTCCTTTTACTCCTCCAATAAAATTATATACAAGAGGTATTTATAGGGTGAGAGATAACAACTTATCCCAAGGTAAAGAATAATAATAATGAGCGTCGTCAGCCATCGAGGCGTCCCGTTTTCCTTATTTGCCGAGAGGATTCCGAGAACCCCTCACACCTGTGGTTCCTCCCCCCCCCCCCTTTTATTAATTTTATTCGCTAGATGGCGCTCTACCAGAATCATAGATTCAGCGGCCAAATTGTTTGATAAATTGAAAAATATAACTGATCGACACGTATTTTTCCTTTTTAAATACCGGGAAAGAACACTAATAATATCAAATGATAAATTAATAAAACACCATTTCGCCTAATTATAAGAATTGGATGAAGAGTAAATTAGCTTATTATACTGTGCACAATTTTAAAAATGTGTCCCCTCAAATAAAAATAATTTTTAGATCGACTTTTTGCGTTGAATAACGTGGTAGTAAAATCCTTTTGTATATTTTTTCGCGCAAAATTTCTAAAGTTAGAGGTGTACAGAGAATATTCCTTATGCTATTTTTTTCTAACGAGCGAAAAGCGATAAACTATACATAGGGGGTAAAATTGTGTGTACCAGTGTTATTCGAAAGTTAAGCACTTTGGTCTGCACGACATAATATAAGATGTGAGCAAATGACAAAAAAAAAATGTGAGTACAGCATTTATTATCCCCATAACCCAACACAAAGAGCTGCAAAATATTGGTAGATAATATAATACACGGCAGCATATACACTGCGTGACATTGAAAATGGAACACCAAGAAATAGTGGCCAGAAAATTATGCAAATTTCAGGGTAGACGCGCCTAACCGAGTTATACAAATGATGTAAAATGCGCAGATCTCGTGCGCACATGGAGTAAAATATAAGGGAAGGAACTTGCAGAAAGGACAGTATTCTTGTCGTTATTTCTTCAAGGAAAATCATTGTAGAAATTTTGTTCTTGTGTCAAAAGACACGTGTAATAACAGAGAATACCAGGTCATCGTAAACGGAGGCAGTTCAAGCAGACAGACGCTTTTACGAGGGGCATGGTGATCGGACTGAAAAGGGCAGGTTGGTCCATACGTCAAATCGCAGCTGATACACACCTTGGTGCGTCCACGGTGCACCGACTGTGGAGAAGATGGTTGGAACAAGGAAATGTGGCAATTTATAGGAATGTCGGCGCAACCAGAGTGACGTCAGCACGTGTGGATCGGCGTATCCTTCGACAAGCAGTGGCGGCCCCTCAAGCCACTTGTACCGCCATCCTGCAACATGTACAAGACACCCTAGATCATTCCATCTCGACCAGAACCATTTCCCGTCGATTGGTTGCTAATGGCTTGCACTCATGCCGTCCGCTGAGAAGACTGCCATTGACCCCACCGAATAGGCGCCAACGTTTGGAATGGTGCCGGGCTAGATCGACGTGGATGACGGAATGGTACAGGGTCGTGTTCTCAGATGAATCGCGTTTCTGCTTGTTCAGTGATAGTCGCCGTGTACGCGTGTGGCGTCGACGTGGAGAAAGGTCCAATCCGGCAGCAATTGTGGAACGCCCCACCGTGCGACAACGTGGAATCATGGTTTGGGGCGCAATCGCGTATGATTCCAGGTCACCTTTACTTCGTATTCAGGGCACTATGACGGCCCAACGATACGTTGATGATGTGCTGCGACCGGTGACACTCCCCTACCTTCAGGGGGTACCCAATGCCCTTTATCAGCAGGATAACGCCCGACCGCACACTGCTCGCATTAGCCAACAAGCTCTGCAAGATGTACAGATGCTTCCCTGGCCACCGTACTCTCCTGATCTCTCACCAATCGAGCACGTCTGGGACATCATTGGACGCCGTTTGCATGCCTTGCCACAGCCGCGTTCAGAAGACGAACTGTGGCAAATGGTTGAGAGGGAATGGAGAGCCATCCCTCAGGACGCCATCCGTACTCTGATTGACTCTCTACCTAGACGTGTTGCTGCGTGCATCGCCGTCCGCGGTGGTCCTACTTACTACTAAGCCGACGCCGTTCTCGCTCTGTATTATGACTATCATTTTGAAATAAAGATCACTTATTGTTCGTCCCTGTCTCTCTCTGTCTGCCGAGTTTCATCACTTTCTGGCCACTATTTCTTGGTGTTTCATTTTCAATGTCACGCAGTGTATAACACATGAGGCAACTGCCTTCTCTCTTGTGTTAGGTAACAATCCTTGCTCAATGTGGCGCCCTTCGTTATCAAACACTCGCCTGCAGACGATAAATGACAGATTGGACAGCATTAAATAACATATCATAATACAATATAATGCGGCTTGTGATTGTAAAACAACATTTGAAATTTATCCCGCATGTGTTTCTTTTGAACAAAAAATTAAAATTTATTCTAAGGAGAAATAACGACCATTTCTAACCTTAGGGATGAGCTATGAAAGGATGAATTGTGAAGAGTAATGATAAACGTAAAAATAAAAGAGTCCAGGGATACTTTCCTAACCTTTCATACCTCATCCCTAAGGTTAGAAATGGTCGTTATTTCTCCTTAGAATAATGAACAATAAAATGAACAATTTCTATTGTTATTTTTTTTAAAGAATCATACGCGTCTATAATAGTTTCCAATTTTGATAACAGATGGCTCGCTAATGCATCATAATAAAATATAATATTAATAAAAATTTTCCTATTTTTTACTTCAACGAAATAAAATTCTTTATTTTCTTTTGAATATGTTGTAATCTCCGCTCTGTTGTAATTTTGGCCTGTAGGGACTACGACCTTGTCGAGATTTTGACCGGAGCCTCTTTAGAATAAGAGTCCATTCTTTATTTTCGGCCTGTTTTCGTCATTAAATCCTAGGAATGTAAGAGTTAAAATCTGCCCTCGCCCCCACACAGCCTATTGCTATTCAATTTTGGCCGAGGGACATTAAGGTCAAGGGAAACAATTTGCCGATGATAAAATCGAAAGTCGTTTACGCCAAATGGAAAGTTTCCTTTCTCCATCATGTAGGCTGGTATCGGGGTTAATTTGAGAACTGCTGTCACTGTGGGGACAACTTTAACTACAACATATAATTTTGCTCAATTAAATGAATTAAATATCTAATCATTTTTCTTATCATGTTTTATCATATTGGATTAGCAGACTGTAATAAGTCTGCTTCAATAAAATTGATCAATATTACTTATTGTTGCTCTCAGCAATAATCACCGTTATTGAATCAACTGTACAACTAAATTCAATTCTTATGAGAAAATATCTTTGATGTCTTTCCATTTATTCACTTGTGCTAGAAGAAGCCCAATAAAAGACTCGTGCTTCACCTTCAGTTAGAGCCCTTGGAAACTATACAGAAAAGATTTTGAAATGAGTAAATTATTTAGTCAAAAAGGTTAATTCATATTTGATATATGGTAACGGATTTACGCCTCTACCTAAAACAAGGCTATCAACTTTTGTTATATCAATAACTTGCTTTGCACTATTCAATTCTTTCAATGTGGCATTGTGGGCGTTAAAATTCTGTAATTCAGAATCCAATTTTATTCTATTTTTGTGCCATATATCCTGGTTAGATGCGAGAATTGAAACTAGCTATAGCCTACATTTCTATCTTTCATAAATAAAACAACTTCCTAATGTCCTCACTACGATGGAAAAATATATGGAGGGGCTGGCTCATAAATGGAGAACCCTCTCAGCGGTTTCGCAAGTTTACTCTACCAGACCGCTCTAATATTGTATTGGCCAGCTCTCTCCTTCTTTTTCTCATCGCAATAAGAGGAAAGTAGGAAATTGATCTATTTGTAAAAATAAAGATTTTCGCGCTAAATTGTTTTAATTTTTGTATATAGATGGAGCGATAGTTCCATATATTCTGGCAAGTGACATGGTCACTCAGTCTTCTGTTCCTAAATTAGTCTGAAGTTGTGCTTTACTATAAGCCATCTACAGACATTTCTTAAGACCAAGCTCTGCATTCTTCTATCTCATAAACCAACACACAGCATTATCCACACTTTCAGGAGAAAACTAGAGCTTTTCTTTGGAAAGAATTCATTAGGTGATGTCATTATTCTCTAATTAGCTCATCCCCAAAAATATTGATTATATTAGCTTTCAAAAATATTAACCTAAATGGAAAATACGTCTTTTGAACATATAATGGACCACGCTCTCCTCGTCCCCATCATCAAGAGCAATGGAAGAATGCTACGTCGTTCAGAAGACTATACCAGAACATCTTTAAGCCCCAGGCCCCCACTCCGAGGTACTACCAAAACACTTCCAAGCCCCAGGCCCCCACTCCGAGGTGCTACCAGAAAAAGCCTCTGCCCCAGAGTTATACTCTTGTTAAACATTAAAGAAATTAATAATTATTGAAGAGTCAATTATACACTGCGTGACATTGAAAATGGAACACCAAGAAATAGTGGCCAGAAAATTATGCAAATTTCAGGGTAGACGCGCCTAACCGAGTTATGCAAATGATGTAAAATGCGCAGCTCTCGTGCGCACATGGAGTAAGATATAAGGGAAGGAACTTGCAGAAAGGACAGTATTCGTGTCGTTATTTCTTCAAGGAAAATCATTGTAGAAATTTTGTTCTTGTGTCAAAAGACACGTGTAATAACAGAGAATGCCAGGTCATCGTAAACGGAGGCAGTTCAAGCAGACAGACGCTTTTGCGAGGGGCATGGTGATCGGACTGAAAAGGGCAGGTTGGTCCATACGTCAAATCGCAGCTGATACACACCTTGGTGCGTCCACGGTGCACCGACTGTGGAGAAGATGGTTGGAACAAGGAAATGTGGCAATTTATAGGAATGTCGGTGCAACCAGAGTGACGTCAGCACGTGTGGATCGGCGTATCCTTCGACAAGCAGTGGCGGCTCCACAAGCCACTTGTACCGCCATCCTGCAACATGTGCAAAACACCCTAGATCATTCCATCTCGACCAGAACCATTTCCCGTCGATTGGTTGCTAATGGCTTGCACTCATGCCGTCCGCTAAGAAGACTGCCATTGACCCCACCGAATAGGCGCCAACGTTTGGAATGGTGCCGGGCTAGATCGACGTGGATGACGGAATGGCACAGGGTCGTGTTCTCAGATGAGTCGCGTTTCTGCTTGTCCAGTGATAGTCGCCGTGTACGCGTGTGGCGTCGACGTGGAGAAAGGTCCAATCCGGCAGCAATTGTGGAACGCCCCACCGTGCGACAACGTGGAATCATGGTTTGGGGCGCAATCGCGTATGATTCCAGGTCACCTTTACTTCGTATTCAGGGCACTATGACGGCCCAACGATATATTGATGATGTGCTGCGACCGGTGACACTCCCCTACCTTCAGGGGGTACCCAATGCCCTTTATCAGCAGGATAACGCCCGACCGCACACTGCTCGCATTAGCCAACAAGCTCTGCAAGATGTACAGATGCTTCCCTGGCCACCGTACTCTCCTGATCTCTCACCAATCGAGCACGTCTGGGACATCATTGGACGCCGTTTGCATGCCTTGCCACAGCCGCGTTCAGAAGATGAACTGTGGCAAATGGTTGAGAGGGAATGGAGAGCCATCCCTCAGGACGCCATCCGTACTCTGATTGACTCTCTACCTAGACATGTTGCTGCGTGCATCGCCGTCCGCGGTGGTCCTACTTGCTACTAAGCCGACGCCGTTCTCGCTCTGTATTATGACTATCATTTTGAAATAAAGATCACTTATTGTTCGTCCCTGTCTCTCTCTGTCTGCCGAGTTTCATCACTTTCTGGCCACTATTTCTTGGTGTTCCATTTTCAATGTCACACAGTGTATTTTTATCTTCCTTGTATAAATGATCTAAAGTTTTTATATAAAGCGTTTAATTAAAAGCCGTTCACACAAATGGAAGACTTTATAATGGATAAATCATATGAAATTTCTTCGGTTACTCAAGAACTAGACCTGTTTTGACCAACTAACTATTCAGAGATGATATAGGTGAACGCAAGCTTGGATATAAACTATCCAATGAAGGGTTTGCATTTAAGACGGACACAATCAGCTATGAAGTGAAGGAATTGAGAATTTAGAACTTTCATTTATTTTATTGAATGTTTGTATTTAAGTAAAGAAGAAGTTGTCTTAGTTTATGGAATGCCATAGACAATACTGTTAATAGAAAATTAAGTTCCTCCCTTTACACACATATTAGATCTTTAGTTCAGCCCATAGATCAAGTGGTATTGAAATTTTGAAGGCACAATTAGGAAGAACCTTTACTCAGGCTGTTTCTGTAACTGGAGATAGAAGCACAGTTTTACAATTCTGAAAAAATTACAATATCTATTAAAGTTCCCCGAACATCAAGAGTTAAATCAAAAAGGGTATGTAGGATTGGCATTTTATAATAAAATATTAAAGTGTGATTCGTAAATGATTTGAGTGAAGATAGAAAAGAAAATGTTAAATATTATAAATAATTCATTTTTTGAAATGGCATAAATATCTGGAGTCGATGTACTGGATAACTTTAGACATAGTTCAAGAGGAAACGAAGAGTTATCAGAAATGGTAATGAATGCCATCATATAACTGTGAATAAAATACAGAAGACAAATAAATATGGTAGAAGAAGAATCTATCGAATAAATTCCAATATCTTAAGGCTTACCAGAATCTCTTCAACATAATTTACAACAAGGATCTTGAAGAATTTGAAGTTATGGGCTCCAAAAATAAAACATTATAAAAACGAAAGTTTACGTCGCCAACTTAGTTTATAATCAAGCAAAATACAATAAACTTTCAGATATGTCCTTTTATCAGGTAAATTCATGAACGTCCTTATTTTTGGATAATGAAGGGTATAAAGAAGGCGGAAGAGCATTGCACGATACAAATATTTATATGTAAATCTACTGTCCTAAAGGTCTATGTCCATAGTTTGCTTGAATACTATTTCTAAGATTCCCCCCTTCTTTTCAGCATATAAAAGCAGAATGATCCAATACAATATTAGAGATCTAAGAAGCTGCCTAGTAGATTAAATTGGCGAAACCGCTGAGAGGGTTCACCACTGATGAGCCAAGCCCTCCCAATATTTTATTATCGCAGTAAGGATAGTAGAAGTTTGTTTTATGTTCAAAGGAAATATTCGTGTTTTAATGATTCCATTTCTTATATATAGATGGCACGTCTTATCATATTATCTCAGCGCCCTCTATCGCTGAAAATTATAACCATATTTTTTTGGAGCTACTCTTCTTCTAAACTGCATCAAGCAAGTGTCCTCCACCACCCCAGACAACTCTTCCTCCAAGAAACTCCGGCCGGCAGACCCCTCCGACTCGGACTTTGCAACTGATTCCTCTACAAACTCTGCCAGCATAGAGTCAGAAAACTGAGCCCCTCCATAGTCATGTTCTCTCCTCCACTGGTCAAGTGCCTCCTCAACACCGCCATTTGTAAGATAGGCTCGACTGTACACTAGATGTATATATCGGATTGTTCTGCAGGCCAAGCCTTTTTCTCAATAAAATATTATCTTCTTCTTCTAAAATAATAATAATAATAATAAAAGAATAATGGGTATATAATATAATAATTTAAAAGAAGAGTATCTCTAATAAATATGTTTATAATTTTCATAAATAAACGTATTGTTTACTCTACATTTAATGTTAGCCGGCCTTCAGGATGTGGGTTGAAAGGAAGTTGAGATAAATCACGTAGGGAATTCAGCAAGGTTTACCTTGAAAATGGTGACAGTGGGTCGCTCAAACGTTAGTCAATAACATCACATGTTGTTTATGAGTTATTTTCTACAATTAATCAAAGAACATTTTTGAGAAAAATATTTTAATAAAATATTTCAAAGTTGAAAAAAAAGGTATTGATTTTTTATTATCGTAGTATTCCTCATTTTTTAATATTGTACATACGCATCGCCTGTTTATATTTCAAAAATATAATTTTATATTTGTGTGAATGGGAGTACATATTTTATTAGATAAGTTTCCTTAAAATGATCATTACATTAACATACACTCGACAAATATCTTTATAGTGCTGAGGATTGAATTTATTGAAACAGTAGAACCGATTTTTATCCATGCTGTGTTCGAAACAAAAATAATTATGAAATTTGTACAATTAAGGAAGCCTCTTTTTCTTCATAGTTTTGTTAAATATATCCTTCAATTGCTGTCTATATAAGCAAAATCAACATACAATAGCTGTAGCAATCTGGTGGATTAATTGGCGACATCCCTGGAAATGTTTGCCACTATAAGCTAAGCCTTCCCAAATCTTTTTAATTTTCATTTCACTAAAATTACATTAGTATGTTTGATTAACGACTGATTCGCCTTAATGGCTCCACCCCCCCCCCCCCCCTTTTTTTTTTGTTCTTTTCTTATTCGTTAAGTGATAAAGGCCTTAATATATTTATTCGGTAGCTAGTCATTTAGGACAGTTAGATGTACGACTGTTACTTCATGCTGTGTGAAGTAGTTCCTTAACTTAAATCTTGATCTTGTCCTTCCATAAATAATATAAAAGTAAATTCATCCTTGATATTTTCGCCTTGTGTTGATTTAGTATGTCCAGACACTAATCCAATCTACGGAACTTGTCAACTGACTGGCATTCTGTGTCCATGACTCGGACCAATACGCGAAAGACACCATTGCGAAAGAATTCTCTTTCATTCATTATGTCCACAGAGGGAAAGTCTGAGAGTGTCGCCACTGTGTCCGATGGACCGGGTCGGGCGGAACATAGGGAAATACTAAACAGTCAGTCGGCTCTACTCCTACCTCGGGTAAGGTCCTGCCCCTCCCTGCCTCTCCCTGACTGACTGGATGTGGTCACCTCAACTTCTCCCTCTGTCCACTCAGAATAACTTCACAACTGTAGCTAGGGCGATCTACGGCTGGGAGATGTCACCACTGATGGGACTCCGTGTCCTCTCCATATCTCCCATACATCAGTGAATATCTCTTTGTTACATCAATGTATCCTCTTGAACTCATTGTCAATTTAGGACCGTTGAGCCACTTCGAACAAATGCTTCTCCCTAGTTGTCTAGGGCGGTATTTTGTCCTGTCCTCAGTTCCTTAATTTTATCTATTTATTGATGTTATCAATCCATTTATTTTATCATTTCTCTTCTTGTCTTTAAATTAAACTCTCCAAGGCCTTATATTTCTAACCACATGTCCTAACTTTTGACTTACGTTTTCGAAGTATCTTCAATACATATGCATTTTTTCAAATTGATGCACATTTTTAATGCTAATTTTTTTATCAAAAGTATTTATAAAAGCCTTATACCGCAATAATAAAATTTGAAAATGGAAATGCATTGCATGGTAAAACCTCCCAGCATTTGAGCAAGCTTTATCTCCAGAGAGCAGAGAAGAGAGATAAGTGAGATTGCTCTGTATTCTAGACTCTGATTCTACTATATAGTCTCCATTTTTAAAGGAATATAGTAAAGGGTGTTTGATGCATGGGCTTGTGTAAAGGAATCTATAAATATCTACCTTAATTAACATTTGACTGTATGTCTAACATATTTCTTTTTAAAAAATCCCGAAACAAGCCGTTTAGGCATCATTCAAATAACACCATCATAATTTAATGATCTTTAGGTAGGTATATAATCAGAAGCAGATATGTTCATTGAACACTTATTATGTATTCCATAACAAATGTAGACCTTCAGCCTAATACAATATAGTAGAACGGTCTGGAGATTAAACTGGCGAAATTGCTGGGAGAGTTCACCACTGATGAGCCACGCCCTATCATTTTCAATTTTTATTTTATTTCAGTATAAACTATGTAGAATATATTAATAACTTTAAAAATTTGCGTTAAAAGTATGTATCAATTTTCAGCAATGTAGGACGCTAATATAATGAAGATAAAATTGGAAAGATGTATTTTACACCGTAGTCCCTTATTGGTGATGCTTCCACATCTTCAGCACAATCTTCGCTGTTTTATTTACTTTCAAAATAAGGACTCTCAGCAGAATCCAGATCCGTACATCAAGATGTAACAGAGAATCGATGAGTCATAAATTTGTTTTAATCTTTTTCTATATGTCCATAAAGAATTCAGTTTTGGACATTGATATAACTTTATCTATTTTATATGTAACTTCATCGGCCTCTATAAACATTTTTAAAATGTGTAATTTATGCCATTTTATTTTTATAGTTGAGACGAATTTTTACAGTATGACTAGACGGAAAAAATTAGAAGAGCCAAGTTAATCGGTGGTGAACTCTCCCAGAGGTTTCACCAGCCTAATCTACCAGGCCAATATTGCACTGGTTAGCTTGATTATATAGTCCGGGGGTTTGTATCTCTAGTGTATAATGCAACTACGGCGAGATAAAGAAAACATCAAGTTGCTGAGCTTACGTCATCTATTGGAATCAATGTCAATTTATCGTTAGATATGATATACAATCGTATATACAAATTATTGCATAATATATCGCGTTAGATCTGACAAATAGCGCCGTCCTCCAGTTTCACGATCAGAAAATGCTTTTCTTGTTTCATAATCTTACAACCTGTTCCCGCGCACAATTTATACTTATTTTTATAAGTAGAAATATTTTTTCAGAGTTTTGTTAAATATGAAACCAATCGTTGGTCTATCAATTTGGCGTGTGAGTTGTAAATCAGTTACAAAGCATTTCTAAAGTGTGTGATAAGCAAGTGTGATTTATGCTGTAACACTTATCTTCTAACTTGCCACATGTGCTTCAATAATCGGATTCCTTTTACAGTCGCTGGTAGACCTCTATGACAACGCTATAAGATGTTTAAAATCACTTTATTAACTCTTTTATTATTTATTATTATAGGTTCTTAACTTCAAATTAAAGTTTTTTAATTTAAATTATTTTTTTTTAAATTCAAATTAAAGTTTATGATTTTTTATTTTTGCAATCGCAGTAAACGCAGAATAAAACTTTTCTTTTCTTGTTGTGCAATTATAATTTATTTCAAAATAAATATTTGAAATTCAAAACCCTTAAAACCCTTAAATAAGTTTATGATAATGAACACCAATACATCACCTGAAAAAGTAACTGTTGAAGATAATACAGGAAGTCCGGTAAATAAACGTCATTTACGGCGAATAAAGCAGGTGAAAGAAGATTCTGATGATAGCAATTTAGAAAATGAAGAGAACTTACCTCGTTGCTGAAACCGCAGGGGAAATTATGTTAAAACGAGTATTGACAAAAAGGAGATTTTGATAAAATGCTATGAAGAAGGTAAAGCTATTGCAGATTCAGCAGAATTAGCTGGAATTAACACAGCCACTTCTATAATTAGAAGGTATAAGAAGGGTGGATGTGAGATTATTAGATCAAATGCTGGTGGAAAAAGAAATGTTAAACTAAGTGATGAGATTTTTAACTATGTGGAGAAATTAATTGAAGAAAATCCATCAATTACTTTTTAAAATATTTTTAAAAATATTTGAGAATAAAAACGTCCACGTGACCAAAACAACGGTATTTAATTCATTAAAATCTTTAAAAATAGCATTAAAAACCGCCACAATTAACCTGTGGACCGTTTAAACTCCAAATCAACAATTGAACAACGCAAAAATTATGCACTAAATATTTTACAAAATGCTCCACAAACACATGAGAAAATAATTTTTATTGATGAATCCGGTTTCAACTATCATCTTCGCAGAAATAAAGCTCGATCGAGGATAAATACTTCAGACCATGTTCCAACAACAAGAGGAAGAAATGTTTCATTAATTTTAGCCATGAATTTAAATGGTATTATACATATATTCTCAAGTAATTTCTAACTCAACAGTAAATTCAAATGTTTTTATTACATTTCTTGATGGATTATTTAATAAACTTGCTGAAAGTAACGTCGTAGAAGCATGGTTGGTTCTGGACAATGCCAGAATCCATAAAACTCGGGAAGTGCGCGAAAAGATTAGTGAGACTAATCTACGTTAATTTTTCTATCACCATATTCCCCCATGTTAAATCCTATAGAAAAGGTATTTTCAAAAATAAAATTGTCTGCACGAAATTTACTGGCCGATCCACAAAATAATCAAAATTTGGTACAGATTATTGAAGTGACCACTGTAACTTCTACTGATTGCAACAATTATTACGTTGACATGTCTAGGAAACTACCGCTGGCTGTAGCAGAACAACCGTTGCATTGCTTTATTTATCTTTTTTTAATTCTTATTCTTGTTAGTATTCATTTTTTATTGTAAATATTTAATATTACGTTAATAAACTTTAATTTGAAATTAAAAATCTTTAATTTGAATTTTTAAAAAATTAATTTAAAATTAAAAAAACTTTAATTTGAAGTTAAAAACCTATATATATTTATTAACCCTTTTAGTATTTTGCCTCCATAAATACATTTAAACATCAATTCTCGAATGGATTTATGGCTTACAAAATGAATAAGATTTCGTTCGATTCTAGAGAGTGCAAAATGAGATTTCTGAAATCTTCTCCAGCCGCTGATATTGCCGTTCAGTTTGGACGACGGCTTCAACCGTATAGCGGCCAAAATGGGGAGAATTGACGCACAATTAGTAACGAAAAGGTTTATCCGGACTACTCAAATGAGCATCTATTTGAACAGTCAGGGAATGTTTTTTCATCTTTCTCTTTTATATTTTCACCTCTTTCACACATAGCATTAATGTTTTCTATACAGCTACTAAAATATATGTAACCGCTTTGATACGAGTTTCATATGGTTGCATTTGAGTTCCCGTTCTTAATTGCTTCTCAACTTTAACTTCAGCTATATTGTCAACAGACTTTCAATAGTATGATTTAGTTTGAAAATGCACTATATGAAAACTTAAGACATGTTTAGCATATCACCAAATTTGACTATCGCGACGTTCTAGCTAGCAATATACGAGGTTTAATGAATATTTCAGTCGAGACTGGGCTCACTTGGCAGTACTCCAAGGTTTGGAGAAGTAAATCCTGTTATCTCTAAAGTTTATTGCTAAAAGTCGTCAAGATATCTCAACTTCCATCTGCAACCTGGAGGAGTTCCAAGACCCGATTTTGTAAATACTGAGGAATGGTTCTTTTGATTTATAGCATTATCTAGAATTACTACATCAACTTGTGTGATATTTGGATGTACCGCCTCAATTATGAGTTGATTTAACCGATAAAACGTCTCACCTAGGCATTTATGTTGAGCGTAGTGGTTCAAAGATTCCTTAGATAGTTATCATGCGTATTGATCCAAGATGATTTCACATTCATCAGGTGTATTAAACCAGAATGCCTTCAGGCCAGCAATGTGTGAAACTAGAATGACTTGAGGCTAGATGTTCCAGGTCAAGATGGCTGGCTGGGCGAGACTTGCAATCTTACTGATCGTGGCCACATTAAGCGCCGGTATCAAAGTACGTCGCCTTCTCTACTACGCCCTCATCTCACACGCCCTGAGCACCAAACCTCCCCTTCTGCCGTTCCCCATCCCCGTGCCGCTTCCCTACCACCAGGTCAAGAATATTCCCATCCCGTAAGTTCCACCACTACGTGAAACATGTTCACTGAACTCTAATCACAGTGTGCATCAATACCTTCTCCTTATTAGTTCGCTAAATCACGCTTGATTCAAGTACTATGGCTCCATTAAAGAAAGTAAAACGCCTCTATGTCTACCTCTAGTACTAACACGCTCCCTGTATACTTCAGTGTCCAGTACTTCTACCAGCAGCAGTATTATCACGGTCTTCCCTCTTGGACGCCCCAGGCCACGCCTGCCTGGTGATTGTGTACACCTGTTTCATCGCCCTGCTCCCTGTTGATATTATAAGCCCGCCCCTATTGATCTTGAAACCCCGCCCCTAAGTTATTGCCCCGCCCCTATTGATCTTGAAACCCCGCCCTTAAGTTATTGCCCTGCCCCTATTGATCTATAAACCCCGCCCCTGCTGTTCTTGTAACCCCTTCCCAGAACCATCGACCCGCCTTGTTAATTTTGTATCCCACCCTCTATGTCATGATTTACAGCTATATTATCACCCTTCACCCTCTCAACTCCCTATCGAAAGATCAACTATTTGAAAGACAGAATAAATAGTGCAAGTATTTTCACAAGTAGTTCTTTCCTTATGAAAAAGTATCTAATTTAAAATTGGCTATAGATTTAACATTTTCAAAATAGCTTGAATACTTTAATACGTGTGCATGCTATTTATGTATTCTAAGCAATGGAGTGTGAGATATTTGGGATTCAATTCCATACAAGAGGTGTTCTTTCACGTAGACCCAAAAAAATTATGAAAAACTTACATTTTTAATTCAAAATATATTTATTTATTTCCATATATGCATGTGTTGGTATTTGCACATAAGGAATCTTACTAATATTCAAAATAGTTTACATATTAACCTTAATTTTATATTGTAAATATGTGTGCATATAAATATATATATCTCGTTTTAATATATTTGAACTATTTACAAATATTTTTATATCTTCACCTATGTCTCTCTCTCTCTCTTTCTCTCGCAAACAATAATTATGAAACTAATCAATTAGGTACTTAGTAATATGGGTAATTGTTGTAATATTAAGTTACTTGCATCATGGTTTTGTTTCCCTGGAGGAATTTATTGGCCATCTCAGGTAATCGGATGTTTAAGTAAATATATCCACGTTGTCCACGGGGCAAACAAGTGTGAAAGTCTAACACTATTTCACATGTGTAGACATGTGGTGCACTTACAGTAAAAGCAGTCGCCAACTTCTACCCACCATGATTATCATGGCTTGTACCACGTGTACTAGGGATAATTAATAAAAACGTTGTCCTTGCTTGATCATTGGTAAGACACAGCGTGGTTAATCCCACAGCTATGACAAAATATATTAACAGTAAGCCCCGGGTTATGTAACACTGTGGATAGACATCCTAGCTTTAGGAGTGGATTGTATTTCCTTAGATTTATTATACCTGTTTACAGCGCGTATATTTATTTTTCCAAATTAAACAAATCCGAACTACTCTATTACAATAACAAAATATTGGGAGGGCCTGGCTCATCAGTGGTGAATCCCCAAAACGGTCTCGCCAATTTAATCTACCAATCGGCGAAACCGCTAGGAGGGTTTACTACTGAGGAGTCAGGCTCTCTCAATTCTACCATTGGAATAAGGGGACAGTATGGAATTGTATTTTAAAGAAGCATACGTAAATAAATAGTTTTTCATTTTAAAATATATCTATTGCATTTATAATTTCAAATTCCATCTATCGATCAAATTTGTAATACTATTTTTTTACAATGTGTTTATTATGATATTTATTATCAAATATTACCTCTATATACCTTACTGGAATGATAAAAATATATTATTACATAATTATTGTTACAAATTCTATTGTGCATGTTGAAAAATGAATCTTTTGTATATATGCTCCCTACACTTTATATATTTATATTTATTTTCTATTAGCACACGTATATATGCACGTTTGTTTGTTTTTACACCACATGCTTCAAGTATACGGACTTCATATGTATTTATAAAATGTATGTAAATGTTGTTTATAACTTGGAGATAATATATGTACATTTTCAGACAAATGATGTTTTTAGTTCTTATTTACGTGTTCTAACATCCTGGTTAGAGACATTTCATTAGATTATTATTGTAAGGAAAACACAAATACAATTAGTATATTATATTATCACACTCTGGTACACGAAAACATTCAAGAATTCTAAATAAACTGAATTGCTTTAAAATATTGTGGTGGTTTTCCTAATTAACAATATGTCATCAAAGTATGCTCCATCGATCTTGAATCTGGTAATGTGCCACCAAGGAGAAAGCATACAACTGCCTAACATTATTTCACTAACGACTTTCCCTAAAGTTAAATTGATTTTTGACGATACCTAGAATCATTTTGAGCGAAAATTACCAATTCTAAAAGCATGTACTGTACCTTCTTTCAGAATGTTTACAGATTGTGTGTTTTATTTATAATTATGATAAATCAATTTTAAATATATAGTTTGATATTTTTTTGGTGACAACCCCTTTGGAATCCTGGAAGATAGTTGTCAGTGTGTTGTTTCGGTCAAATTCACAACCACCAACTCTATCGACAAAACTGTTTTATCCCCAAGTACCAATAGAGGATGTGTGGGATGTTCTCCAGCTGACGATGCCCCAATTCCCCGGCGGCCAAGGCCGCGAACACACCGAGCGAAACGAAATTTCCCAAATGTGCGGCGACCTGTGACAATCACATTTCAGGGTCAATTTTCACATTCGAAATTTTTCCACCGGTTCCGCCGCTTTGAGGATATCGTAAGCAGGAATTCCTTCTTCCCAGAACAACTTTTCCCCATCAAAGTATTTATATACACAATATTTTAATTTTTTAATATTATAATATTTTTAAAATTGTTATTTCAAGAAATAGTGTAAATGTTTCAAGCGACTATTGTTTTGTAAATTCAGACGAGATTTCATAGCTTCTGTGAAACAACAAAACGGTATAATAAAAGATACCTCGATTAGATGAAAATTCTTTGTTTTTAACAACATTTCAGTTGAGAATAGTTGATATTTATTCCGATAGATGGCGCAAGCCATCAGCAACTTTCAGTTGCACGATAAGGAGAAGCCTTTTTCTTAATTTATTTCAGTAAATATAATTTCCCCTATCGTCAGGATTTAAAATAAATTAAAGAATAATTTTAATTCGATATTTAGAAAATTGTGTTGCCCTCTTTCAGCAGCACTACTTTGTTGAACCTACCAAGGTAAAAACTTAACTGGAGACTCTTGCTGAACTGGTTCACTAAGGCAAGCAAGGTAGACTAATAAACCACAGCACAGCCCGGGTAATTGGCGATCTACGGTTACGCTCATGGAACTCATATTCTAGATGTTACTACTACAAATTTCAAAAATTTCTTTAGAATATATGCACTGGTAGAAAATAAAGGTTGAACACCATATTGTATATATTTATTTCAACATAGTTTATATAGAGGATTTTTGTTTTTGCCAGGAGGAAATTAACCTATAAAAGCAAAAATCTCCTCCCGGCAAAATTTCCATCTATATTTTGGCCATAGATTTGGCCCAGCCACTTTGCCAGCTAAAACACCTCTTTGGCAGATTGTGAAGATTTCATTTGATCTCTTGTGGATCTCATGGAATAAAGTCCTCCCTGGACTGACGAGGGCCATCAGCCAGAAACCATGGTCTCTAGGTGGACGCTTCTCAGTTTGCCAAAGCTGGTGATGTGGCTTTGTTACCTACCTGAGGCCGCTATTTTACGGCGACGGTCAATAGATGGCGTCTAGTTTTGACGTCTACATTTCGCAGGAGAGATGATGCTCTCCCAAAACTTCATCCGTGAATCGACAGAGATGTCAAGGGACTGATTATTTACCAGTCGAGCTTGTGTGAGATATGATTGGACCCAAGTTTAGAGATGTTCTAAAGCCAAAACGCCAATTGATGATCTGACCCTCCAAGTACCGTCCATGTAATGCCGATATCAAACAGGATGGAATAGGCATCCCTACGACCAGACGCCTCCTGATTCTTGTATTTACCAATCAAATGCTTATAATATTTTATGATTATTCGACGTTGTGGAAGACTTACCGAATAATTCGTAAACCAAGATCGAGTGAATTACGGAATAGTGATTAGAGAAGAAATAGAGGAAGATGTTTGGCTATTCGAGGATCATAGGTCAAACCGGGCTGGGGACATCTCAGCATGGGCGGTCAGTATGACGGCCTCAGCCAGAATTGCCCATTGCTGTCGAATACAGGGCGATAATACTCTATATGTCTGGGCTTGAACGATTAAATGCTCTAAGAATGACGTTTCAATAGGGACTGCAAGAAGTTACTAGCTCTAAGTCCACTCTCTCTTTATTTCTCACATGACGGTACTTTATTAAAAACCTAAAAATAATTTAGAAGTAGATTAGAGTAGTGCATATAAATTTTTCACTAGTTGACACCAAAATTTCCTAGTCTGTTTAACCTTTGTACACCTAGCGATATAAATACAGTTTTTAGTATTTATTAAAATATTTATTTATAGACAAATGCAACCTATTTATAATATTCGCCACATTTGATGCTATACATTTCTCATTTTTTGTAAGGGAGCTAAAACATTGAGCACATATCGCTACGCCCTTCCAAATTTAGTTCCTCTTAACATGAACCTTCAATTTCAACAACAGTATAAAAAATTCCAACCTTTTAAAAAATAGTTTTCAATTTTCTAAACAAGTATAGATCGCATGACGATAAGTCAGGTGAATAAGAAGGATGTAACACATATCATATTTTTCGACAAATATTCGCTTGTCGACAGAACCACCTGAGAGCGGCTTTTGTTATTTGGCAGAAAGTTTTCCAAGATGGTTTTCAAAACATGCTGAATCTTTATTGGCTCCAGCTTCTACTGCTAATTGCTTAACGCTAAATCTCCCTTCTTTGAGAAAAATTTCGAAAATTTTCAAAATCATTGTTTGTAGATGATCTTTTTCTGAACGCCTTGCTGACCTTGACTAGTCTTCCAAATATTCCCGGACATTTATAATTTCCGAAAACCGCGTGCAAACATTTCTTTTAGTTTTATGGCATGCCTTCCTTAGACTTTAATCAAAAATTTATGTTATCTTTTAGGGTTTTTCTTAATAGAAAACAAAATAGGATATTTTAGCTTTGATCCATTTGCAAATTTGAGATAAAAAATTGTCTTTACGATTTAATATACTTCCTTGTGTATATTCAATATATTAATTTATGAAATAAAAGATGCCTCTCTTCCGTCAAAATAGAGGCCAAAACTAGGCGTTATCTATTGATCGTCTCCGCAAGCTAGCGGACTCAGGTCGGTGACAAAGCCACAACACCTGCTTTAGAAAACCAAGATGGCGCCTAGTTTTAGCGTTTATTTTAACGGGAGAGGCGATCTTTTATTTTATAAATTATCTTTCCCTAGAATAATTTCCCATCTATATATGTACAATACAGATTTCGGGAGGATTGTATTCATGTACCGAAAGGAATACCTCTCTCTTTAAAAATACATTTTGTTTAACTCTTACACTGAATTGATAACCAATTGTTTTAATACATTTATAAAGTAATATGTGTCCCTTTTGATACATAATTTACTATAACTTTATATTGCTCATATATATTAAAAACAAAAATAAAATACATATCCTGACCGCTCATATGATTATTTTAGATGGTAGAGCGCCATCTAGTGGAACAAAAATCAACTGAACGTTGTTTTTTAATTTGTTTCATAATTATTGGTCGACCCATTTTCTTAATAAATCAAGAAAAGCCAACCACGAATAAATTAAAGAAATTTTGATTGTTGAAAGGAGAGGGAAGGTTAAAATAACAAAGAAAGGGAATGATGATAACGATTTAGCTAAAGTGTGTTAAACCCAATAAAAAGGCCTTTTGACATTTCTTGTATTGTGGCATGATAAAACCCAATGAGAAGACAAACTTATAGTGGAAGAGAGCGCCAACATTTATTCTCGGCAAAACGACACTTGGGTTCCCATCCAATCTGCTGCGTAAATTCCCCATCAACTGATCCTCCACACGTATGCAGAACTCGTGTCGCAGCTGAGGCCCCGTTCGTCAAACCTCGGCCAACACATCTCGCACAGTAGACCTCGAACGAGAAGAATGTGATGTAGAAAATAAATGCTTGGGAATCCCATCAGGATGAGTGAAAGTCAGTAGGAACCGTCATTGAAACTGTATTCAGGAAACTCATCAGATGTGCCCGTACACCAGAGGGGACAGTTGAAAGTGTCCGGGCGAGTGTTCCGCTAGACCGGCTGCATCTTCCCATTGACCTCGTCCCCGACCGGAACGACCCCGGGGGATGATACTGGTGACTGGGCGGTTAGCGGGAACGTGGGTCGTCGGGGCATGGTGATAGCCTTGATACTGTGGAACTGGACACTTGGGAGTGTCATGTCTCCTATCCCCCCCCGAAGTTGATCCACTTTGCCGTAGTGGGGGGGGCCCGAGTCCGACTTCCAAGTCGTTCCGCCAAGAGATCAACACCACAGAGGTCCGTACGTCTCTTGACCTCACGGACAATACAGCGGCTACATTATGCATCTTTTTTCTAGATTTAATTCATTTTGTCTCCTCTCTAATTGTAAATACGCTGCTGTATCACCTCATAAGCATAAATAAATATGTCTCCTATGGCATTGTGACTTCATCTACTTCACGTCTTGTGGTATTGGCAACTTTAATATGAATTTCATCCGCGTCCTGTGGTACTGGTAATTTGTAGATGAATTTTCCTTCACGTCCTGTGATACTGCTAACTTGTGGATGAATTTTCCTCCACATCCTGTGATACTGGTAACTTGTGGATGAATTTTCCTCACGTACTGTGGTACTGGTAATTTGTGGATGAATTTTCCTCACGTACTGTGGTACTGGTAATTTGTGGATGAGTCACCTCACGTCCTGAGGCACTGATAACTTGTGGATGAACTTCCTTCACGTCCTGTGGTGCTGGTAACTTGTGGATGAATTTTCCTCACATCCTGTGATACTGGTAATTTGTGGATGAGTCACCTCACGTCCTGTGATACTGGTAATTTGTGGATGAGTCACCTCACGTCCTGTGATACTGGTAATTTGTGGATGAGTCACCTCACGTCCTGTGATACTGGTAATTTGTGGATGAGTCACCTCACGTCCTGTGATACTGGTAATTTGTGGATGAGTCACCTCACGTCCTGTGATACTGGTAATTTGTGGATGAGTCACCTCACGTCCTGTGATACTGGTAACGTGTAGATGAATTTACCTAACGTCCTGTGATACTGGTAACTTGTAGATGAACTCCCCTCACGTTCTGTGGTACTGGTAACTGGTGGATGAACTTCCCTCACGTCCTGTGGTAATGGTATTTTGTAGATAAACTTCCCTCACGTCCTGTGGTACTGGTAATTTGTAGATGAACTTCTTTCACGTCCTGTGGTACTGGTAATTTGTAGATGAACTTCCCTCACGTCCTGTGGTACTGGTAACTGGTGGATGAACTTCCCTCACGTCCTGTGGTACTGGTAATTTGTATATGAACTTATTTCACGTCCTGTGGTACTGGTAATTTGTGGATGAACTTCCCTCACGTCCTGTGGTACTGGTAACTGGTGGATGAACTTCCCTCACGTCCTGTGGTACTGGTAATTTGTATATGAACTTATTTCACGTCCTGTGGTACTGGTAATTTGTGGATGAACTTCCCTCACGTCCTGTGGTACTGGTAATTTGTAGATGAACTTCCCTCACGTCCTGTGGTACTGTTAATTTGTAGATGAACTTCCCTCACGTCCTGTGGTTCTGTTAATTTGTAGATGAACTTCCCTCACGTCCTGTGGTACTGGTAACTTGTAGATGAACTTCCCTCACGTCCTGTGGTACTGGTAACTTGTGGATCAATCTCCCTCACGTCCTGTGGTACTGGTAACTTGTGGATCAATTTCCCTCACGTCCTGTGGTACAGGTAACTTGTGGATCAATCTCCCTCACGTCCTGTGGTACTGGTAACTTGTGGATCAATCTCCCTCACGTCCTTTGGTACTGGTAACTGGTGGATGAACTTCCGTCACGTCCTTTGGTACTGGTAACTTGTGGATCAATCTCCCTCACGTCCTTTGGTACTGGTAACTGGTGGATCAATCTCCCTCACGTCCTGTGTTACTGGTAACTTGTGGATCAATCTCCCTCACGTCCTGTGGTACTGGTAACTTGTGGATCAATCTCCCTCACGTCCTGTGGTACTGGTAACTTGTGGATCAATCTCCCTCACATCCTGTGGTACTGGTAACTTGTGGATCAATCTCCCTCACGTCCTTTGGTACTGGTAACTGGTGGATGAACTTCCCTCACGTCCTATGGTACTGGTAACTTGTGGATCAATCTCCCTCACGTCCTTTGGTACTGGTAACTGGTGGATGAACTTCCCTCACGTCCTGTGGTACTGGTAACTTGTGGATCAATCTCCCTCACGTCCTGTGGTACTGGTAACTTGTGGATCAATCTCCCTCACGTCCTTTGGTACTGGTAACTGGTGGATGAACTTCCCTCACGTCCTATGGTACTGGTAACTTGTGGATCAATCTCCCTCACGTCCTTTGGTACTGGTAACTGGTGGATGAACTTCCCTCACGTCCTATGGTACTGGTAACTTGTGGATCAATCTCCCTCACGTCCTGTGGTACTGGTAACTTGTGGATCAATCTCCCTCACGTCCTGTGGTACTGGTAACTTGTGGATCAATCTCCCTCACGTCCTGTGGTACTGGTAACTTGTGGATGAACTTCCCTCACGTCCTATGGTACTGGTAACTTGTGGATCAATCTCCCTCACGTCCTTTGGTACTGGTAACTGGTGGATGAACTTCCCTCACGTCCTTTGGTACTGGTAACTGGTGGATGAACTTCCCTCACGTCCTTTGGTACTGGTAACTGGTGGATGAACTTCCCTCACGTCCTTTGGTACTGGTAACTGGTGGATGAACTTCCCTCACGTCCTTTGGTACTGGTAACTGGTGGATGAACTTCCCTCACGTCCTTTGGTACTGGTAACTGGTGGATGAACTTCCCTCACGTCCTTTGGTACTGGTAACTTGTGGATCAATCTCCCTCACGTACTGTGGTACTGGTAACTTGAAGATAAATATCCCGCATCTGCTATATTACTACTTTAAAAATCTACTTTGTAGCCGACACGGAAAGATAACTTTGATGTACTCATAAATATGGAATTATTATACAATATTAACATGTAGTGCCTTGCTGGAGTCAAAACTAGTTAGTGTAGTGGCATACTGAGAATAAATAATAAAACTGGGAAAGTTCTGTTCACTGGTGCTGATTACCGCGGAGCCAAGAACGGCCGATTGTAAGTGATACCTCGGCAATAGAGTTAGCAGCGGTCGGTGCTAGTTAGCCGGGGAGAGGTAACGAGGGCGGACGGCTGGGATCCTGTTCTGGCCCCGGGGGATCCTGCCGAGATCATTCCAGACGTGGCTCCCACTCCCGCCCCGTCGGCTCAGGTAAGCTTCCACCCGAGCCTCATTCCCCAGCCGGAATGAACCTCATAATCTTTTTTTTAAACAAGGTAAAATCCTCTGGAGTAACCTGGTAAAGAAAACATTCAAAGACAAAGAGGATGAGTATCTTTTTATGAACAAGCGTTCGAGCTTTCGAGCACAATGTCGCCCTTCAACAGGAATAAAACTACACAAAGAATCAAGATACATCTATATATATACAGGTGATTAGCATAAACAAAAAAACTATTATTTTTAGAGAGATAAAATTTTAAGTTTTATGTATGATATACAAAACAGGCAATAGGAGAAATGTAATTATGCTAATATATGGTTTAATCTATTAGTAAAGAATCTATAGGTTGTTGTATGAACAGCTTATGTAAATATGTCATTGTAAAGTTCCGGAATCTCAATATGCCTATTGATGCTATTATATTTCAGGGATAGCAGCGCCACCAATCTTTTATATTTATGCTGAATGTTAGAAAAATGCGAACGCGGTTCTATTGTATTAAAAGTATGTCCTGTATTTGAAATGTGTTGGGCTATGAGGGATCTAGGGTCATTATTTCTGATATTTCGGATATGTTCATCGATTCTATCTTTTATGTGTCTACCAGTTTCACCTATGTATAAGCTAGAGCAATTATTACATTTTAATGAGTATACTGCATTATTGAAGTGTATGGGTTTTGGAGGGAAACTGTTTTTGGTGATAGGGTTTCTGAGTAATGTGCCTAAATTTGGAGTATTAGAGTAGAAGGTGCGGATACCAAAGTTTTTTAGATAATTGGATATGTTGAGGCTCTGAGGGGAAAAAGGAATAGTGCAAATAGATTTATAACTATGATTAACTGCTGTTTGTAAAGGGTTATGAAAGTGTCTCAAAATAAAGTTTTTTGGGTAGCCCAATGATAATAAATGTGATAATATGGTATTTGTTTCCTGCTGTTTTGATATTTCTGTGGTACAATGAGTGAATATGCGTTTAGTTAATGTTTTGACTGTATTAATTTTATGGCTAAGTGGGCAGTACGAAGAAAAATGTATGTATGATGGAAAAAATGACGGTTTGTAATAAACGCTTGTGGTGTATCTATTATCTATTTTTGTGATAAGTATATCTAAGAAAGCTAAAGTATTATTGGTCTCTATTTTAACTGTAAAACGTATATCTTGGTATAGATTGTTTAATGTGGAGAAAATGTTATCAAGTGAACTGGTTTTGACTATTGCAAAGATGTCATCAATGTATCTGTGCCATGATAAAATATCTATGTGATATTGTTCAACTATATGCTTATCTATATGGCGCATTACTATTTCTGATAGTGGGGAAGATAGTGGGCTACCCATAGGTGTACCTTTTGTTTGTTTAAAATATGCCTGATTAAAGTTAAATATACTGTTATCTAAACTGATTCTGATCAAGGATATTAATCTGGAAATGGTGTTATTGGGGTAATTGTGATCTGATAAGAACTGTGTGGTACAATCTATAATAAGTTGATGGGGTAGACTGGGGTATAAATTCACCACATCGAAGGATACCATGATGCTGTTGGGTAGAACCGGTGACTGCTGGATGTGGCATCCATATCTTCTACTCCGGATTTCTTGAGCCACATCCAGCAGTCACCGGTTCTCAGAGCCTCAACATATCCAATTATCTAAAAAACTTTGGTATCCGCACCTTCTACTCTAATACTCCAAATTTAGGCACATTACTCAGAAACCCTATCACCAAAAACAGTTTCCCCCCAAAACCCATACACTTCAATAATGCAGTATACTCATTAAAGTGTAATAATTGCTCTAGCTTATACATAGGTGAAACTGGTAGACACATAAAAGATAGAATCGATGAACATATCCGAAATGTCAGAAATAATGACCCTAGATCCCTCATAGCCCAACACATTTCAAATACAGGACATACTTTTAATACAATAGAACCCCGTTCGCATTTTTCTAACATTCAGCATAAATATAAAAGATTGGTGGCGCTGCTATCCCTGAAATATAATAGCATCAATAGGCATATTGAGATTCCGGAACT
Organism: Cordylochernes scorpioides; assembly: GCA_030710605.1. NCBI lineage: Eukaryota > Metazoa > Arthropoda > Arachnida > Pseudoscorpiones > Chernetidae > Cordylochernes > Cordylochernes scorpioides. The sequence continues at coordinate 69,084,127 of CP092866.1, forward strand.
TTACAATGACATATTTACATAAGCTGTTCATACAACAACCTATAGATTCTTTACTAATAGATTAAACCATATATTAGCATAATTACATTTCTCCTATTGCCTGTTTTGTATATCATACATAAAACTTAAAATTTTATCTCTCTAAAAATAATAGTTTTTTTGTTTATGCTAATCACCTGTATATATATAGATGTATCTTGATTCTTTGTGTAGTTTTATTCCTGTTGAAGGGCGACATTGTGCTCGAAAGCTCGAACGCTTGTTCATAAAAAGATACTCATCCTCTTTGTCTTTGAATGTTTTCTTTACCTCATAATCTTTCTTGAATGGTTCAGTTGGGATTCCATCTCGACCTCACGCCGGTGTAATAGTTCAGTTAGGATTTCTCCAGACTTGATCCCAGCACAGATGGCCCTCAATCTCTGATCGAAGAGTTTCGAAAAGTGTCTAGATATATATGACACATAGATCCCATGATAATTATAAATCAACTAGCCGAATGACCCGGGCGACGCCCGGGTTTTCCTCGATTAAATGCTTTTATTCAAATACTATTCGTTACAATTATAAATTGGCGCCGTGGATGTCACTCTTGTGAAACGTCCCGCTCCAAACTTTGTGTCAGAGAAGCGATATTTTTATAGAGAAATGATCTGGCTTTGTGTCTTCTGCTCGAATGAATGTTTTTCTGTTAGAATTTTGTTCCTGCATACTAAAAATGAACTGGCTTCACCCGTGGTCTCTGATTTTTGGAATTTTTCCGGATATAATTTTGTATCTGATAATCAAATATGATACAACAATATTGCCATAATCATTTTATGACTTAAAAAACAACTATTTTTGCCCAGAACCTGTCAAATGCTCATAAAAAATGGCCATATTTGGGTATTTATTCCATTCACAAAAGCAAACGGTGACAGAATTGTTGATTGATTGTTGATTATGACTCTGATACTTGTATATTTTGATGAAGTGCCATCTATATATAAGAAATAAACCTAATAAAAATCACGATTTTATTTCTTCAAATATATAAAATAAAATTTATATCGTTCTTATTGCGATTAAAAATATTAAGATACCTTATCTCATCAGTTGTGAACCCTCCCAGCGGTTTCGCCAAATCAATCTAACAGACCACCTTTAGAGCTCCAATACTGTATTGAACGATTATGTTTATATATACGACATTGAGGGGTGGAATATTAGTTATGGTATTTAAGAAAACTATGGACATAATCGCTATTAGGACAGTTTCATTGAGCACTACGCTTCTGCAAGCAATAACGACAAGGCCAGTTGGACATAAATTAACTATAAGACAATAACATGTCCATAGTTTGATTAAATACCTTTACTAAGATTCCATTTTTCTATGTCGCATATATAAATAGAATCGTTAAATACAGTATTAAAGCCCTAAGAAGCGGTCTGGTGGATTTAATTGACGAAACCCCTGGGAGGGTTCAACTCTGATAAGCAAAGCCCTCCCAATATTTTTCCATCGCAGTAGGGATATTAGAAAGTTTGTTTTACTTTAAAAATGTGTGCTTAATATTTTTATTTTTACATATATAAATCCATGGCAGAATTTTATTTAACTAGTGACTTCCCACTTTCGGTCAAACGATGCATTGCACAATTAAGAATCTTGTTTGCATTTTTTATTGACGACCATATAAAAACTATGAAATCAGAAAATCTCGTATGTGTATTGTGCAGGGTTAATTTTGAGTCAGAACTAACTCACTATATATTTACTCGCAATCATCTGGTTGAAGAAAGGAAATTACTTTTTAATAATACGAATGCTAAGCATTTATCACTCTATGTCCTGCTGTCAGAAACAGTGAAAAGTAGACACAGTGCAATAAATTTATACAAATTTTTCGAGAAGAATGAGAATAAGGTGTAAATATTTTTTCTTCTTTTTTGGGGGGGGGGGGGGGCTCATGTTAATACTGAATTGTATATAGTACTTGCTTTATGGTCAATTAAAACCATTGCTATATTGGGAGAATCCTGTATGGGGCTTGATCCCTAAAGGTTTTTGGGTGTGTGTATAAATCAATTTTATGATGCATTAGCGCGCCATCTTTTATCAAAATTCGAAATTATTATAGACGCGTATGATTCTTTTTTAAAACTAAACAATTTCTACTGTCCTTACTGCAATGGAAAAATCCCATTATTTTTTTCATTGCAATAAGGAGAGTAGAAATTGTTTATTTTTTAAAAAGGATCATACGCGCCTATAATAGTTTCGAATTTTGATAAATCAATGTACTTAGCACCCTGAATCAAGTTACAGCAGCACTCGGGGCTTTGTGAGCAAAATCTGATTTGTCCTTCAAACTACATGTTGGACTATGGTGTCTTCCATCGAAGCTTCCTTCCCGGACGTCACTTCCACTCTAGCAGGATGTCCGCATACATCAGGAGCTATGTATTCACGTCGTTCCGCAGTGCAAGGACAATCTGTTGAGACGTATTTCCCTATGATACGTTCCAGTTTTACCTTGAAGAGAATTGTGCCCTGGAGAAATGTCATGAAATGATCGAAATACATCGTCAATATTTTATTTTAATAAAATCAATAAAGCATACAGGGCTAAGTTTCTTGTACAGTTTTATTTATCTCGATTTCGGGCTAACATGCTCTTCAACAGGAGCAACTAAGAGAATAACTTCTACCACGCTTCTCTTCTATAACGCCGATAATTCATATCTATTTATATATATAGGCTTAAAAAATGTATTTTATGTGAACAATATTTACCTAGAAATTATTCGAAAGAGGAAAAATGGAATTCGAGTGAAAAGTTTCTTTTAATTTAGGTTTTGCAAGCTTCCGAGCAAATTTTCTGATCTAGTATTTGCCCGTTGAAGAGCATAAAATTTGTTCGAAAGCTTACAAAACCTAAATTAAAGGAAACTTTCACATGAATTCTATTTTCCTTTTTCAAAAAAAAAAATTATTTACAAATTTTATATCATATTTATTTACAGTTTTATATTTATGATGACATCTAATGATAATATATGATGAAAAGTTTTCAAATATATATAACGAACATTAGCAAAGCCAGATATGTCTACAATCCAAATTGCAATCCTTAGCAAAGCCAGATATGTCTACATTCTATATTGGAATCCTTAGCAAAGCCAGATATGTCTACATTCCATATTGGAATCCTTAGCAAAGCCAGATATGTCTACATTCCATATTGGAATCCTTAGCAAGGCCAGATATGTCTATATTCCATATTGGAATCCTTAGCAAAGCCAGATATGTCTACATTCCATATTGGAATACTTAGCAAAGCGAGATATGTCTACATTCTAAATTGGAATCCTTAGAAAAGCCAGATATGTCTACATTCCATATTGAAATCCTTAGCAAAGCCAGATATGTCTACATTCCATATTGGAATCCTTAGCAAAGCCAGAGATGTCTACATTCTATATTGGAATCCTTAGCAAAGCCAGATATGTCTACATTCCATATTGGAATACTTAGCAAAAAGCCAGATATGTTTACATTCCCTATTGGAATCCTTAGCAAATCCAGATATGTCTACATTCCCTATTGGTTTCTTTAGCAAAGCCAGATATGTCTACATTCTAAATTGGAATCCTTAGCAAACCAGATATGTCTACATTCCATATTGGAATACTTAGCAAAGCCAGATATGTCTACATTCCATATTGGAATCCTTAGCAAAGCCAGAGATGTCTACATTCTATATTGGAATCCTTAGCAAAGCCAGATATGTCTACATTCCATATTGGAATACTTAGCAAAGCCAGATATGTCTACATTCTATATTGGAATACTTAGAAAAGCCAGATATGTCTACATTCCATATTGAAATCCTTAGCAAAGCCAGATATGTCTACATTCCATATTGGAATCCTTAGCAAAGCCAGAGATGTCTACATTCTATATTGGAATCCTTAGCAAAGCCAGATATGTCTACATTCCATATTGGAATCCTTAGCAAAGCCAGAGATGTCTACATTCTATATTGGAATCCTTAGCAAAGCCAGATATGTCTACATTCTATATTGGAATCCTTAGCAAAGCCAGATATGTCTACATTCCATATTGGAATCCTTAGCAAAGCCAGAGATGTCTACATTCTATATTGGAATCCTTAGCAAAGCCAGATATGTCTACATTCCATATTGGAATATTTAGCAAAGCCAGAAATGTCTACATTCTATATTGGAATACTTAGAAAAGCCAGATATGTCTACATTCCATATTGAAATCCTTAGCAAAGCCAGATATGTCTACATTCCATATTTGAATCCTTAGCAAAGCCAGAGATGTCTACATTCTATATTGGAATCCTTAGCAAAGCCAGATATGTCTACATTCCATATTGGAATCCTTAGCAAAGCCAGAGATGTCTACATTCTATATTGGAATCCTTAGCAAAGCCAGATATGTCTACATTCCATATTGGAATAATCAGCAAAGCCAGAAATGTCTACATTCTATATTGGAATACTTAGAAAAGCCAGATATGTCTACATTCTATATTGGAATCCTTAGCAAAGCCAGATATGTCTACATTCCATATTGGAATCCTTAGCAAAGCCAGAGATGTCTACATTCTATATTGGAATCCTTAGCAAAGCCAGATATGTCTACATTCCATATTGGAATACTTAGCAAAGCCAGATATGTCTACATTCTATATTGGAATACTTAGAAAAGCCAGATATGTCTACATTCCATATTGAAATCCTTAGCAAAGCCAGATATGTCTACATTCCATATTGGAATCCTTAGCAAAGCCAGAGATGTCTACATTCTATATTGGAATCCTTAGCAAAGCCAGATATGTCTACATTCCATATTGGAATCCTTAGCAAAGCCAGAGATGTCTACATTCTATATTGGAATCCTTAGCAAAGCCAGATATGTCTACATTCCATATTGGAATACTTAGCAAAGCCAGATATGTCTACATTCTATATTGGAATCCTTAGCAAAGCCAGATATGTCTACATTCCATATTGGAATCCTTAGCAAAGCCAGAGATGTCTACATTCTATATTGGAATCCTTAGCAAAGCCAGATATGTCTACATTCCATATTGGAATACTTAGCAAAGCCAGATATGTCTACATTCTATATTGGAATACTTAGAAAAGCCAGATATGTCTACATTCCATATTGAAATCCTTAGCAAAGCCAGATATGTCTACATTCCATATTGGAATCCTTAGCAAAGCCAGAGATGTCTACATTCTATATTGGAATCCTTAGCAAAGCCAGATATGTCTACATTCCATATTGGAATCCTTAGCAAAGCCAGAGATGTCTACATTCTATATTGGAATCCTTAGCAAAGCCAGATATGTCTACATTCTATATTGGAATCCTTAGCAAAGCCAGATATGTCTACATTCCATATTGGAATCCTTAGCAAAGCCAGAGATGTCTACATTCTATATTGAAATCCTTAGCAAAGCCAGATATGTCTACATTCCATATTGGAATATTTAGCAAAGCCAGAAATGTCTACATTCTATATTGGAATACTTAGAAAAGCCAGATATGTGTACATTCCATATTGAAATCCTTAGCAAAGCCAGAGATGTCTACATTCTATATTGGAATCCTTAGCAAAGCCAGATATGTCTACATTCCATATTGGAATACTTAGCAAAAAGCCAGATATGTTTACATTCCCTATTGGAATCCTTAGCAAATCCAGATATGTCTACATTCCCTATTGGTTTCTTTAGCAAAGCCAGATATGTCTACATTCTAAATTGGATTCCTTAGCAAACCAGATATGTCTACATTCCATATTGGAATACTTAGCAAAGCCAGATATGTCTACATTCTATATTGGAATACTTAGCAAAGCCAGATATGTCTACATTCCATATTGGAATATTTAGCAAAGCCAGAAATGTCTACATTCTATATTGGAATACTTAGAAAAGCCAGATATGTCTACATTCTATATTGGAATCCTTAGCAAAGCCAGATATGTCTACATTCCATATTGGAATCCTTAGCAAGGCCAGATATGTCTATATTCCATATTGGAATCCTTAGCAAAGCCAGATATGTCTACATTCCATATTGGAATACTTAGCAAAGCCAGATATGTCTACATTCTAAATTGGAATCCTTAGAAAATCCAGATATGTCTACATTCTATATTGGAATCCTTAGCAAAGCCAGATATGTCTACATTCCATATTGGAATCCTTAGCAAAGCCAGATATGTCTACATCGGTACAACTGCGAATTTTAATTGTATCGCTTCATATGTTTCTGGAAGATCATTACTACTGTTTATACGGTTAACCTGTATTATGATTTTATAGTTAATATTTAGTACTTATTATGGATGTTACTGTAATGTACTGTGGGTTCTGATAAATATTTGCAAGAGTAAACTTTGATAAAAAGAAACAATAGGTGTGGCATATCTCTCAGTGACTTCCATTGTATGCACGCATTTTGAAAAACCGACATTTTTTCGTTGTATGAAATGCTCCTAGAGGTAAAACAGACTTCTAGCACCTTTTGTAACATTGATGTTGCTGATTCCAGTGTATATACTGGGGAAACATCCTCCAGCGAGATGATCATCAGCGAGAATGTGAATGAAGATTAGCACAAAAGAGGCGAATTAGTTGCAAATTCTGTACAACATCTGGCGCTCTATTATATATTATTTTGATGAGATCTAGAGAACGATACAACTTATATATTGTTTATGATCTCAGTATATAAAAACACCGCCATGTTATCCAATAGGAGAGTGTTATGCTCTCACATTATGTTGTACTTGCATGTTGCGCTAACCGCCATGTTGTTCCAGAGATAGAAGAAGTGATGGACCTGGAAGAGTTCCGCCAGAGAGGTAGGTTTGGTCATTTCAGACTATTCAATCTTTCATTCCCTAACGTATGCTATAACACGTCGAGAACGTGATGTTGGTTACCGATTATATCTAACTTGCACTATTTCTTGCGGTTAATTGAACTGTTTAAAATCACGAGATATCTTTAAAGTAACAATATTGAGTTGTTCCTTTACCAGGATAGGATTGAGCTAGCCTCCAAGCCAACCAAGGTCCTACTGTCTCAGGAGTTGCTTTTTAATCCTACGTAGGATCTTGATGAAGAACTGATGTCTTGGAGAAACTCAAGGACCAATATTATTCTAATAATTTGTGTGAAACTTCGTTCTAGCTTCTTTAAGATATTTTAAATACAATTTATGGATTTTTTTAAAGAGAAATATGGATTTTATTACCTTTTTCTCATTTGAACTGTGCAAGGCTAGAGTTGACAGAATGTTACCGGAAATAAGTGAATGAAGTACACAAGAGAAGACTGGCGAATGACCGAGAGATATTGGAATATCTGAAGAACAGGTTAAATAGAAGGGTACGCGAAGGACTGGATAGAGAAGGAGGTGAGATTTCATGGAAGGAGATAAAGGACTGGATATAGAAGGAAATGATAGTACATGGAAGAGAATGAAGGGATGCCGGAACGAGATATGAGAGACTGTGCAGGGAAAGAGATGGTGGACTACATCGCCGACTACCTGGGCCGTGTAGACAGCCTGCGAGTGTTCCCCGACGTCAGCCCGGGTTACCTGCGGCAGCTGGTGCCGGACGCCCCGCCCGAGGAGAGCGAGCCCTGGGAGACCATCATGGAGGACGTGGACCGGGTGATCATGCCGGGGGTCACCCACTGGCAGAGCAGCCACATGCACGGCTACTTCCCCGCGCTGACCTGCCCTGAGTCCATGCTGGGGGACATGCTGGCCAACGCCATCTCCAGCTTGGGCTTCACTTGGGTATGTACCGCACCATTCCTCTGGTGTAGCAGACCTTCCTCTACTTTAGCCCAGTTACTTTGCGTTTTTTGTTTCATAAATTTTCAGATTTCGGATCCTAGCCACCAAAAAGTTATTTAAGAAAAGCTTTCAATAAAAATAAATTTACTTTTTTTTTTTAATTTTATAAAACAAACACAATAATACCCTCGAGCAAAGTTGTTCTGCAACAGGCTTATCTTAAACATGTCCGCGGAAATAAATATTTTTTGTAAATACAAGTAAATAATTGTATATTTAAGCTAGAGAGAGCGCTCGTAAGCTTGCTTGTTTGTTTTTATAAAAATAACTTTAGAAAATATGAAGTTTATAAAATATAAACCACTGATGGCCCTCCCAATATTTGTATCATTGCAGTAAGGGCAGTAGACAATTGCTCGACTTTCCAAAGAAAATTGTGACTTATAAATAATTTATGTTTTCAAATACAGATGGCGCGCGGGTATGCCATATTTAAAAATAAACATTTGGTGTTAATTGTTTATTCTATATACGCGCGTGCTCTCTCATTTAAAAAATGCTAACTATTTTATTTAATTAATTATAAAGCAATAAAACGCCCCATCAATATCTTCTATATATATAAAAAATCAATGTTTATATGTTTGTTTGTTTGTATGTCCGGTATACAAATTCGCAGTAGTTCACTAATTCAAACCAAATTTTCCATACATAGGTATAAAAATACGGGGAAGACGATAGGCTATTTAAAAATATATATAAATCAATTATTAAAACTATATATTCAAATTATTCTACTTAGCTCACGAACAGCGCCCTCTATCAAAGATTAGATTAAATTATGCTGATGCAAACAAATAGATAATGCTAATAACAAACAATTATTTTAAAAAATCTTATCTAAATATATATCACTCGGGTAGATATACACACGGGTCAATCCCGGGGCGAAGCCCGGGTCACCCGTCTAGTATATAATAATTGGAACTATAGAGCCCGAATGTCTGTTTTACAAACAGAATAAAAACTTTCTACTATCCGCGATGAAAAAGAGGAAGGACTCGGCTCATATTTACTAAGATGACGTCCTACATTGTCACATTATTAATCGTCCTATATACGTTACTAGCGGATGTGCCCGGCTTCGCCCGCGTTTTACCCGAGTAAAGGTTTGTATAACGAACATTTGTTAAAACAATTCTCTATAAACATATTTTAAAATGATAGATATATTTTGAGATAATTTGAAACTCGTAAATTTGAATCTCTCGATAAAGTGATCATTTTTTCCCGGTCCCTGTGTGCCGTGTCATCCTGAATTTTGTATTTCCTAATTTTCTACATTACAAAATAATCGTTTTATCTAGTGAACATTTTTTCCCGGTCCCTTAAAAAATACTCGATAAGTTGATTTCGATAATTTGAATCTCTCGATAAAGTGATCATTTTTCCGGTTTTACCCGAGTAAAGGTTTGTCTAACGAACATTTGTTAAAACAATTCTCTATAAACATATAAAAAATATATATATATATTTTGATAATTTGAAACTCGTAAATTTGAATCTCTCGATAAAGTGATCATTTTTTCCCGGTCCCCGTGTGCCGTGGCATCCTGAATTTTGTATTTCCTAATTTTCTACATTACAAAATAATCGTTTTATCTAGTGAACATTTTTTCCCGGTCCCTTAAAAAATACTCGATAAGTTGATTTCGATAATTTGAAACTCGTAAATTTGAATCTCTCGATAAAGTAATCATTTTTTCCCGAATGGCCCGGGCAACGCCCGGGTTTTACCCGAGTGCGTATATATTTTAAAAATGTTTTAATTAAAATACTATTCGTTACAATTATAAATTGGCGCCGTGAAGGTCTGTCTCTCTTGTGAAACGTCTCGCCCCAAACTGTGTGTGTCTTGAAAATATAAAAATAAAAATGTGAACGGAAAAATATGTCCAGGGTAGCCTAGTGGTCATGACATCTGCCCGGTAAGCGGAAGGTCGTGGGTTCGAATCCCATCCCTTGACACTTTTTTTATTTATCCATTCTGACCAAAATCTATCCGTGAGCTTCACACAGTGAACTTCACACAGACAGAATAAGGCAATTATATAAGTAGATAATCCAAATTGTGCCTTATCACACACTATTTTTTTATTTGGCCTTATTACCTTGTGTTTATAATCTATGACGTAATGCCGGCGGCGCGCGCCCGTTGGCTGCCGGCGAGCACGTGACCTCCTTGTGCGTGCGCATCCGTGACAGCGGCCGATGAGGAATTGAGAAAAGACGGTCGTAACTATATATAGAGATAATAATAATAATAATAATTATTATTATTATTATTATCATTAGATAATGATAATGATCGTAATGATGATGCGCGCGCATCCGTGACAGAGATGAGGAATTGTTGAGGAAAGACGGTCGTGACTATATATGTTGATAGACTAGCGGATGTACCCGGCTTCACCCGATTTTTACCCAAGTAAAAGTTTTCCTAACGAACATTTGTTAAAACGATTCTAGCAAACATCCAATCCCTTCTGAATCTATACCTGTCAAGATAACTTTATGTTTGATACATTGGGCTTTATAGTTCTGTTTCTCACTTATATCGAATACTAGCCGAATGACCCGGGAAACGCCCGGGGTTTACCCGATTAAATGTGTTTATTAAAATTCGTTACAATTATAAATTGGCGCCATGAATGTCACTATTGTGAAACCTTCCGCTCCAAACTTTGTGTCTGAGAAGCGATATTTTTATAAAGAGATGATCTGGCTTTGTGTCTTCTGCTCGAATGAATGTTTTTCTGTTAGAATTTTGTTCCTGCATACTAAAAATCAACTGGCTTCACCCGTGGTCTTTGTTTTTGGAAAATTTTCCCGATATAATTTTGTATCTGATGATCAAACATGATACAGCAATATTGTCATCATCATTTTCTGACCTAAAAACAACTATTTTTGAACAGAACCTGCCAATTTCAATTTTTCTTGGCTAAAAATGAGACAAATATTTAATCCAGATTTTTTCTCTATGTCCTGTTAAACCACGTTTTACATGTACATTATGTCAGCTGATATTTCCTCCCATCTTCACCGCTAGAGGCGCTGCTTGCGAGCGAAAGAGAAAATTTGCAAATAACTCGAAAAATATTCGGGATAGAGAGACCTGATATATTCACTATATGTTTTTCCAGATTCTACTATATATACTGTTAAAATATCAGTCAGATTAGCTACGTATTGTGGACGAGTATAGCCGACAAACATACACACACATACATACATACATACACTGACTTTTATATATATAGGGATTACAAATGAGCTCTATTGACTTTTGATTAAGCACTATACGTATCCTGTGATATTTCCCTCACCTTACGTCGCCAATGGAACAAGTGACAAGATTTCTGTCCCCAGGCTTCCAGTCCGGCCTGCACTGAGCTGGAGATGGTGATCATGGACTGGCTCGCTAAGGCCATCGGACTCCCTGCGGACTTCCTGCACTCGTCAGGCAAAGGCGGCGGAGGAGTAATCCAGGTAGTATGGACCCTCGGGCTGTGAGACGTAGTCCCGGGACTTGTGTTTCCCAGACCACCGCCAGTGAGTCCACGCTCATCGCCCTGCTGGCGGCCCGCACCGTCACCATCCGGTCTCACAAGGGCGACCTGGAGGACGCCGAGATCCTGGGTCGACTGGTGGCTTACTGCTCGGACCAGGTCTACCTCTTTTTTTGGGATCGGTGTTCTACCTCATTTTTGGGAGGGTTTTTCTTTCTCATTGTTGGGAGGGCTGTTCTACCTCTTTGTTGGGGTGGTTGTTCTACCTCATTGTTGGGAGGGGTGTTCTTCCTCATTGTTGGGAGGGTTGTTCTACCTCGTTGTTGGGATGGTAGTTCTACCTCGTTGTTGGGATGGTTGTTCTTCCTCATTGTTGAGAGGGTTGTTCTACCTCTTTGTTGGGATGGTTGTTCTTCCTCATTGTTGGGAGGGTTGTTCTACCTCGTTGTTAGGATGGTTGTTCTTCCTCATTGTTGAGAGGGTTGTTCTACCTCATTTTTGGGATGGTTGTTCTACCTCTTTGTTGGGATGGTTGTTCTATCTCATTGTTGGGAGGGTTGTTCTACCTATTTGTTGGGATGGTTGTCCTACCTCATTGTTGGGATGGTTGTTCTACCTCTTTGTTGGGATGGTTGTTCTTCCTCGTTGTTGGGATGGTTGTTCTACCTCTTTGTTGGGATGGTTGTTCTACCTCTTTGTTGGGATGGTTGTTCTTCCTCGTTGTTGGGATGGTTGTTCTATCTCTTTGTTGGGAGGGTTTTTATTTCTAAAGGTCTTATTTTTGCGGGTTTTACTTCCATAGATTCATTGTATTCAATTTTTATTTGCCCATTGTTGGGCTTCTTACTTACACAGGTCCCATTGTCGGGGTTGTTTCTTCTACAGGTCTCATTGTTGGGGGTTTTACTTCTACAGGTTTCTCTTGTAGAATTGTTATTTACACAGATTCCATTGTTGAGACTTTTACCTCCATGTATCCCATTGTTTGGGGCTCTTAGTTCCATGAATTCCATTGTTGGGGCTGTGACATCAATGGATCCCATTGTTGGTGCTGCTACTTCCATGGATCCCATTTTTGGGGGCTATTACTTTCATGGGCTCCATTTTTGAGGCTTTAACCACCATGGATTCCAATTTTGGGCCTGATATTTTCATGAATCCCATTGTTGGGGCTATTACTGCCATGGATCCCATTGTTGGGGCTGTTACATCTATGAATCCCAATATTGAGGCTGTAACATCAATGAATCCCAAAGTTGAGGCTGTAACATCTATGAATCCCATTGTTGGGTCTGTTACCACCATGGATCCCATTGTTGGGGCTGTAACATCTATGAATCCCATTGTTGGGTCTGTTACCACCATGGATCCCTTTTTTGGGGCTGTAACATCTATTAATCTCATTGTTTGGGCTGTAACATCTATGAATATCAATCATTGTTGGGGCTATTACCACCATGGATCCTATTGTTGGGGCTGTAACATCTATGAATCTCACTCATTGCTGGGGCTGTTACCACCATGGATCCCATTGTTGGGGCTGTTACCACCATGGATCCCATTGTTGGGGCTATTACCACCATGGATCCTATTGTTGGGGCTGTAACATCTATGAATCTCACTCATTGCTGGGGCTGTTACCACCATGGATCCCATTGTTGGGGCTTTTACCACCATGGATCCCATTGTTGGGGCTTTCACCACCATGGATCCCATTGTTGGGGCTGCGACTTCCACAGGGGCATTATTCGAGACTATAATTTCAGCTCTCTTTGTTTGATATTTTATTTTAGGATTCATTGTTAGAGCTGTTAATTTAGAATTCGCCGTGGCTATTGTTGTTTTAGGAATCATTGTTAGGGATGTTACTGAGCTCTTATTGTTGGGTAAGGTTACTTCAGAATCATTGTTGAGGCTGGTACTTCAAGCCTTATTGCTGGGGACTGCTATTTCAGGATCATTGTTGGATTTGTTATTTTAAAATTCATTGTTTGAGTGGTTACTTCAGGAATCATTAATTGTTAGGGACGTCACTTCTTTGCTCATTGTTGGTATATCTGTTATTTTAGGCCTCAATATAGTAGTGTTGCTTACGTTAGGAATCAGTATTTGAAAAGGGACAATTATATCATTGCCCATTGTTGTGTTTTTCAATAAGCATCATTCTCGAAATCAGTCTAATAGGTTATTGAAGCATTATTACCCCCCGACACACACTGAAATGAACGCTGGCAAACATCTGCAGGCGCACTCCTCGGTGGAGAAGGCCGGTCTCATCGGGCTGGTGAAGATGCGCTTCCTGGAGTCCGACGAGGACTTCCGCCTGCTGCCCGACCAGTTGCGTGGAACTCTGGAGAAGGACCGCGAGCTGGGACTCATCCCGTTCTTCGTAAGTCCGTCTCTCTCTCTCTGTCTGTCCTGGTCTTCCCTCGGATATCGTAAACCTACCACACAATGTACACTCATAATCAAAACTTCAGGAAGTATCATTTTTTAATATATCCGGTTGTCTATTTTTTAAGAAGACAGGCAATTTTGTTCACCCTTGATTATTTCGTGTGTCTTCAATAAAGGTTACTGTTCATCAAATATCTTTAAAAGTATGAATCCCGATGTTAATCAAATAGCCTACATATTCATTGTCTAAATCCCGATATACATGCTAAAAGGTACAACTTCTTCAAGTTTTGTCCATGAGTGTCTATCATAGATTCATTTAAAAATTAAAAGTTGAATTGATACCAGGGACATACAATGACATCAAAAAATCTTATGATATATATATTTTTTTATTGTAAAAAGCTATAAAACGAAGAGAATTTTTTTAATTAAAATGGCGACTTTTTTTACTGGAAATTATTTACGAACCAAATTTATTGTGTGTTTGTGGCTAAAAAACTTTTTTTTGATAATTAAGAGATGTCAACCACTACCGTTTTTTGAGCCCTTGTCTCTCGTGATACATGTTGCACCTAGAACTACTAACAAGGATTATAATTCAGTGGATGATATCAAAGATTGAATAATATGGTAACGTAGAAAATTAAGAAACACAAACTTCAGGATGACACAGCGATTTATTTAAGACAAGAACAAAATCAACATTCATAAGATATAAGATAAGCAATAAGGGAAGTTTCCAGATCAGCAAAATATTGTTACGTCGTACCAAGACGTTGTTTGTGTTCTTTGTCTACTCAGTATGCCACATAGATACACATGCGAGTTTGAAGGGATACAGCTAAAGTTAGCGCTTTATTATGTCTCACTTAACAGAAGGAATACAATGAGTTGGACTTGCCTTCAACTTCCCCGTCAGAAGGATCCTTGTCGCCGTGGATTTCACTCTTGGGAAACGTTCCGCTCCACACTATTTAATTAATGAAAGGAAGAAAAAATTGCAACGAGTTTCTTTATTCTGAATGTTGGCAAGCTTTCAGGCTTTAGCCTATCTTCAGGCCGATTTCGCAAAATATATATACAAATAATACAAAATCTAAACTATATATAAGGTGTAGTAAAATATATTGTATACAACGATACTTATATAAGGTGTAATAAAATATATTGTATACAACGATACTTGCAAATATGCCTATACACGTCCAGCCTGCCTACAACGGTTTGTAGGCCGCTCCGATGTCAGGCTCTCCTGGCACCACCTTGCAGGATCATCCACAAGCCCGGAGGCAAGTCGCCACGTCTTGTACTTGCCGCAGATATAACCAGACTCTGTCCTCCCCCACACAGGAATGCTGTTTTTGGTGCCTGCCACATGGGGCAGCGGGGGCAGCTGGAGTCCACCCCTCTTTCCCAACTTTACTCTGGAATCTTGGCCTTGTCATCCACGTTACAATATAAATATTATAAACGATACTTAAAGTTATACCGCATAAGTTTCTTTTCTGTGAAAAATCAATATTTATTTCAAAGAGAAATATTTTCTATTTATTACTTTTTTGGATGAAGTATGAAGGGTGAAAATATGAAGAGTAATGGCGAACGGAAAAATAAAAGTGTCCAGGGGCGGGAATCGAACCCACAACCTTCCGCTTACCGGACAGATGCCATGTCCACTAGGCTACCCTGGACGTATCTTTCCGTTCGTATATAATATTTAAAGTAACTTATAATCTACCTATATATTTGCCTTATTCTGTCTGTTTGTCTGTCTGAAGCTCACGGATGGGATTTTTCATAACCATCGGTGGTTCAGTGGTAGAATGCTCGCCTGCCACGCGGGCGGCCCGGGTTCGATTCCCGGCCGATGCATTTTTTTTTTTTTACAATTTTTAAAACTCATTTATATATTATACAAGAATGACATCCACGGCGCCAATTTATAATTGTAACGAATAGTATTTGAATAAAAGCATTTAATCGGGTAAAACCCGGGCGTTGCCCGGGTCATTCGTATATAATAATTGTATAAACGAATGCAAGACAAAATCACCGCGAATTTTTCTTTTTTTAAGGCAATTTCTTTTTAAGGCAATTATCGTTATTTATCGTTAATTTTTGTTTTGATTTTATTGAAAAAAAACGATATGGTGCCTTTAAAAAATGATCTTTATTACTATGCAGTTTTCTATTTAGTCAATATACCTAAGTTCATGTTGCAAATGTAATTATCTCTATCGATTTAGTAGGTGAAATGCAAAAAAAAAAATCGACATGATGAAATCTTTATGAAAATTCACATTTTTATTTTTATATTTTCAAGACACACACAGTTTGGGACGGGACGTTTCACAAGAGAGACATCCACGGCGCCAATTTATAATTGTAACGAATAGTATTTTAATTAAAACATTTTAAAAACACACAGTTTGGAACGGGACGTTTCACAAGAGTGACATCCATGGCGCCAATTTATAATTGTAACAAATAGTATTTGAATTAAAACGTTTTTAAAATATATACGCACTCGGGTAAAACCCGGGCGTTGCCCGGGCCATTCGTCTAGTACATTATAAAGGACTGCGGCGTGTGATTATAAACGATACTTAAAGTTACACCGCATATGTTTCTTTTCTGTGAAAAATCAATATTTATTTCAAAGAGAAATATTTGCTATTTCTAACTTTTTTGGATGAAGTATGAAGGGTGAAAATATGAAGAGTAATGGCGAACGGACATGGCATCTGCCCGGTAAGCGGATGGTTGTGGGTTCGATTTCCGCCCCTGGACACTTTTATTTTTCCGTTCGCCATTACTCTTCATATTTTCACCCTTCATACTTCATCCAAAAAAGTTAGAAATAGCAAATATTTATCTTTGAAATAAATATTGATTTTTCACAGAAAAGAAACTTATGCGGTATAACTTTAAGCATCGTTTATAATCACACGCCGCAGTCCTTTATAATGTAATATAAATATTATAAATATCAAAATTAATAATCTGTACTTTTTTTTTCAATTTGACATATCGGACGCGATATCCCAGCTTGGGATACTTACGCTTAAATACATTTTAGCAGCTTATATACCATTCAATAACAGGACTAAAAACACAATTAAAACTAAAAGGTTGGTTTTATCAAATAGAAAAGAAAATCTAAAATAAATTTACAAAATAATAATTACAAATATAATAAATACTTTGCTACAATATTTATATCGACAAATATATTTATTCACTCATTGTTATTGTTATCTTCTTGATAGTTAGAGAGAGGGTCGCCATCTATTTAGATAATATTGTCACGGTATATCTCTATATATATAATAATGTTTGTATGTTGGTTTGTATGTCCGGTATACAAATTCGCAGTATTCACTAAATCAAACCAAAATTTCCATACATTGGTAAAAAATACGGGGAAGACGATAGGCTATTTTAAAAAATATATAAATCAATTATTAAAACTATATATATTTTAGTCAGAAAATGATGATGACGATATTGCTGTATCATGTTTGATTATCAGATACAAAATTATATCGGGAAAAATTCCAAAAAGCAGAGACCACGGGTGAAACCAGTTCATTATTTTGTATGCAGGAACAAAATTCTAACAGAAAAACATTCATTCGAGCAGAAAACAAAAGCCAGATCATCTTTCTATAAAAATATCGCTTCTCAGACACAAAGTTTGGAGCGGGACGTTTCACAAGAGTGACATCCACGGCGCCAATTTATAATTGTAACGAATAGTATTTGAATAGGGTACATTTAATAGGGTAAAACCCGGGCGTTGCCCGGGTCATTCGGCTAGTCTATTATAAAATAAATGAAGTTTCCAGGGTTAAGTTTCTTGTACAACTTTTTTTTTTCAAGCTTTCGGACTTGTCAGTCCTTCAACAGCATTATCACTTAACAATTTAATAACAAATACCTTTTTATATACACGTTATTATATACATATTTTAAATACCTACTGTATAATGAGAGAAAAATATCTATGAATGAATAAAAGGGGACAAGATTCTTTATTAAAGAAATGTAGCAAGATTTCTGATAATAACGTTCTTCAACAAGCTGGAATACAATAAACTAAAAGAGAAATAAAAGTATTTAACTATTAATGTTTATTTTATATACAAAACAAACTTCTCTGCTGTCCTTAGTTGCAATGAAAAATATATTGGGGAGGGCTTGGCTCATCAGTGGTAAACTCTCCCAGCGGTTTAGCCAATTCAATGATATATATATATCGTATTGAAGCCTGTTGAAGGACGATATTGTCCGAAAGCTTGCTAAGTTTATATCTCTTTGTAAAACGACACTTGAAGTTACACCGCATGAGTTTCTTTTTAACGAAAATTAAAATTTTATATCAAGGTGAAATATCGACTATTTCTAACCTTTTTGGATGAGGTATGAAAGGATGAATTATGAAGAGTAATGACGAACGGAAAAATAAAAGTGTCCAGGGATGGGAAATTTCATACCTCATCCAAAAAGGTTAGAAATAGTCGATATTTCACCTTGAAATAAAATTTTAATTTTCGTTAAAAAGAAACTCATGCGGTGTAACTTCAAGTGTCGTTTTACAATCACAGGCCGCAGTGTATTATATTGTATTACTAGCCGAATGACCCGGGCAACGCCCGGGTTTTACCCAAATGTTTTTATTCAAATACTATTCGTTACAATTATAAATGGGCGCCGTGAATGTCACTCTTGTGAAACGTCCCACTCCAAACTTTGTGTCTGAGAAGCGATATTTTTATAGAAAGATGATCTGGCTTTTGTTTTCTGCTCGAATGAATGATTTTCTGTTAGAATTTTGTTCCTGCGTACAAAATAATGAACTGGTTTCACCCGTGGTCTCTGCTTTTTGGAATTTTTCCCGATATAATTTTGTATCTGATAATCAAACATGATACAGCAATATCGTCATCATCATTTTCTGACTAAAAATATATAGTTTTAATAATTGATTTATATATATATTTTAAATAGCCTATCGTCTTCCCCGTATTTTTTAACCTAAGTATGTAAATTTTGGTTTGAATTAGTGAACTACTGCGAATTTGTATACCGGACATATATATACAAACAAACAAACAAACATTGATTTGTATATATATAGATATCTTTGTAATAAAGGAACTCGTTAGTTTTCATCTTTTCTTACAAATAACATTCTGCGATTATTGTAATTGTGAAGGTAATTTAAGATCTCGGACGATATTTTTAACAATAAACTTGCCAGACTGTGAACACTTCGTGAATTAACATTCCTTGATACACCTCACAGACTTCACGTCAAATATTCCAGAGAATATTATCACCGGATTTATATATATAATAATGTATCTTTAGCTTTTCAAGATAAATTGTACAACAATGATCCTACTCCAATAAATTAAAAGATAACGTGTTGAAATTTGTATTTATTAATAATCTAAATATATTTACTAAATAATAATAAGTTAACATTGGTAAAAGAATAAAGAAACGTTTTGCTTTTTAGAAGATTGAATATTTTAATTCTTAAATTTATTTATTTAGGTGTTCATTAAATATGTTTTAAACATAATGCACTAGCGCGCCATCTGAATTAGTAAATTTAAACTATTCCTAGCGTGACTATAGAATTATTTTATAAAATAAATGAAAACAATTGCTACACACACACTGCTCTTGTTACAATGATAAAAAACATCGAGAGGGATGGCTCATCAGTGGTGAACCCTCCCAGTGGTTTTGCCAGTTCCGCTCTGAGGTTTCACAACCGATGAACCAGGCCCTCCCAATATTTGATCATTGCAGTTACAGCAGGAAAAAATGGCTTTGCTTTGTTTTACTTTATAAAAGGACCATTCAAGCTCTAAATAGCTTGAATTTCCAAACATCAAATATATTTTTACGTATTCTTCGTAGATCGCGAAATGCGTGGTGTCGCTGGAGACCCGCTGGCGATTCTCCACCAAACTCCGCAGCGGTGGCAGAGGCGCTATATCCATTGTACATAGTGTATATAATGCATATTATCTTTTTTTAAATAGTGCAGACTGTGCACTTTACATGTATTGACAAGATGTCAATAAAATTATTTTAATTGTCCATTGTCAAATATATTTTCAAACTCATAGAGTGTATATATATAGTGTTTTGACTTTTCAAAAATTGAATTTTAAATGGTTATATTGAAAACAAATACATTTGATTAATAAAGGATATGTTTAATTTATTAAGGTAAGAATAAATTAATATTTATTTTATTATATATATGATAGTATTAGCTATGCAACTTATGATGTAAATATTGCACCTATATAATTGTCAACGCTATTCAGTTCTCTATAATGTCTCGTTAGGCTCCCGCAGATTTTTAGATTTTAAAACAATTTTATTGGAATATATGTCAACAGTAAATAATTAACCCACCATGTTAAAAGATATGCATTCATGTACAAGCCTTAAAGAAGTGGAAAGGCGTTAATGTCGCCCGAAGAAGACAGATATAATTTTGTTCACACTTGGTTATCTCGTGTGTCTTCAATAAGGGTTACTGTGTATCAAATATCTTTCTGAGTTATTGTCTGAATTCTCCCGATATATATGCTAAAAGGTAAAACTTCCTTAAGTTTTTCCATGAGTGTATATTATGAGGTAAATTATATAAACACACACGACTATATATATTTATTTCTGAAAAATAGAGCAATTATTATTTAAATCATTAGGAAAAAAAGGCATATATTGGATTGAATAAAAGATGTATTTGCCAATATTTCGGTTGGCTGAACGCCAACCTTTATCAAGGCAATATATTTTTGTATTGCGGCGCTGAGTTTGTTTATACAAAAATGTAATGCCTTGATAAAGGTTGAAGTTCAGCCAACCGAAATATTGGCAAATAAGTCTTTTATTCAATCCAATATATGCCTTTTTATTATCTAACATATAATTATTTAGATAATAAAAAGGCATATATTGGATTGAATAAATTCATCGTCTAAATCTCGATATACATGCTAAAAGGTACAACTTCTTCAAGTTTTGTCCATGAGTGTTTATCATAGATTCAGTTAAAAATTAAAAGTTGAATTGATACCAGGGACATACAATGACATCAAAAGATCTTATGATATACTAGCGGATGTACCCGGCTTTGCCCGGGTTTTGCCCGAGTAAAGGTTTGTCTAACGAATCTCTCGATAAAGTGAACATTTTTTCCCGGTCCCTTGAAAAATACTCGATAAGTTGAATAAAATCAATATTAATTGGTTCCCTCGGTAATTGGAAGTTAAAGGAATAGTATCTTGCCTTGGAATTGTATCATTATTCTTGTCTCAAATAAATTGCCGTGTCATCCTGAATTTTGTCTTTCCTAATTTTCTACATTACAAAATCATCGTATCATCATGATAATATTTAGAGCAGATTGTTGAATTATAACAGATAAATTAGAATATTTATCTTGATTATTTTTAGGCGAAAAGTTATTTCAAAAATTTTATTTGCTAGAAACCTTCCCAGTACTATACTAAATAACTTCCCAAAGTTTCATGGCGTTCCAATGAGTGGTTTGGTCAGGCATAAAGGACAGACACACACACACATACATTCATTTATATATATATAGATATTTTTTTATTTACGGACCAAATTTATTGTGTGTTTGTGGCTAAAAACTTTTTTGATAATTAATAGATGTCAACCACTACCGTTTTTTGAGCCCTTGTCTCTCGTGATACATGTTGCACCTAGAACTACTAACAAGGATTATAATTCAGTGGATGATATCAAAGATTGAATAATATGGTAACGTAGAAAATTAAGAAACACAAACTTCAGGATGACACGGCGATTTATTTAAGACAAGAACAAAATAAACATTCATAAGATATAAGATAAGCAATAAGGGAAGTTTCCAGATCAGCAAAATGTTGTTACGTCGTACCAAGACGTTGTTTGTGTTCTTTGTCTACTCAGTATGCCACATAGATACACATGTGAGTTCGAAGGGATACAGCTAAAGTTAGCGCTTTATTATGTCTCACTTAACAGAAGGAATACAATTAGTGGGACTTGCCTTCAACTCCCCGTCAGAAGAATCCTTGGCGCCGTGGATGTCACTCTTGTGGAACCTCCCGTTCCACACTATACAAGTCCAGCCTGGACTTACACCGGCTTGTAGGCCGCTCCGATGTCAGGCTCTCCTGGCACCACCTTGCAGGATCATCCACAAGCCCGGAGACAAGTCGCCACGTCTTGTCCTTGCCGCAGATGTAACCAGACTCTGTCCTCCCCCACACAGGAATGCTGTTTTTGGTGCCTGCCACATGGGGCAGCGGGGGCAGCTGGAGTCCACCCCTCTTTCCCAACTTTACTCTGGAATCTTGGCCTTGTCATCCAAGTTACAATATAAATATTATAAATATCAAAATTAATAATCTGTACTTTTTTTTTCAATTTGACATATCGGACGCGATATCCCAGCTTGGGATACTTACGCTTAAATACATTTTAGCAACTTTTATACCATTCAATAACAGGACTAAAAACAAAATTAAAACTGAAAGGTTGGTTTTATCAAACAGAAAATAAAATCTAAAATAAATTTACAAAATAACAATTACAAATATAATGAATACTTTGCTACAATATTTATATCGACAAATTTCTTTATTCACTCATTGTGGTTTATATCTTCTTGATAGTTAGAGAGAGGATCGCCATCTATTTAGATAACTAGCCGAATGACCCGGGTAACGCCCGGGTTTTACCCGATTAAATGTTTTTATTCAAATACTATTCGTTACAATTATAAATTGGCACCGTGGATGTCACTTTTGTGAAACGTCCCGCTCCAAACTTTGTGTGTTCTTAAAATATAAAAATAAATATGTAAATTTCACAAAGATATTTGAAAATTATATTATTTGATTTTCAAATACTATTCGTTACAATTATAAATTGGCGCCGTGGATGTCACTCTTGTGAAACGTCCCGCTCCAAACTTTGTGTCTGAGAAGCGATATTTTTATAGAAAGATGATCTGGCTTTGTTTTCTGCTCGAATGATGTTTTTCTGTTAGAATTTTGTTCCTGCGTACGAAATAATGAACTGGTTTCACCCGTGGTCTCTGCTTTTTGGAATTTTTCCCGATATAATTTTGTATCTGATAATCAAACATGATACAGCAATATCTTCATCATCATTTTCTGACTAAAAATATATAGTTTTAATAATTGATTTATATATATTTTTAAATAGCCTATCGTCTCCCCCGTATTTTTTTATCTATGTATGGAAATTTTGATTTGAATTAGTGAACTACTGCGAATTTGTATACCGGACATACAAACCAACAAACAAACAAACAGACAAACATACAAACATTCATTTATATATATATATATATATATATTGTGACGGTATATCTATTATAAAATAAATGAAGTTTCCAGGGTTAAGTTTCTTATACAACTTTTTATTTTCAAGCTTTCAGACTTGTCAGTCCTTCAACTGGATTATCACTTTAACAATTTAATAACAAAAACCTTTTTATATACACGTTATTATATACATGTTATAATAGAAAAAAATATTTTCTGTTTGATTTTTGATAATTAGTTATACAGAATTAATACTTGATGCTGATTACATGGTTTGATAAAAGTACTGCCTGGCTTAAGGCGAGTAGAATAAAGAAAACAAAAAAATTATTTACATAATGTACAAAAGTTTTGAGCCGGCCATTGGGATAGAGAAAATATCTTTATTTTACGGGGCTGCTAACCAAAATGAATGATTTTTGAGCCCCGCCGGCCATTGGGATAGAGAGAAAATATCTTTATTTACGGGCTACTAACCAAAAGTTATGATTTTTGAGCCCAAAATCGATGTCAGGTGGCAAGGGACCCTAGGATGTGGAAGCAGGAGATGTCTCGCAGGGGTGGTGGAAACGTTGGGCAAGCAGGGGAATAGCGCCAGGGTGCAGTGAGGCGGGTGCGTTGAATAGGCTAGGAATCCAGGAGAAGTGGCAGATGGAAATGGAGGCAGAAGGTCCTTGAAGCCTAGAACTTGAGGGCCCTAGACTTCAGGATGGGGCAGCTTGAGGCTCTCGCCTCGTGCTTGTCAGGAAGGCCCTGGGAGCAGCAGTTGGCACATTTGGAGGTGCGCTGGTCAGCAATGGATGGGCAGGTTCGGCCTTCATGGCCGTCTTCACCGCAGTGGAAGCACTTAGGAGCTCTGGTGCATTGGGCAGAGTTGTGGCCGAAGCCACAACAGCGGAAGCAGACGCGGGCGCGGATGGACTCCTCGAAGTTGAGGATTACTCCATCCACCACGATCCTCCCGCGAACGCCCAGGGCTCTAAAGGTCTTGAGGTCCACCTCGATGAAGGCGGTGCAGGTCCCGTTTCTGGGTGCAGAACGGTGCGCCACGCGCACCACCTTGTCCCCAGGAAGTTTTCTAACAGCAGCGGTTTCCAGGAAGGTCTCCTCAATTGTGGAGTTGGATGTCTCCTCATCCACTTTGAAGAGGCAGATCCGTGGCAGGATCTCCTTCTGCTGGCGGACCTTCATTCCATTCAACTTGCTGGCCAGGGAGGTTGTAACCTCAGGGATGGTGTCAGGATTGCTGGAATGGAGGACCAGCTTCCCCTTGGTGCGCAGGGAGGCCCAAACGCCTTGGGGGAGAGTGTGAGCAGCGCGGACTGTTTTCAGCATCTCCCTTGGGTCAGCCTGTGGGTCATCTGAGATGACCACTGTGTGGGCCGCCGATTTTTCTCCATGAAGGATCACTTGGGCGGCCGCAGGCTTGGAGACGTGGGAAGGCACAGGTTTTGAAGGACCATTCAGGTTTGTCCTCTTTGCAGGCGGGTTGGGAGCTTCAGACTGCTTCCTTTTGGTTGGAGCAGGAGCAGGCAGGGTGGAGGCAGGCTTCTTGGCAGGGAGAGCAGCAGGAGCAGGAGTGGCGGGCTTGATTGGGTCAGTCTGGGAGCTGGTTTCATTGCAGGAAGGAGCAGGGCAGGTTTGAGTGCCGCGGCAAGCAGTCTTGGGCTTGTTGGCCTCCTCAATTTCGTCCAACTCTGCGAAGGACTCGAGGGTGTCAGTGAGGTTCTCTACATTGGTAGCGAGGGCCTTGATCATTTCAGTCCGCGAGGCGATGTAGCGGATCAGGTCCTCATGCAGGGATTTCAGGGCAGGATGGCCAATGGAGCTCAGGATGCTGCAGTTGCGTGAGATCACCATCTCATCTTCCCTCTCCAGGTCGGCGACGTTCACGATGCGGGTTGTAGGCTTGTAGGCCTTCTTTTTCTTCTTGGCAGGATTCATGATGAAATGAAAGAAAAAAAATATATATATGGCCATTGGGATAAAACAATAACGAGATTTTATAGGGGAAGAGTGACCTCTGGCGGTCGATTTAGCAGAGTATTTGAATCGATTAAATATAATTTTAAATAAAATAATACTCTAATATAAAAATTTTAAATAAAATATTTTAATATAACATACATATTTTAAATTTCCACTATATAATGAGAGAAAAATATCTATGAAGGAATAAACGGTGACAAGATTCTTTATTAAAGAAATATAGCAAGATCTCTGATAATAACGTTCTTCAACAAGCTGGAATACAATAAACTATAAGAGAAATAAAAGGATTTAAGCACGAATATTTCTCTTATATACAAAACAAACTTCTCTACTGTCCTTAGTTGCGATGAGAAAAATATATTGGGAGGGCTTGGCTCATCAGTGGTGAACTCTCCCAGCGGTTTAGCCAATTCAATGATATATATGTGTTATAAAAACAAATGAGATTTGATTTTCTGCTTGAATTTTAGATCATGTTGAGGATTATGGTAATGCAGTCGTGGTTAAAATCTTGAAAGAATAATAATAAAAATAGGTTTGATCAGAAATTGCTTTAATTGGGCCAAAGGAATATATATGAATAACATAATTTTGTAAATGTACTGCCTGGCTTGAGGCGTAAGAATAAAAAAGAAAAGTTTATTTACAAAATGTACAAAAGTTTTGAGCCGGCCAACGGGGAACAACAACAAATCGGTTTTATATAGGGAAAGTCCCGACATCTGGTGGTAGATTTAACAGAGTATTTGAATCGATGAAATATATTTTTAAATAAAATAATACTTTAATATAACATAATTTTAAATAAAATATTTTAATATAACATATATATACATCGTATTGAAGCCTTTTGAAGGACGATATCGTCCGAAAGCTTGCTAAGTTTATATCTCTTTGTAAAACGACACTTGAAGCTACACCGCATGAGTTTCTTTTCAAAGAAAATTAAAATTTTATTTCAAGGTGAAATATCGACTATTTCTATCCTTTTTGGATGAGGTATGAAAGGATGAATTATGAAGAGTAATGACGAACGGAAAAATAAAAGTGTCCAGGGATGGGAAATTTCATACCTCATCCAAAAAGGTTAGAAATAGTCGATATTTCACCTTGAAATAAAATTTTTATTTTCGTTAAAAAGAAACTCATGCGGTGTAACTTCAAGTGTCGTTTTACAATCACAGGCCGCAGTGTATTATATATCTTTAATAAAGAAACTCGTTAGTTTTCATCTTTTCTTACAAATAACATTCTGCGATTATTGTGATTGTGTAGGTAATTTAAGATCTCGGACGATATTTTTAACAATAAACTTGCCAGACTGTGAACACCTCGTGAATTAACATTCCTTGATACACCTCACAGACTTCACGTCAAATATTCCAGAGAATATCATCACCGGATTTATATATATATAATAACTAGACGGGTGACCCGGGCTTCGCCCCGGGATTGACCCGTGTGCATTACTGCCGAGTGATATATATTTAGATAAGATTTTTTTATAATTGTTTGTTATTAGCATTATCTATTTGTTTGCATCAGCATAATTTAATCTAATAAATTGATAGAGGGCGCTGTTCGTGAGCTAAGTAGAATAATTTGAATATATAGTTTTAATAATTTATTTATATATTTTTTTAAATAGCCTATCGTCTTCCCCGTATTCTTTTACATATGTATGGAAATTTTGGTTTGAATTAGTGAACTACTGCGAATTTGTATACCGGACATACAAACAAACAAACAAACATACAAACATTGATTTGTATATATATATATATATATATATATAGATATATCTTTAGAGAGAGCTTTTCAAGATAAATTGTACGCCGCTGGATCTAAGCCAATAATTAAAAGATAACGTGTTGAAATTTGTATTTTTTAATAATCTAAATATTTACTATATAATAATAAGTTAACATTGGTAAAAGAATAAAGAAACATTTTGCTTTTTAGAAGATTGAATATTTTAATTCTTAAATTTATTTATTTAGGTGTTCATTAAATATGTTTTAAACATAATGCACTAGCGCGCCATCTGAATTAGTAAATTTAAACTATTCCTAGCGTGACTATAGAATTATTTTATAAAATAAATGAAAACAATTGCTACACACACACTGCTCTTGTTACAATGATAAAAAACATCGAGAGGGATGGCTCATCAGTGGTGAACCCTCCCAGTGGTTTTGCCAGTTCCGCTCTGAGGTTTCACAACCGATGAACCAGGCCCTCCCAATATTTGATCATTGCAGTTACAGCAGGAAAAAATGGCTTTACTTTGTTTTACTTTATAAAAAGACCATTCAAGCTCTAAATAGCTTGAATTTCCAAACATCAAATATATTTTTACGTATTCTTCGTAGATCGCGAAATGCGTGGTGTCGCTGGAGACCCGCTGGCGATTCTCCACCAAACTCCGCAGCGGTGGCAGAGGCGCTATATCCATTGTACATAGTGTATATAATGCATATTATCTTTTTTTAAATAGTACAGACTGTGCACTTTGCATGTATTGACAAGATGTCAATAAAATTATTTTAATTGTCAATTGTCAAATATATTTTCAAACTCATATAGTGTTTTGACTTTTCAAAAATCGAATTTGAAATGGTTATATTGAAAACAAATATATTTGATTAATAAAGGATATATTTAATTTATTAAGGTAAGAATAAATTAATATTTATTTTATTATATATATGATAGTATTAGCTATGCAACTTATGATGTAAATATTGCACCTATATAATTGTCAACGCTAGTCAGTTCTCTATAATGTCTCGTTAGGCTCCCGCAGATTTTTAGATTTTAAAACAATTTTATTTGAATATATGTCAACAGTAAATCATTAACCCACCATGTTAAAAGATATGCACTCATGTACAAACCTTAAAGAAGTGGAAAGTCGTTAATGTCGCCCGAAGAAGACAGAGGCAATTCTGTTCACACTTGGTTATCTCGTGTGTCTTCAATAAGGGTTACTGTGTATCAAATATCTTTCTGAGTTATTGTCTGAATTATCCCGATATACATGCTAAAAGGTAAAACTTCCTTGAGTTTTTCCATGAGTGTATATTATGAGGGAAATTATATAAACACACGACTATATATAATTATTTCTGAAAAATAGAGCAATTAATATTTAAATCATTAGAAAAAAAAGGCATATATTGGATTGAATAAAATATGTATTTGCCAATATTTCGGTTGGCTGAACGCCAACCTTTATCAAGGCAATATATTTTTGTATTGCGGCGCTGAGTTTGTTTATACAAAAATGTAATGCCTTGATAAAGGTTGAAGTTCAGCCAACCGAAATATTGGCAAATAAGTCTTTTATCCAATCCAATATATGCCTTTTTATTATCTAACATATAATTATTTAGATAATAACAAGGCATATATTGGATTGAATAAAAGATTTATTTGCCCATATTTCGGTTGGCTGAACGCAAACCTTTGTCAAGGCATTACATTTTTGTAAGTTCCGCAAATAGTGTTATAATATCACAGTATATAATTATGTTGCGTTGTTGGTTGACAAAGAATAACTTCCGTGGGTACAAAGGATCTTTAGGACTTTATTTAAGCCTAATCGATAAAATAATTACAGAAGAGCGCAAAAATAAAACAACATTAAAGGAAACAGCAGTTACAAACTCACCAACTGCAGCACGGTGAGGGAAAGCAGGAGCAGAACAGAAGATAGAAGTTCGTAGAACTTTCTAGAATCTTCCAAGAAGTACACCGGCTTCGGCGGTAAGCAGCAGTCCGACCTCTTGAGACAGCAGCTTGCTTGGAGTACACCACGTAGCTTCGTTCTTCGACCTCCTTGCATGAGTTCCTCATCCCTATATATACCGGAGTAGATCTTTCCAGAACGGTCATGGTTGGTTAGCCAATCACAAAGCCGCCAGGCTTGAGCATTGCGCAATCGCTACTGATTGGCCAATCAGTTGTTCTCCGATATTTATACATTTTTCTTAAACGTTCTAAAACATTCTATTCTGGAATGCGCCATTTTTTTTTTTTTTTTTTACGTACCAATTATATACAGTCGAGGAGGCTTCCCCAACGTCGAAGACTCCTCCTCCTGATAATCAAGGGATCTACATTATCTCTCCTCACGTCAAGGTTCTGGAAAAACTGGTAGATGGCGTTGACGCAAGAATAGCGTTGTCATCCATCCCTTGTCCGAAGAGCCAGTAGCCCTGCAGGTCGCTGGATGGTGTTGAAGGCCTCCCGGATGAGAGATCAGATCAGGCCACTGACTATGTAGGATTCCCAGGCTGGATGTGCAGGGAGGGTAGGCCAGATGGCCCCTAGATGAGTTGTTAGCTTGGAAACCTTCTATTTGGCGAAATAAAAATATATTATTTATCAATTAAGTTATTTGTTTTCAAAACGTTATAAAGATATAGTAAGTTTATTGTCCATTTACTTGTAGATTTCTTGAAACCCATCAAGTTTCTGCAATGCCATGTTCACTTCTGTTCCCTTGACACAGACTTACCTGCATGTCTCTGGTGTGACAGGTATGTGCCACCCTCGGCACCACGGGAGCCTGCGCCTTCGACGACCTGGAGGGTATCGGTGTCGTGTGTGAGTTGGAATGTGGGGGCTTCAAGCTGAATAATTCCTGTACATCGTGTCGACAGTTCGGGTCTTCAGTTCCAGACGAATGTCTGGACGCCTAGGAGAATGTTGGCTATAGTCAGTACATGTGTCCAAATGCTCAAATCCTTAGTGTGTAAAAGTGATTTGGAAATCCGCTTTTTTTAAAACTCGAATTCCCCAGTGAGTATCACATAGGGTTTGTACATTTTAAGAGACTTGTTCCTACCTATAGGAGGACAGTTGAACCAACCTGAGCTGGCATTATGGGTAAAGAAATAAATAAAAATTCTCAAATAATTCAATAATGCTCGGGGACGTGTGGAAGAAGTTGGAAGCACATGTTGATAACGAATGATATCTTAAAGCAACTATAGGATATTGTATCTTTATTGATAGAATTGGGCTAGATTTCTAGATAAATAACCCTTCATCATGACCCATACACACATATGACAATATTTACGGTCAAATTGTAAAAGATATTAAATAAAGTCCTAGTTATTAAATAGTAAATGTATAGCTTTGATATAGCTGGTAGAAAATAAATTCGCGCTTGAAAGCTTGAATTTTAAATTTTGAAGTGAAAAATCCTGTTTATATAAGCATATGTCATGGGTGCTTTTATCGCACGTATGATGAAGAGGAGTGATTTAGCTTGAAAGCTGCCAGTCAATATTGTCGAATAAGAAAACATACTTCGCGGGATTTTGCACAGTACCGGCGGTTTATTGTAGATGACATAGTAGGAACTACCTGGCATGGAAGGATGCTGTGTAGGACGTATGGTGAAGGAAGGACTGACGGTGTAGGCGAGGAAGAAGGGCTGTGGCTCCACGTGGACGCGGCCTACGCCGGCACCGCCTTCCTCTGCCCCGAGTACCGCGGCTGGCTGCGGGGCGTGGGCCGGGCCAACTCCTTCGCCTTCAACCCCTCCAAGTGGATGATGGTCCACTTCGACTGTACGGCCATGTGGTG
This sequence comes from Cordylochernes scorpioides, assembly GCA_030710605.1. Taxonomy (NCBI): domain Eukaryota; kingdom Metazoa; phylum Arthropoda; class Arachnida; order Pseudoscorpiones; family Chernetidae; genus Cordylochernes; species Cordylochernes scorpioides. The sequence goes on from CP092866.1 coordinate 69,114,939, forward strand.
AGGCAACCTCTGACTGCGGTGACTGACGGACAAAAACACCATGTCATTGTGTCATGAAAATGTATCAACGGAAGATATAGACCTATAAATATTTACAAAAAAAAAAAAAAAAACAGACCTCTATCAGGATTCGAACCTAGAATATTACTGATCATTGCCTCAACCATTACGTACCAACACAACTACGTTCTAAATTGTTTCTATAAACTACATTCATGGACAAAACTTAAAGGAAGTTTTATATTTTGATCTCGTCCGTCGTCTATTTTTTTTTTTTTTTTTTAAGGAGACAGGCAATATTGTTCACACTTGGTTATCTCGTGTGTTTTTAATAAAGATCACTGTATCAAAAATATTTCTGAGTTATTGCCTGAATCCAGATATACATGTTAAAAGATACAAATTCGTTAAGTTTTGTCTATGAGTGTATGTAAGTAAACAAAAGTAGATAAGAAAGAGCATGTACTAAGTTTTAAACTTTCACAAACCTAGTTTGTAACTAACTACAAACTAACTACCGAATATTTCGTCTTAACCGGCAAAATCTCTTTGGAAAGCATTAAAATTTAACGGGGGAAAAGAAACGGTTCGCGCAAACCGAGAGTTCGTATAATCCGAGTTCGTGATAACGAGGGATTACTGTAGAAGCAACCCCGGGAAGGTACAGAAGAATTGCCTCCCCCACTCATAGGGCGAAACACTCTGCCAATCAACGCCAAGTACATTGTATTCACAAACAACTAGATATTCCACCCCATGGTCGTGGAGATGAGCCTACATTTGCTGAAGACGGACTGGGGTATTCTTTGATTTTCTTTTCCTGCTAATCTTTCATCGTTTTAATATACTCAATGCCACAACAGATTCTCCCAAGTCGATAACGCCATTTTGGGCTGGTCATATAGAGTAAAATGACTAAATTCTATATTAAGAAAAGAAAAAAGACATCTCCTTATCGGGCAACTGAAAGTTGCTGATGGCTTGCGCCATCTAGCGGAATAAATATCAACTATTCTCGTTGATTTTTAATTATTCCAGAATTGGCCAAATACCCATTCTTATTAATCTTGAAAAGCTAACCACGTACGCGTTTCGGGCTGTTGGCTCTCGTCAACATAAATGCTATATCTTATTTCAGTTCACTACGTGCGTGTATGCCATTTTTTCTAAAAACTTAAACTTGAAATTAAAAAAGTGGAGAAGGAAAAAAAAGGTTAAAAATACACGGGTCGCCTTGTGCCGTGCAGGATTTATCAACAGGACAAATTTTAAAATCGGATTTGGTTTCCAACTGAAGCGGTCATTTTGCCATACTCTCGCAAGAATACTTGTCGTTCTGCTTAGCAGGCGTGAACTCAAGCAACAGGGAGCATAGAGAACAAAATAAAAGTTAGAAGTCAACAAAACTTGTTTAAAGGGAGGTCAAGGCCTTATAGCTAGAGATAAGATTTATAAAAGAAACTTCCAATTCCTGGATTTTTTTTCAAATGATATGATGCAAGGTGTTATTATAATGTGTGTGTGACAATTTGACAATTAAACATTATTTATTGTCTTCTAGACAATGTTACATATCAAAGAGAGAGAGAGAGAGAGAAGAAAATATATACAAAAAGAATTAAATATATACATATATAATATACAAATTTACAAGGGGGATAAAAGTAGGAGACCTCGGCGCTGGAGGGTCCTGGACCAGGCGATGAGTGGGTCCTCCACCGCTTCTCCGAGCCCAACCTGGACAAAGTAGCGATATACTCGCAACTTTGCCGACGCCAGGATGGAAAGGGCGTCGTCCTCAAGGCCGGATCCGCCGAAGATCCAAGCCTGCAGGTCAGGGGGCCGCCCTATGATGTTAAAGGCCTCTCTGATGAGAGGCCTGATGGAACGGCAGCACCAGTAACGGTGGCCGAGGGAGCGGTCGATGGACCCGCAGGCAGGACAGGAGGGGCCGACCGAGGCAGGATGGGCCGGATGGGGCAGGGCGTGGAGGGCCAACTTGAGGGCCGCGTCGGCCTCGTGGCCCGAGAAGGCGCAGCGCCGCAGCGAGGCCCAGTCGATCCTGGATGGTGGATTGATGGTGGGCGTCCATCTCGCCAGGAATCTGGAGATGGGCGTGGCGGCGAGGCGCGGACGATCCAGGGCCCGTCGGGCCGAGCGGGTCGTGAGACCGTTGAGGAACGGCGTGCCGTCCCCCGCAGCACCACGGCCGCAGCTAAAGAGCTAGATGAGGGTGCAGACTCCGCCCCGAAGCCCACGGCGTTCTCGGAGGTCAGCCTCCGACAGAAGGCGCCTAGGGCCGCGGCGTCAGCCAGGGCCGAGCGCGTAGGTCGGGCGGTGAGGTGGTCCTCCATGGTGAGGTCCCGGACTCGGGCTCCGCGCCAGCGGGCGGGGGCCAGGAGGTCGGGAGGACGGAGGAACCGGCAGCCGCCGATGATGGGGAGGTCCAGCAGCTGAGCCGTGGGGACCGCCCGGTGGTTGAGGCCCAGGATGTTGGAGGCCTCCTCCCATAGCTTCAGCAGCCGGAGACGGCGGGGCTGGAGACGGGTGCCGTCCGGTGGAGGGTGGATCCAGGCTTCCCCGCTGTTGCCGCTGACCAGCCAGCTGAAGGCATTTCTGCCCCCGCGGAGCGCGACCTGTACCCCCTTGAGGCAGGCGAGCTGGAGTTGGGTCGCGAGGTCGAGAAGGCCGAGGCCTCCGATGGCAACTGGCCTCGCCATGACGTTGGCGGGAAGCCACGCCGTGTGGTCTGGCCCCCAGACGAACCTCGCCAGTCGGGCCTGCAGCTTGGCGATGGTCGGGGGTGATGGGAGGTATCCATGCAGGTGGTGCTGGATCGTGGACCCCACCAGCGTGTTCGCCGCTCTTGCTCGTCCGACGAGGGAGAGGCCGCGGGTGAAGGGCGTCCATCTGCGGCACGCAGTCTCCAGGAGGGCCAGGAGATGCTGCTCCCGGTAGGCGACGGTGCTCCTGGGGGCGATGTCGAGCCCGAGGACCCTGATGGAGGTGGTCGACCAGGAGGCGCCGAGTGGGGAGTCGCCGCGGTTGCGCCAGGCGCCGCACCAGAGGCCAGCGCTCTTCCGGAGGTTCACGCCAACTCCGGAGGCCTGCTTGTATTCTTCGAAGACGGTCGCCACCCGTTCGAAGTCTCCGTCGCGATGAAATAGGAGGACGATGTCGTCGGCGTAAGCGATGACATTGCCCACGCCGAGGGTCAACTCCAGGCGACGTAGCAGCGGCCCCGTGGCAATGCTGAAGAGTGCGGCACTCACGGCGCAACCCTGTCTTAGGCCGTTGAGGAGGGGGAAGGCGGTGGTGTAGAAGCCTCCGGCCCGGATGGTGGCGTCCGCCCCGGCGTAGAGGATGTTGATCCAGGCCCTGAAGGCTGGCGGGAGGCGGAGGGACGTTAGCAGGGACTCCAAGAAGCCGCGGTCTAGTGAGTCAAAGGCGGACTCCAGGTCTACGCCCATGACGGCCAGCGGCGAGCCCAGGGCGGTGGCCTCCTCGACGGCGTCCGTCACCATGGCGATGTTCCATGACGGGGACCTCCCGGGGACGGCGTAGGTCTGGCATTCCGGCACAAGGGTCCGCAGGTGGGGCTTGAGGCGCCGGTGAAGGATGGCGGCCAGGACCCTGTAGTCGGCCGAGGGCAGCGCGACAGGCCTGTAGCCATCAAGGCCGCGACCTCCGCGGGCCTTGGGCACGAGGCAGATGGAGCTGCGCCGCGTCGACGGAGGTAGTGCACCGCGGAGCCGTGAAGCCGCGAACACCCGGGCCAGAGCTTCCGCGAAGAAGTCCTCGTTGAAGGCGACGAGGAGCTCGCACGTCAAGCCGTCCCAGCCGGGGGCCTTTCCGCGAGGGAGGTGCTCGATGGCGTGGGCTATCTCGCTGGGGCTGATGTCTGGCCGGTGGAGCGGGTCCTCCTCACTCAGCTCGCGGGTGGTGGTGGTGGGCACGCTGCTGGCGATGAAGGCAGCTCCCGCAGCTGGATCGCTGGTGGGACGGACGAAGCGGGGCTGGAAGGTCGCGAACGCCCTCCGCCGAAGCTCTGGGCCCTCGATGACGTTGTCCTCCTCGTCCCTGATGACGCTGACCGGGCGACGGAGGCGGATGGCGCGTGCCAGGTCCGGCAGCGATGGGTAGTCTGCCCGGATGGAGGAGGCCTCGAGCTGCGCCGCGATGTAACGTCTCGCCCTGTAGACGTAGCTGTCGCTGGCAGCGTGGCGCGGGTCGTGCAGGGATCTGGCCTCCGCCAGCAGCCCCGCCTTGATGGAGGTCCACCTATCCCAGAAGGTCCCGTCGTCGTCATCGTGCGCTGTGTCTTCCTCCAACTCCCGGATGTAGCCAGCCAGATGTTCGAGCGCAAGGCCCGAGCGGAGCATCGCGGCCAAGCGAGGCTGGGTGGGGGAGGAGACGGCGGTGGTGGGCGGGCCCACCTGGAGCAGCACGAGGCGGTGGTCCGAGAGGTGGTAGTGGCTGGTCGCGTAGATGGACGTGCGATCCAGGACTCCAGCAGGGACGAGGATCCGGTCCAGGCGGTTCGATTCGACTTGGTCGCCGTGCATGGCGACTCTGGTGGGCAGGTGGGCGGCGTCGAACTGGGTGGCCACGTCGACCAGCGCGGCCAGGTCCAGAAGAGCGGCGAGGGCATCCGATGATGATGATGACGAGGGGCCCCGATCCCTGATGTTAAAATCGCCGATGATCCAGCAGGCTCCCTCCTCCTCCTGTGCCGCTGTCGCCGCCAGGAGCTCCAGTTGCCGGTTTCTCTCCCGGGGTTCATGCGCCAGATGAACGGCGATGGCCGTCATCTCCTCGCCGCGGACATCAATGGTTGCCAAGGCGATGTGGCCCGGCCACAGGATGCGTTGATGTAGCACGGCTACGCCTGGTCCGAAGACGCAGGCGAGTCCGGATCCCGAGATGGCTACGGGATGGGCCAACACAACAGCACTGTAGCCGAGGCAGAGGTCTTGGCCGCTGACCAGATGAAATGCGTTTGTCTCCTGGACAAACGCGATGTCCACGTGATGTTGCCTGAGGAGATGACAAAGGGCAAGGCTCCTCCTCCGAGTGGCGAGCCCTCGCGCGTTGATGGTGGCGACGCGGTAACTCATTGGGACGGTCCTTCACGCAGCACCTTCCTGGTCTTTTGGAGGGTCTTGCGGATTGTGGAGTTGGAGTCTGGGCACAAGGGCTTGATGGTATCGTGCAGCTTGTTGAGGGCTTTGACCTGTGCCGGGGTCAGCGTGGACGCTCGCCTCTTCATGGTGGTCTCTGAGGTGAGGAGCTTCTGAGCCTCCTCGCGGTTTAGGTCGGGCAACTTATCCCAGTCGATGGAGATGTTAGGGGACTTCTTGAGGTGCTCCAGCAGCTGTTCGAGTGCGGCCTTTCCCCGGGCAGGCGTGGAGGGAGATGAGGTCAGCTTCTCCACCGACATCTCGTGGTCGAGCGGAGAGATGCGAGGCTCGAGGGGCCTCGGGACAGCCAGGGGAGCAGGAAGGGCGGCATGGGCGGGCTGGGCGAGATCCATCGGTTCGGCAGGATGGGACGCCGAGGGGATCGCCGGAGACTCTGTTGATGTTTTCGCCGGTTGGACAGGGGACGCCGGTGTTGCGGGCGCCGGTGCCGGCTTCCTTGGCTGCTGAGGAGGAGGAGGAGGAGGGGGGGGAGGCCTTGCGTCGATGGGAGACGCTGCTTGCCTGGGGCTGCTGTTCCCTTGCCTGGCGAGCGATGGGCAGCTAGCTCTGCGGTGGCCCTGCCTTCCGCATTTGGAACATTTAATTCCGAAGGAGAGGAAGGCAGATAGGGTGTCTCCCTTGGACTCGATGGTCAGTCGGGCGGGCAGGGTCTCCAGCCTTACGCCCTGGTGGAGCAGGATGAACGCCTCCCGGCGGCCGTCGCTGAAGGCGAACTCCCCCATTTTGATCATGATGGGGGCGATGGAGGTGATGTCTCCGTATTGACGCAGAGCCTGCACGATGGTGGCGTCCTCTACAAAGCCGGGGAGATTGGCCACGATGATCCTTTCGGCCCTCTTGCGGAAGGGGAAGACCTTGAGGAGTGTTCCCTCGATGTTCAGGCCCTCCTCCACCAAACGGCTCGCAAGGTTCTTGCTCGCGAGGCCCACGATGTAGTGGCCGTTCATCCTGCCAAAGTGGGCGATGTTTTTGGGCCCTCCGACCAGGTCGCCGATTGCCCGGAGGTAGGAGTAGTCCGGGATGTCAGGGCACAGCTCCACGAAGATGTAGTTTTCGTGGTTGGTTGTGGCCTGCCTCGCCCTGGCGTCGGCGATGTTGGCGCGCGTCGCCTTGATTTCCTTGGGCGGCACTGCTCTCGGCCCTGTTGGCCGCTTCTGCTGCTGGGAGCTGCGCTGGTTTCCAGGCTTGTTGGGCTGCCTTGCAGCGTGCTCAGGTGAAGTTGAGCCGAGGCGCCTCTTCTTGCCCTTCACGACGATGAAGCCCTCGTTGTCGTTCACCTCCGCCATCTCGCTGTCGGCCCAGTTGAGCGAGGCCGGGCTAGCTGGAGTTGCGCTGATCGTAGCAGCAGTCTTCGGCGCCGTGACGTCACCACGCGCGGCGGCCGGATTTGCATGCATATCGCCTGCCGGCGAATTTGCATTTTTTTGATTTTCAGAGTTTTCTTTAGAATTTCTTCTCTGAATTTCGTTTTTCGGGGCTGATTCCTCGCCCGCTTGAGTTAGGATGCTGGGCCTTTCAGGCACATGTTCAGCAGAGCCTGGGCTACCTTTGGGTGCCAAATTCGCCATGTTCAGCGCCAATGGCACACACTCCAGAGGCGAAAACGGCGGAGCTCGCGAAAGCGTGGCCGCACGCTCGAGTGTGTGTGTGTGTGTGTGACAATTGAAAATTATTTATTGTCTTCTAGACAATGTTACATCTCAAAGAGAAAGAGAGAAGAGAGGGGTAAATACATTAGGTTAGCGCTTGCCGCGGTGACGTCTAGTCTTGGGAGCCAAGACCCTCCTGAGCTCGGACAACCCGCTGAGGATCCTGGGATGGGAATCCCGAGCGCGCTCGATGGCCGCCTCGAAAAAGACAGCGTAGTTTTTCTTCAAAATAGGCGAGAGTCTCGCAAGGAAAGGCGCCCTAGAATGGGGATGTAGGATGGCATCAATGGCGTCGGTCCAGGAGATTTCATCATCGACCAAGGGTCCAGGGTCGATATTGGAAATGATGATCTCTCCCAAAATTCCATCGATGCAATCACCCAGGTTCGGCGGCAGGTCTTCCTCCATCGGGGTAGGTGGTGGGGACGGAGGTGTCATAGCCGGTGTCGGATCCTCTTTGTGGGGAGCAGATGGTGTCGGCCCAGCAGGCTGAGGCGCAGGCAGTGGGGGTGTTGAAACTGCGGCTGGTGAGGGAGCAGAGGGCTCCTCAGTGGTGGTCATGTCGACATCCGGTGTGTGGGTCGCAGGTCCGAGGGTCCCCTGTGCAGGCAGAGGGCCACACGGGGCAATGAAGTCCGGCCGGGCGAGAGGCGTCGGCTCAGTTGCTGCCGAGCGAGGGCCCGCGGGATCTACAGGTGCAGGGGCCACTGATGGAGGAACAGGGGCCGCCACCGGCACAGATGAGGCCGGAGGCGCTGGTGTAGACGGCCGGGGCGCCGTAGATGGTGGGGACGCAACTCGGGCATCTGGTTGAGCGCCGGAAAGCCTGACAGCTGGGCTGGTAGGCGCCGGCGGGGTTGGCGCGGCCGGAGACGGTCCAGGCAGCCCAGGTGCGGTCGATGGTGGAAGGCCGGTGGAAGGGGGCGGTGAGGCCCGTCTGGCGGTAGTAGGACGCCCATGGAGTTGGGGGCAGTTTGCTCTTCGGTGATCTTGACCACGGCATTTCGAGCATTTGACTCCGTGGGTCAGGAAAGCTGGCCATGGCTCGCCCTTGATCCTCAGTTCGAATCGAGAGGGGAGCATTTCGACGGTTATGCCGTCATGGAGGAGTATAAAGGCCTCCCGGCGGCCGTCGGTGAAATTAAACTCTCCAACCCTAAGCTGTTTGGGGGCGATGGAGGTTATTCGGCCGTATCTGGAGAGAGCATCCATGACGGCGGCGTCTCCCACAAAGAAGGGGAGGTTCCCAATCGTAACTCTGATTGAAGTTCTCCTGAAGGGGAAGGTCTTGAGAAGGGTTCCCTCGATCTCGAGGCCCTCTCGAACTAGGCGCTCCGCCAGGGATCTGTTGGCGAGTCCGACCAAGTATTGCCCGTTCACCTTAGTGAACTGGACAATGTTTCCTGTGCTTCCGACCACCTTTTCAAAGCCTTCATGTACTGGTAGGTCTGGTATTCCAGACAGAACTCGAGGAAACAGCACTGCTCCTCGGTGCAGGACGCCTGGCGAGCCCTGGCCTCCATGACGTGTGCCCTCGTGGTCCTGATTTCCTGGACCTGGGGCATCAGTCCCGTCGACGGTCGCTGTCGGCGAGAAGTGCCAGCGCTGTTAGACTGCGCGGCCATGGCAGGCAGATCCGGCGAGCCGCGGCGCCTCTTCCTGCCTTTTACGACTGTGAAGCTGTCATCCTCCTCAGAATTCACATTCTCGGCATAGTCTGCCCAGTTTCTTTGGGCATCGGCACCGCGGTTGGAAGAAGGGAGAGCCGCCAAGTTGAACGGCGCGGCCGAATTTACATTTCTTCCGCCGGCGGGAGAATTTGCATAAGTTTCAATTCTCTCATTAGTATTCGAGATATTTCTCTGCGAATTGAAAATTGCAGATTTCTCTGCACAGGGCTGTGCTACGTTGCTGTGCCTTTCAGGCGTTTGATCAGCTTTTAATGGGCTTTCAGCCCGTGCTAAATTCGGCGTACTGCCGGTAGCCATACACCCGCCAGGGTGGGAAAAAGGCGGAGCTCGACAAATGCGTGCCGCACGGCCGAGTGTGTGTGTGTGTCTGAAAATGAAATTTTCTTCAGAATCAAAAAGACCCCAATGTTTTGAAAGATCCACAAGAAATTAACGAATATTAGAAAGGATCTTTTTTTTTTTTAATTGAAAGAAATTCGAATTTTATAAAATAAACCAAAAGACAATCACAAGAAATTAACGAACAATTCATTTCTACTTAGGAACCACTAAATTAGGCCGCGTTATTTGAATGAAAGGTGAAAAATAGCTCGAATTTTTTTAAAGATATCGACGCTACAATGTTAAACATACCAGTGTGTCGCGCTGATAGATTTCTGGAGATTTATAGAGAGGGAATGGCTTTTAAGAATCTAAGACATGAGTCTATATGGGGGGTTAGACTCCTCTTTTTATTGAAAAGTTATTGGTCTCAAAATCCTTGTGAATTTTCCGACAAAGAATTCCAATTCATTAATATATTCCCGAATATAACAAATGAAGACATTAAGACGCGAATGTTTCTTTTCACAAATAAATCAAACTTCTACTCTCCCTACTGCAATAACGCTTTGTATTAATTTATGCCTAACTTGTCCTTATTGTTTGCGGAAGAACATTGCTCGATGCAAATATTTAAATGTAATTCTACTGTCCTAAAAGCATATGTTCATAGTTTGCTTAAATACCATTTCTAAGATTCCATCCTTCAGTGTAACATATAAACGCAGAATGATCCAATACAGTATTGGAGCTCTAAAAGAAGCGGTCTGGTAGATTAAAAATTGGTAAAACCGCTGGAAGGGTTCACCACAGATGAGCCAAGCCCACCCAATATTTTTTCATCGCAGTAAGGACAGTAGAAGTTTGATTTATTTGTGAAAAGAAACATTCACGTCTTAATGTCTTCATTTGTTATATATAGATGGCGCGTTATTGCTGTGTATTAATATTCCCGAATATAAGAAATGAGAGTTGAATTTCCAAATCTATCTCAGAGTATAAGAACAATAAGGGGGGAAGTCAAACAACCGGTAGATACATCGCAATGAAGTACTTTTATACCAAAATTATCAATTTTTGCTTTAAAATAATGATCCATGTACTCAGTAATACGTTTATTTAATAATTTATACCAATTTGTAAACTTTCGAGCTAAATACTCTTCTATAGAATTTTCTTCTTAGTTCTGTACGTGTATAAACATATCTAAAGAGACAAAGGTCGACTCTCCCGTCAAAACTAGACGCCATCTATTGACCGTCGCCGCAAACTAGCGGCCTCGGGTCGGTGACAAAGCCACAACACCAGCTTTGGAAAACTGAAAAGCGTCCACCTAGAGACCATGGTTTCGGGCTAAAAGCCCTCGTCAGCCTAAGGCGGACTATTTTGACGGGAGAAGTGACCTTTGTCTCTTTAGATCAATATCCTCCCGGCAAATTTTCCATCTGTATAAACATAGTTAAATACATTTTCATGAACCCCTCGCACTGATTGGATTCGAGCCCATCTCTCTTTATGTGCTTTCATTATCGCTCTTATGAAAAAGATTTCCAGTATTCATACAATGGATATTTCCATGCTATATCTTCTTGCTATTGTTGTTTATATATATTCGCTAATGACCTTATAATATATATAAACTGCGGTAGGGGGTGAGGTTAACGGAGAAATACCATTCTGTTATGGAAAACTTTTGCTGCCGATCCTGTAATGTAAAGATGGACAAGTGTAATTATATATATTGTCTTGTTTAAGGTTAAAATATATTTTTATTACTATAAATAGTATTAAAAATAAAGAAAGCAGATCTTGACCAGGAGCACATGTGCTTTACAGAAGGCAGAGCGCCATCTGGTAGAACAGAAATCAACTAAACATTGATTTAGCCTGTTCCCTGATATTTGGCCAACCCAATTTCTTGATAAATCAAGTATTTGATAAATTTCTACCACTACGATATGTATTATATATAAGTCGTGGGGGAGAATATAAAGTATAGAATATACTCTTTGAAATCTCCTTTCAAAATCAAGACATCTGATATAGAGCAGCTGTGAAATCAATCAACTGGCGAAGCAGCTAAAGTGTTCTACTGGTGATGAGCCAAGCGATTGTATAATCATCTCCACAGTATGACATAGTAGCAGATAGTACTGACCTACCTGTGCAGGGTCAAGAACAGCACGGCACTCCACCGTACCTTCAACGTCGACCCGCTCTACCTCCAACATGAGAACACGGGTAAGAAACATCTCCTTCCATAGAAAATATCTGTGGCTTCAACATTGGCTACAAGACAAATGATTCAGATTCGCCCAGGATCTTCCTGAGGGAATGGTTTTCCAACTCCATTATTGTGTTTTAACAAAGGTTTATTACTAGTAAATCTTAGTAGTGAATATATAGGAATTCAATAATACTTTTGTTATGATAATTATCATCTTTTTTGACCACAGAATATGCTAATTATCCTGATATCAGACTGATTTGAATAGTGAAACTATGACACTAACTCTATTTCAACTACTACTATACAAGGTGTGTTCAAAAGGTATCGCGACTTTTGTGTTTTTTCAAAAATTATTTATTTATTCATGAATACCTATATTGTCCCCTCCAAAGTAATCCCCATGAGATATTATACACTTGTGCCAACGGTTTTTCCAATCTTCGAAGCACTTCAAAAAATCTTTTTTTTTTTTTATCTTTTTCAGCTCCTCCTTCGATTACGTCTTTATCTCGTCAAGCGTAGCGTAACGTCGTCCTTTCATGGGCCTCTTCAGTTTAGGGGACAAGATAAAGTCACAGGGGGAATACGGCGGCTGCGGCATCATTAGTGTGTTGTTTTTGGCCAAAAAGTCGCGCACAAGCAATGATGTGTGAGCAGGGGCGTTATCGTGGTGCAAAAACCAATTTTTGTTCTTCCACAAATCCGGGCGTTTCTGGCGGATTGCTTCGCGCAAATTGCGCATAACTTGCAGGTAATATTCCTTATTGACCGTTCTACCCAGTGGCAAGAACTCATGATGCACCACGCCCCTGCAATCGAAGAAAACTGTCAGCAAAACTTTCACATTCGACCGAACTTGGCGCGCTTTTTTCGGTCTTGGTTCGTGCGGCAGCTTCCATTGAGATGATTGAGCTTTGGTTTCCACGTCATAACCATAAACCCACGCTTCGTCACCAGTTATGACCCTTTGGAGCAAATTTGGGTCGTCGCGGACAGAGTCCAACATCTCATTAGCAATGTTCATGCGATGCTGTTTTTGGTCGCAATTGAGCAATTTTGGTACGAATTTCGCGGCGACCCGTCTCATGCCCAAATCATTGATAAAAGTTGAATGGCACGAGCCAATCGATATGTTTAGGTCCTCAGCAACTTCTCTAACTGTGATTCGACGATTGGCCAATATCATTTTCTCCACTTCATTAATTTTTTCGTCTGTTGTAGAAGTGCTCGGGCGTCCGGCACGCTCTTCGTCGTTCACATCTTCTCGGCCTTCTGAGAACATTTTTTACCACCGATAAACGTTGCTTCGGTCCAAGGTAGCTTCTCCGTATGCTACAGTCAACATTCGGAATGCATCCGCGCACTTAATTTCGTTTTTCACACAAAATTTGATACAGGTTCTTTGATCCATTTTTTTTTAATAGGTAAAAATCGAAGACGATCCAAAACACCTGCAAGCAAAGCAGCTGTCAACAATTAAGTGAACATTCAAAATGGCCGAGCTTGTCGGCATAAGTGAGAGACATGAGTACCAACATAAAGCCACAAAAAGATTGAAATTCGAATATACGTAACCCGCGAAAATTTTCAAAAGTCGCGATACTTTTTGAACACACCTCGTATATGCTGTCAACGTTTCATCCGGCTAGATCGAAAATCTTGGAAATGTATGCGGAACAGACGAAATATGAGAATTACTCTGTTATTGAACTAATTTGTATAGTACCACGTTGAAACTATGATAGTTACTTGGACAAAACTTAAGGAATTTGTACCTTTTAACGTGTAGATCGGAATTCAGACAATAACTCTGAAATATATTTGATACAAAGTGACCTTTATGGAAGACACACGAGATAACCAAGTTTGAGCAAAATTGCCTCTTGCCTCAAATAAACAGATGAGCGGCGACTTCAAAATATTAATATGAAACTTCCTTAGGTTTTGTCTATGACTGTAATGTCAAATATTCATTCAGATAAATCAAATATTTTAGAAAAGTAAGAGAATAAATTCAATATGAAAATATTATCGGTTATCTGACTTATTTGCATATTCCGTGAAGATGAAACTGTGACAGTGGTTCCTTCTAGACCTAACTTTATATCGTTTATCACATCTAGACGGATAATTCACATGTAGATATATCGTTCAAAGTTTCAAATAATGTGGAAACGTGTAAGGAACAAACACCCAAACATTTCTTTATATAATGAAAAAGGCATCTCCTTATCGTGCAACTGAAAGTTGCTGATGGCTTGCGCCATCTATCAGAATAAATATCAACTATTCTCGTTGATTTTTAATTATTCCAGAATTGGCCAAATACCCATTCCTGATTAATCAAGAAAAGCTAACCACGTACGCGTTTTTTCACATTTTTTTTTTTTTTTAATATATATAAAATAAAATTTTATTTATTTTTATAGAATTAATAATCTATATCCTGTAGACTTTTATGCGTCAGCACCATGTTTGGTAGATATCTACAAATGTAAACATTGGTAGACGTATAAGTGGTGGTAGTAGCCATTCAGCGGTTCCATTGAGTGGAGCTGTATGGACCAGAGATCGTCTAAACCTGTTTCTTTTATATTTTCAAAGTGGGTAAAAATGGTTTTCGCTTTTTAAAAAGACACATCTTTATTTTAATAAATAGATTTGAAAATATACCGTTATTAAATTCATCAAAACAATACATTAATTTGATCTTCATTGACAGAAAATACAAATTCATACCTTTGAATAAGCTATAATTCCAGTCTTGACAAATTTGAACAAAAGACCTACTTATATATACCAGGTCTATTAGTATGAAACGCGAAAATTTTCAGTGAATTCAAAAGTTCACCAATTCCATACAACAAAAGAATTTTTATTCAAAGTAACTGCCCTGATTAGCTATACACTCGGACCACTTTTCAGGCAATTTTCGAATTCCTTGTCTGAAAATTTCTATTCCTTTTGAGTCGAACCAGTCAACAAGTCATTTTCGGAGTATGTCTGAGTTCGAAAATTCCTGTTTTTTTAGGGCGTGTCCTAAAGATGTGAAAAGGTGGTAGTTCGACGGCGCTAAGTCTGGTGAGTACGGCGGGTGGGGTTAGAGTTCCCAGCCCAAGTCTTTTATGGTGTTTTTGACCACCGTAGCGTTGTGGGCTGGAGCGTTGTCATGCTGCAGTATCAGGTTGTTGTGCTTTCACGCCATTCCGGTCTTTTTTTCATTCAACGCCTCTCTCAAACTGTGCATTTGTTGTTCGTAGCGACTAGTATTGACCATTTTGCCAGGTTTCAGGATCTCGAAATATACTACGCCGGTCTGGTCCCACCATATGCAAAGCATTGCCTTTTTTCCGAAGCGATTGGGCCTAGGCGTCTGTTTTGGAAATTGGCCGGGCAGGCCCCACGACTTTTGGCGCGTAGGATTGCTGAAGTGGATCCATTTCTCATCAGAAGTTACGATTCGGTGCAAAAATGACTTCTTTTCATGCCTGGCGAGCAGCCCTTCGCAGGTTACCAGACGCCGTTATTGCTGCCTTTCGCTCAACTCGTGGGGGACCCATCTGGAAAGCTTTTGGGTCATTCCGAGGCTGTTTAAACGTAGAGAAACAGCACCTTGAGACACCTGGAGCTGTTTTGCGAGTTTCTCCTGCATTTGGGTACTGTCCTCATCCAACAAAGCTTGCAGTTCAGCGTCCTCGAACTTTTGGGGCGGTTTTCCATGTGGTTCATTATCAAGTTCAAAATCGCCACTTTGGAATTTTTTAAACCACCTGTAACACTGCGATTTGCTCAGAGCGTGGTCTCTGTAAACTTCCTCGAGCATTCGGTGGGCTTCAGTGGCACTTTTCTTCCAGTTGAAGGCGAACAACAAAACTTCCCGCAAATGGGCACTTTTTAGCTCGGAAATCGCCATTTTCCACGGGCTCCAGAAATTTTTCACGATTTGAATTTTTCTAAAACTGCAGGCATGCTGATGCCACGTGAGTCAAAGAACAAAACGCCTACAACAGCGCCACCGTCGGCTCAAATAAAGTTGCACAGCGGCCTCTGGCGCCCATTTTCGCGTTTCATACTAATAGACCTGGTATATATATATTTTTTTGCATATTGGCTTGCAAATTTTAAAACCTATTTGAAGAAAAGTTTACCGTGGTTGATAGTATTCTTTAAACCTTTTATTTTATAGAGCTAACCATTTGTACGATATTCCGTTTATATACTGTAATTAAAGGCACATTGAGTTTTCGTTTTAAGATATTTTATTGGATCATAAACGACAAAGATCAACTTTCGGAGAATCTTCCACATCCACTATGTACCGGGACACTATACTATCGAAGTAATATCTTGCCACAATATATGTAAATTAAGGAGATTCTGCAAAGACTCATCACTTCCTATTTTAATATACACTTTATTATATAGAGACCCATTTTAAAATTTTATATTAAAAGAAAATAAATTATATTTTTCTAACATACGTTTTTTTTGTCAGGTCTGGCGGTGGATTTTATGGTATGACCCTTTTTTTCTTCTTTAAAAATTGTTGAATTTATTTTTTTAAATGAAAAATATTGTGTAGTTGTTTGGCTTTTTTTTTTTCAAATACGAATGATGTAATGGCCCAAGCTGTATATTCGTACAGAGAAAACGTTAAATTTCTCTTTGCAAAATTTAGGTCCAACTTATATGAAATCGTAGAAAATAATTTAGCCATTGATGGCAGTTGTTACGGTGGAGAAATAAAATATTTTGTTCTCTCACATACATTCTGAAGAATGTCCTTAGAGTTTAAGAAACAGTTGTACTAAGAACGGCGACGTGGTTTGGTCTAAACGAAAGAAAAAATAATCCTAATTCTATATTTAATGTGAATGTTATAAATAATGTATGAGGTAGCGTGAGTCGATCACACATTAAGATAATAAAATTTGCAAAAACCTAATTAAAACGAGAGAAAAGCAGAAAGAGAGAGATTGAAACTTCTTTATTGCATCGATCATATATAAAAAAATGTTATATAAAGTTAAATCAAAGATTTAATATAAATAGGATATTATTAAAAAGTTTGTAAGACGTCTGTGGCTCACCTGAAGCATGCGACCTGCTGTGTGCTTCATAACAAAAATCTCGTAAAAGATGGACCATTGGTCCATCGAAATATTGAATAAATAATGTTCGTGTTCGTTTTAAAAAAAAAATAAATGGTGATCGACTGAAAGGAAAAACAATGGGGGAAATAAATGCACAGAAACACAGTATAATAAAAGGATTTATTTTAAAAAATTAAAAACAAAAGGGATAAAAACTATTATACTATTATTATGGGTAAAAACAAGAAAAATGGTTAAGCTAAATTATACTTATATCTAAGGGATTATGTATAAAAAACAATAAACAAGGTTAAGCAAAAGAGAAAGTAAAAAAATTAACTAATCTCAGGGAAGGGAGATAAAAATAAATGGCGGGGGGGTGTCGACACAGTACCTCGTGGCAGCACCGTCGCAGGCTTGGCTTTCTCTTGTCGCGATGTCCAATTGTCGCGCGTTGGTTGTCTAATTGTCACGACTCGTTGGTTGTCTAAGTGTCTTTTTCCGTCCTCAAGTCGCTGCTTGAGGGATACTCCAATGCGTCCTTTCCCGTCCACGAAACTCTGCTCGTGGGATTTTCTTCGACGTCTTTCCGTCCACGTGACTCTGCTCGTGGGATTTTCTTCGACGTCGTTCCGTCTACAAGACGCTGCTTGTAGGATTTTCTTGGCGTGTCTGCTCCGCCTGGCAAGGGAACTCAACTTTCCCCTCCGCTTCTAACAAGGGAATCCTGCCAACTGACCAAAAAAAGAATGTAACATGACGCTCCGTCGTCTCCGCCCACGCCGACCTTTGCCCTCGGTCGGTCCAAGCTGGGGCTATCTATAGATATAGATGTCTTGCTCGTTGTCTCCCTTCACCTAAGACCTTCTTTCTATGTACAAAGTAAAAGAACGGTAAAATAGTTTTAACATTCTCCCACATAATTTTGCTCTGAAAGAAGTCAAAATTAAGTATAAGACAAAAGAGCATATATATACACAATACACACAAGAGTAGATATGCCTATTACATTACATAAAATACACATAAAAGAATACACATATTACACTTTTTTTTTCTACAGGTACTTTCACTAGTCCTTCGAGTCATACCTTGCAGGCTTTCTGATTACCCTACCATATCTATTTCTAGAGTCCCTGGATTCAGTATTGGGCCTATTTCCTAAAAATGCATCAGGTTGGGGTTCGGTATTTGAATTGTCCATTAGAATCGTCTTAACATTCGAGGATATTTCAAGAGGGTGTAAGCGTTGTAGAGCCCTGATCAAGGTTCCTGTGGATGTTTTAACATGGGCCACTCTCACTATTCCATCTTTACCTGGTATGAGATTTACTATCCGCCCTTTAGGCCAAAACATTCTTTTAAGATTTTCTTGCCCGATCAGTACAACGTCTCCTACTTTCAACTGTCTTCTATCAATATTTTCGGATTTCTGAATCAGCGCGCCTAAATATTCCTTTAAGAATCTCTGCTTCAATTCTCTCTTCAGTTGACCTAACTCTCTGTATCTAGTGTGCAACATTTCTGGCTTTAAATTTTCAAATTCCGGAAAGCTAGACTCTGGACCATTTTGTAAAAACTCATTAGGAGTTAACGGTTTTAGATCATTGTCGTCTTCAGAGACATAAGTGAGGGGTCGATTATTAATGATGGATTCGATTTCACAAAGGGCAGTCTGCAGTTGTACATATTTCAGCTTCCTGTGACCTAGCATCTTTATCAACATTTCCTTTATTGTCCTAACCATTCTTTCCCAAAATCCTCCCCACCAAGGAGCAGAAGGAGGGATAAAAATCCATTGTATCCTTTTAATTAAGGTTTCCCTTTCAATTCTAGTCCAATCCAATCTCTTAAATATTCTATTAAGTTTTGCGAAATTGGTGCCATTGTCGCTATATATTTTCTCGGGGCGCCCTCTCCGACAAATAAACCTATGGAGGGCCATCATGAAGACTCCTGTCTCTAAACTCTTCACCAACTCCAGATGAATAGCGCGATAGACGGCGCAAGTAAAAGCGGCTACCCACACTTTCCCACCTTCTTTCAAATGAAGAGGGCCTAATAAATCAACTCCTGTAATTTGGAAGGGTTTGCCCAGTCCAATTCTGTTTTCTGGCAAAGCTGCCATTGGTCTTTGCAGAGACTTTTCTTTAAGTCTCTTGCAAGCAATGCACTTACTGATAATTTTCTTTATCGTTTTCCTTCCCCTGATTATCCAAAATTTCTCTCTCAGCTTTGATAAAATGAATTGCACGCCTACATGTCCATTCTTCAGGTGCACTTCCCATATAAGTTGCTCTACGAAGGGATGGTCGCCTGGTAGAATGATAGGAGTTTTAAATTCTTCTGGGACCTGTCCATGTAAAAGTTTGCTTTCTACACACCAAAGTCCGTCAGTGTTTTTTAATTTTTTAAAACTCTTGGTTGCATTCGATTTCTCTATGGAGACTTTCTCCTGAATCATTCGGATAAGCTTTTTTTCTGCCAAGTCTAATTCTGAAACTTTCAAAGGTCCTGTTTCAGTTGACTGTTTTTTAAGTTTCCCTAAAAATCTTAAAACATAGGACATTACCCTGATGTTGAGAGAGTAATTAGACCTCCTTGTCAGTATCCAGTCTTTATAATCGATATTCAAATTAATGTTGGTTTTCATAATGTTTTCTTCAACCTTTATTTCTTTTGGATTTATCGAGAACTCTGAATTGGGCCAGAATTCTTTAGGTTTTTTCAACCATTCGGGGCCCTCCCACCATCTGCTTTGCACAAACTGGCTTGGAGGGCAACCTCGAGACAGAAGATCGGCCGGGTTCAACTGACTAGGAACGAACCTCCAATCGTTCAAATTGTTAGTGGCCTGTATTTCTCTGACTCGGTTTCTCACGAAAACTCTCCACTCAATTTCTTTCTTTATCCAACTTAGCGCGGTAGTAGAGTCCGACCAAAGAGTTGTTTCACATTTTCTCTTCAAGGCAGCTTGGATTGCATTGGCTAGTCTAGCTCCTAGTACCATGGCCATTAATTCCAAGCGAGGAATCGTAATACTCTTCATAGGAGCTAATCTGACTTTGCTCCAAATCAAAGTTAGAGTATTTTCTCGTCCCGTTTCGCTCCTTAAATAGGCTACAGCTCCATAGCCTATTTGACTAGCGTCACAAAAGATATGAACTTCTGTAGGGAAAATGAGATCATTCCACATATATCTCGGTATCTTTATTAACTCTATTAATTTTATTTGATCCAACCAGGTTCGAAATTCCTGGGCCATACTTTCGGGTAGAGGTGTATCCCAACCTAGTTTCAGCCCCCATGATCGCTGCAGTAACAACTTTGGTGGCAAGAATACTGGAGCGCAAAATCCAAGTGGATCAAATATCCGCTGAACCATGGACAGTACCAACCTTTTCGTTAATTTGGGTTGAATACTCAAATTGTCAGGGAGTTCGCATTTTAATGAATCTTCCATTTTATTCCAAACAACACCCAATATTTTTGTACAAGTCCCCTTTTCAGGGTTTTCCTCCAGAGAATATTCCCACTCTCGTAAGTCCATTTTAGCCCTGTCCATAATTTCAATTGCGGCCTTTTGAAATTCCTGCACTTCCTGCTTTGTTTCCAGCGAGGTAATACAATTGTCCATGTAGAAGGATTGAGCTAAAATCTTTGCCCATTGAACAAGTGGGCCTCTTATTGATTGAAGATGGTATTCTATTACGGCGTTCAGCACAAAAGGACTACAGTTTAAGCCAAATACAAGTCTCTTATGCCTGTAAGCTATTAGTTCTCTATCGCTCTCCTCTTCCCACCAAAGGAATCTAAGGTAGTTCCGTTCAGATTCTTCAATCGCCACCATCTGGAATGCTTTTCTTATATCTGCCGTGACTCCAAATTTATTTTCACGAAATCTTATCATCATTTCAGGGATTCTTTCCAATAAATTCGGTCCCTTTTCTAAACATTGATTCAAGGATAATCCATTATGGCCTAGACAAGAAGCATCGAAAACCGGACGTATGGGCGTCGTTTTAGATTCCATCTTGTACACAGGGCGGTGAGGTAAATAGTAGCCTCTTCTCTCGAGAGGATTTTCCTCGACTCTTTCAATGAGTCCTTCAGTCAGCCAGTCTCTAAAGATCTGACTATATTCGGTCAACTTATTCTGTGAGGTCATTTTCTTAGTGCTTATATCTAACCTTTTTATCGCTATGTCAAGATTGCTGGGGATTGACTCCTTTTCTACCTTCCAAGGTAGACCTACAGAATATCTCTGATCACTTTGTCTTTGAATTTTTGTTATAAACTTTTCTTTTATTTCCTGATATCTGGTCTCTTTGGAGCAAGTTTCAACAGGATCCCTAATGCCTAGTACTTCTAGATCCCACAAATCCTTTAAATCGCATCGCGTTGTTAGCAGATTCAAAGTCTGCTGCACATTGTCATTGCTATCAATAATTGGCGAATTGCCCATTAGTGTCCAACCTAATTTCGTTTCCACCGCAGTTAAATCTGCTTCAACTTGAACTATTTTTCCTGTCAAAATCATACCTAGATAGTTAGCGCCAATCAATATGTCAATCTCTTGTCCTTTAAAATTGTCCTGGGACAATATTATGCCCTTAATCTTCAATTTTTCTAACCATTCTCCCTTTGGCAAAGGTGGTATGGCGTCGCAAATTTTACGTTGATCCAGCGCCTCAATATGGATCACATCTCTTTTATTACCTAAATTCTCTAATTCTAACATAAATTTACCGTGCTTTTCTTCACCAATCTTATTACCTCCAAAAAGACTTTTAGCTATAGTTATTTCGCCTTTTCTTTCTATTCCTACACTCCAGACTAACGACTGTTTGATATACGAAAACTGACTTCCACTGTCGAGGAGAATTCTAACCCTTCTAGAGGCATTTGGGCCTCTTAACAGTGCTACCGTGGTCATCAGCAAGACCTGACCGGTGCAGGCTTGACTAGAAAGCGATGCAATGGGTTCAGTTGCATTTTCCTTTAGATTCTCTCTTCCCGGTTTCGTTAACCGGTTAGAAGAATTTCCTTCACATAAAACTTCCAAGTGGTTTCTCCCACAGTTTTTGCACTCCAATTGTTCTCGGCACTGACTCTGTATGTGTCCCTTTCTTAAGCATTTGAAACATAGATGGGCACTACGTATTTTATCATTTCTCTCTCCCGGAGACATTTTCATTATGGAGCGGCATTGATGACTCGCATGATTTGTTCTTTCACAAAAGAAGCATTTTATATTAGTTCGCCCTCCGAACAGACTAGACACAGTGGCGGGTCTGAAATTGTTCCTTGTTCTGGTCCCATCATTGTAAGACCTTTTATAGGGGTACTCCTGCTTAAAGCCTTTTCCCACAAATTTCAGCCGCTGAGCACTCCTTACTTCGGCTTTTAGAAAGTCCCATAATAACCTGAGCCTTTCTTGAGCTCCTCCAACCCCTTTATCTGACTCTTCCCGTTTTGCTAACTCCATACCATAACCCGAAGAAGGATGCCTGTGCCATATTTTCAAAATATCCGAAGGTAATGAAGACTCGACAAGAGGATATAAAAAAATACCCGACAACTGGGGATCAATGCCCAATGTCTCTAATGACCGGAGGTGACTGCTCACTTCGTCGTACAGACTGCTTAAATTTCTATTTTCTTTCTTTACATTAGTTATAACCGAATTCAATAGACGTCTGACATACAGTTCTGTCAGTATATTCGGGTCACCGAATCGCTCCTGTAGGGCTTGTACTGCCAAAGCATAGTTGGCGCCTGTAACGGGATAGCTTGCTACAACACGATAGGCTTCTGAATTTGGTACAATTGCTTGACGCAAATATAAAAACCGGTCGCTATCGGATAAATTCTTATTTTCGTGAATTTTCGAAAACTGCGCCCACCAAGGCAACCAACATTCCAGAGAGCCATCATAGCTTTTTAGGGCTATAACTCTGGTAATTTCACATTTATTACAGTGTCCTCGCTAGCAATCGGGATTGTTTCTTCTTTATCGGGATTCCGTAATACACTGACTTTCTGTTGAATATCAAACTTTTCCTCTTCATATTTATCGCATTCTTGCCATTCCCTATCAATACTTTCCTCTGTAATCCCTTCTTTCACTACCAATAAAGCCTGATATTTTTCGTTTAGATCTACAAGTTTCGTGTAATAAGACTCTAGTCTATTAAAATTAGCATAAATATCATTCCTATCAATTTGAGACTTTTCAAATTCCCCATTTATTTCATTGATAATTCTAGTGAAAGTACCTCTTATGGCTTTTCTGCGCTTTTTAAGTGCATCCATTTCCTCCATATTTCCTTTAAATCGATCACGTCCGGCTCACCAAAATGTTCGTGTTCGTTTTAAAAAAAAAATAAATGGTGATCGACTGAAAGGAAAAACAATGGGGGAAATAAATGCACAGAAACACAGTATAATAAAAGGATTTATTTTAAAAAATTAAAAACAAAAGGGATAAAAACTATTATACTATTATTATGGGTAAAAACAAGAAAAATGGTTAAGCTAAATTATACTTATATCTAAGGGATTATGTATAAAAAACAATAAACAAGGTTAAGCAAAAGAGAAAGTAAAAAAATTAACTAATCTCAGGGAAGGGAGATAAAAATAAATGGCGGGGGGGTGTCGACACAGTACCTCGTGGCAGCACCGTCGCAGGCTTGGCTTTCTCTTGTCGCGATGTCCAATTGTCGCGCGTTGGTTGTCTAATTGTCACGACTCGTTGGTTGTCTAAGTGTCTTTTTCCGTCCTCAAGTCGCTGCTTGAGGGATACTCCAATGCGTCCTTTCCCGTCCACGAAACTCTGCTCGTGGGATTTTCTTCGACGTCTTTCCGTCCACGTGACTCTGCTCGTGGGATTTTCTTCGACGTCGTTCCGTCTACAAGACGCTGCTTGTAGGATTTTCTTGGCGTGTCTGCTCCGCCTGGCAAGGGAACTCAACTTTCCCCTCCGCTTCTAACAAGGGAATCCTGCCAACTGACCAAAAAAAGAATGTAACATGACGCTCCGTCGTCTCCGCCCACGCCGACCTTTGCCCTCGGTCGGTCCAAGCTGGGGCTATCTATAGATATAGATGTCTTGCTCGTTGTCTCCCTTCACCTAAGACCTTCTTTCTATGTACAAAGTAAAAGAACGGTAAAATAGTTTTAACAAATAAAAATTTTCAAATCCAAAATAAGCCTTATTTTAAATAAGAGATTATATATAAATAATAGGATAGATATATTACTCATGAAAAAAACAATAGAAAAAATAAAAGATAATAAAGAATAAAAGCACATGTGCTCGTGGTCAGGAGAGATGCCTTCTTTATTTTTAATATATTACTCAGTACATGAGAGAGAGGACTGGTGGTGTACATCTGTCAGAGGTACCTCGTGTTGGCTGCTATCCCCAACCAGAACGTTGTCCAGCATTGGCAGATCCCACTCAGCAGGAGGTTCCGCGCCATCAAGCTCTGGTTCGTGCTGCGCGGCTACGGACTACGTCGTCTGCAGGAGCACGTACGCCAGGTCGGACCTCTGCCAGCCACCCCGCGGACTGTTGCTGACACTGTCTGTTGCCAGGGTGTCAAGATGGCCGCCTACTTCGAGTCCATGGTCCGCGCTGACCCGCGGTTCGAGGTCACGGCACCTCGCCACCTGGGGCTCGTGGTGTTCAGACTCAAGGTCTGGTCCCTGCCTTTCTTAGATGTCTCTCGGTACAGATTTTTTTTATCTGGCTGTCACCATTACGGGGAATTGTTCGATTTGAGGAAAACTTGAGTGAAAGCATTGTGTGGTCTATCAGCCATCTATTATTTTGCTACAGGTGCTGCCGGCGACTAACCTAGGTGTCTAACGGGCTAGCTGAAAGAGAGTCCTAGATGTCTAGCTGAAGGAATACCTCTACTGAGAGTTGGTCACATGGTCTCTCCATATCTCCCGCCATCCGCTTTATCTCCTAGTATAAGCGTCGTCCAGTACATTGTTTCAGCATGTCCATTTACTTTCGCCGTCTTTGTCTGAGCGGTTTTTTTTTTTCCCATGGATCTTTCCTTCCAGAACCGTCAACAGTTTCTCCCCGCAGATCCACTCATCATATGTCCATAAAACGTCATTTCCCACTGTTTTATAAACATGATTCACTAGTTGGCGCACTGTTCCTATTCGATCGTGGTGTATACGAGAAATACAATGTGTCAATCTAAGGAGTATCCTAGGTATCTATTGAACTAATTGAGGAGTTTCCTAGGGACCTAACGAACTGACCGAGAGACTCCTGCGCACCGTGAACAGGGAGGGACGGGTGCACTGCGTGCCTGCGTCGCTACACGGGCGCTACGTGGTGCGGTTCACCGTGACCTCGGCCAGGACGGACCGCGCCAGCCTGGAGGCGGACTGGGCCACGCTGTGTGCGGCGGCGGAGCGCGTGGAGGTGGACCGCAAGCTGCAGCACGAGTTCGGCGTCAGCCTGCTGCTGTCCAACAGTCCGCTGCTGCCAAAGGTCCGTCAGCTTGGACTCTGGACTTTACATCGCTCTAGGATATATTCCTTGAGGTTATTTTGTGGAATATTTGAATGTACTATATTCTCTTTTATATCGTGATTTTGAACTGTTCACCAATCAACATATTACCTGAAATATTTTGTTTTTTCATTTTACACCTTGAAAGAGAACCCTTCAAACGGAGATGTCCGTTGACCGAGTCCATGCTCCAATGTCTTATATCACCACAACAACAATTTATTTCTACCGCGTGCACCATTTGCTTTATACGAACTCTACACTCCGCGCCAAACTATCTACAAAGGTTTATGATACACGGTTATATATGTTACATATGGCTCTATATATTTGTATAAGATTTATATACAGATGGAAATATGTGTTTGATAGAATCCTATTAACTGGGGAAAAAGCGGTAGCTAGGTTTTGGTTTAAGTTGGAAAAAATTAAAGCTTCTTCACCCTTTTATTCTGAAGCTAGGATTTAGCCTGTTTGAATTATATCACCGCAAGTCCTGTGGTATTTGCTAAGTCTCGATCGTCTAGTTGAACTGTTGTGCGCCCTTTGCTTCTACCTCAGGGCTCATATACTATCGTTTTTACTCTACTCGGCTATGAAGCTCAAAACATAACTGTGTCAACCACTGTGCGGCAGGTGATGAACGGCAGCTTCGTGGCCATGTTCGACAACGCCGACGCCGTCACGGCCTTCGTGCGGAGGTTCGGCAGCTTCAAGGACGTGGTCAAGGACAGCCCGACGCTGCGGCGCCGGATCCGCGGGCTGCTGGTGAGCGACAAGCAGTTCAGCCTCGACTCCCGCATCGACATCATGAGCAGCGTCGTGGCCACGGCCTCCAACGTCGCCACCATCCTGGAGGAGCCGGTGTGCCGCCACTGCGGGCAGTAGGCCCGAGTTACTTCTTCTGTGTCGTCCGAATAAACCTCCCGTTGACTTGCTCTGACACCTTCTATAACTCTCCACTGACACCTTCTAGAACGGGGAAGAAGTTTTTACCGTCCTCTACAATCACTCTAGAGGAGTGAGTGGAGAGGCGTCTCTGCGTGTTGTCCTCCGTAGGGGTGCCACTGACTGATGTCCAGTGAAGCTGTAAGCTGGCCGTCTGTCCTTGGTTGTCTGAGGCGAGGCGCACGTGTCTTGAAACTCTTGGGTCTTCGCTCTGTGTGTGCGCCATTGGGAGCGTCCTTGCCGTGCGCGAAAATTGCACCAGGGCTAGGCCTGGTGTTGAAAAACCAAGGGGTGCACACAGCAGTACCACCCCCCCGCCTTCACGTCGGTTCCCCGTGTAAACCTCGTACCTCAGAGGTCCTTGACTCGACGGCAGATTCAGGGAGTACTGGATAAGGGTACGAGGGCTAAAGGGGGGGGGGGAGTCCTATTGGAGCGTAGGACGGGTCTTTCTAAGTCCGAACGAGAGGGCTCGGTCAGCAACCTTGCCAATGAACTCTCGGTGACGCCTGTGGGTGAATGGTCAACCCCATGGAGCCAGACCATAATGGCGGGCGCGAGAGGCCTACCAATGGCCGCTCGGTGCATGGAGAATGCATCATTCCTTTTGGCTGTGTGGATCTAGATTTCAGCGAAAGCCTGGGATGCAAGGGCCGCTGTTGAGCCTATATCATCCCTGGCTCAGTCTGTGATTGAGCCGAATTTCTATTCTGTCACCTTCTAGAGCGGGGAGAAGTATTCCCGCCCTCGCCTTCACCCTGAGGGGAGTGGAGAGGCAACTTGAAACTCATGGGTCTTCGCTCTGTGTGTGCGTCATTGGGAGCGACCTTGCCGTTCGCGAAAATTGCACCGGGGCTAGGCCTGGTGTTGAAAAACCAAGGGGTGCACACAGTAGTACCACCCCCTCGCCTCCGCGTTGGTTTCCCCGCGTCAACCTCAGAACCTCAGAGGTCCTTGATTCGACGGCAGATTCAGGGAGTACTGTGATCAAAGGTTCGAGGGCTAAAGGGGGGGAGTCCTATTGGAGCTTTAGGACGGGTTTAGCTAAGTCCGAACGAGAGGGCTCGGTCAGCAACCTTGCTATGAACTCTCGGAGACGCCTGTGGGTGAGTGGTCAACCCCATTGTAGCCAGACCATACTGGCGGGCGCGAGGGGCCTACCAATGGCCGCTCGGTGCATGGAGAATGCATCATTCCTTTTGGCTGTGTGGACCTAGATTCCGGCGAAAGCCTGGGATGCAAGGGCCATAGAAGCCTATATCATCCCTGGCTCAGTCTTTGATTGAGCCGAATTTTTATTCTGTCACCTTCTAGAACCCTCCACTGGCACCTCCTATAACCCTCCACTGAAACATCTTCTATAAATCTGCACTGGCACCTCCTATAACCCTCCACTGAAACATCTTCTATAAATCTGCACTGGCACCTTCTATAATCCTCCATTGTCTTCTATCCCTTTCCACTGAAAAACCTTCTGTAACCTTCCACTGACACCTTTTATAACCCTCCACTGAAAAACCTTCTGTAACTTTCCACTGACACCTTTTGTAACCCTCCACCGACACCATCTGTAACTTTTCACTGATACCTTCCGTAACTTAACATGAAAACCTCTACAGAAAATCCCGTCCGAGGCCTCCACTGATTATTGCACCGGCTCTCAATTAACTGCTCGCGAATCCAGCACACACACTGCCCTCTTCTAACTTTAAATTAACACACTCTCTTGGAATATATAACTCTTTTAATTTGAATAATAGCGCACATTCATATATATATATATCCCTAGAAAACAAAGAGTGTTCAATATAGTATTAAACAGGAGTAAGTCGGATCTTTTATTTGATGAATAATCATTTAGCTCAGATTAATTAATGTTTTATTTATTATTTTAGCTTCCCTAAGCACAGATCAAATCCCTAAACAGAATTTTTTCTGAACAAAATCAAAGATTTATGGTGGTGTACGGCGGTGAAGTTAAATTTATAGCCATGGCGTGTGTGAGCGCCGCAGGCTGAAAGATGTTGTTGCAAGACACCGCTTAACGTAGGGCTTGAAGACAACGGGAGTGGCGGGTTCGAATCCCAATATCAACAAGTTTCCGTAGCTAGTTTTAAGCTCACTACATATCAAGAAACGAATATCTAGAGCAGCTAGAATCAGCGAAAAGTGAAAGTTTATTTCTATTCGACGGAATTGGTTTCTTACGTCAGCTCCGTTGGTTTTAGGAAGCGCCAAAAGAAGCTCAACGGGACCTCAGTTGAGAGAAAGAGAGAGACTTCTAGACGTGACGATCCTTCGTCTGAGTCGAGCTGGTTTCTGAAATGTCTGTCACCGAGGACTCCACCTGAGATGTTTCCGACTTGTCCTTGGTTTTCATTTTGGACTTTCTGAAACCGCGGCGCCTGATCTTCTTGGTTTCCTGAACGTCTTTCTTGGTGTCCGCTTCTTGTAGACTAGCTGGGAGGGAATCGGGGTTTATGGAAACATTGAAAGACGCTTTGGTAGTTGACTTCTGGACTCGGTGAGAACTGTGGTCCGTGGCAGGGCTTTCTAACGTGCCCGCGACAGTTTCTTGGGGATGAAGCGACGGCGGCTTGGTCGCTGAGTGAAGTGAACTGTGACCTGTGACGGTCTTTTCTAACGCCCCTGAGGCGGTGGTATCTTGAATACGTGGCGGAAAATGTTTGGTCGCTGATTGCACAGAACGGTGGTCCGTTGCAGAGCTTTCTAACCTCCCTGGGGTAGTTTCTTTAGGACGTAGCGACGGCGGCTTGGCCGCTGAGTGAAGAGAACTGTGACCTGTGACGCCCTTTTCAAACGTCCCTGAAGCAGTAGTTTCTTGAAGACGTGACGAAAGAGGCGTAGTTTGTGAGTGCGTAGAACTGTGGCCCGTAGCGATCTTTTCTATCGTCCCCGAAGCAATGGTCTCTTGAAGAAGTTGCGACTGCGGTTTGACTGCTGAGTGCAGAGAAGTGGGAATAGAAGAGATCCTGTCAGATCTCCCCGGAGTCAGCACTTGAGAAGTCAGTACTGGCTGCTTGGGTGTTACCTGCGGGTAATTGTGGGCCGGAGTAGTCGTGGACTGCAGGCGCACGAGGGACTCGGACGAAGTGCGCTGGGAGGATCTGAGAGAGGACAGGCCGTGCTCCTGGGAGCTCAGCGAGGTGGCGCTGCGGATCTCGGGCACCGTGGACAGGCGCGGGTAGGGCGGCGCCTCGCTGTCCACCAGCTGAGCCATGGAATCCCAGATGTTCGGCAGGTCTTCGTTCTCCAGACTCACTAGGGCGTTCAGCAACTGCGGCCGAATCTTCTTGATGAGCGAGGGGTGAATCTCGACAAGCTTCTCGGCCATCTTGGCCGCGTCTGGCAGGTCGGCTTCGTGCAGAAGGTGGGTCATCTGAACCCTCTGGAACTCGCGCTCCAGCTTGTCCGCTAGAGCAAACTCGTTGCCCCGTCTTATGGCGCCCTTAGGGATCCGCTTCTTGATGGCGTCGAAAAGCAGTGCATGGATCTGCAACCAGACAGTATGTGCGTTAGATGGCGTTGGCTTCAAAGCTGACATTTTAATAATGGCTTGTTTTTACAAATTTTTAGCGCAAAACATCGTGTTCTAAAGTATGTCTGTTGAAGGACTGACAAGTCCGAAAGCTTGAAAATAAAAATTTGAACAAGAAACTTAACCCTGGAAGCTTTATTTATTTATAATATGCCTGTTGTATATCTACCCTAGAATTTTATAATAAGAAAATTACAGAAGGAAATAGAAGAATCGCCGTGGTCAATACCTGACCTAGATATAAGAGAAAGACGAAATATTTTTCAGAATATTGTTTTGTGAAATTTTAGAAGAGCGCGAATTGAATGAATATGTTTATAGAAAAATTTCTATTTACATATTAGTGTATATATTATCAATGTAGACCTCAAGATATGAGGGAACATTGGCACACCCTCATGTCGACACACCCCGGACCTCCAATGATCTAATGAGTTGAGCTTCCACATGTTTGTCAAAAAGAACTACGCTGTTTTTTTTCACTTGTTCATCATACCGTTTATTGGAAACAAAATGATTTTATACTTCCAAATATATTATGAGGAATATTCCTCCAAATTTATTGGTAAAGTAATATCTCTCGGTTTTAAATTGGATGTCATTACACAAATTTGTTGCAGCATTTATGCATAAGACATACAATAATAAATATATAATGTATTCTCTCTTATTTTCAACCACCTTAAAAACAAGCTAAACTTGAAAGTGTGTTTACCAAGCAATATCCCTCACTAGATTTCAAGATGGCTCTGCCTCGAGTTACGGCTAGTTGCCGGATGTCTGAGAAAAGGCTTCACTTACTCTCACTTGCCTTGACCTCTTAATTAAGTCGTTGAGTTTCCTGACGGTCTGGTTCTTAGGCAGGCTCTCGATGTCCTGCAGCAGGTCGAGCTCTTCCTTCTCGAAGAACTGGCGGTTGGTGTCATGCAGCAAGGGTCGCTCCCAGAAGGAACCAAGGTAGACCCGGGCGACCTCGGGCGACTCGATCACCTTTCCCAGATACCACATGAGGGCGCCGTACACCCGCAGCAGCTCCTGGAAGTCCACCAGGTCCGACTTGTTCAACACGATCTTCAACTTCTCTTCGTGGCCCTTGATAGCTCGGATGGACCTCCGCATCTCATCCGAAATGTCCAACTTGTTGGCATCAAACAGCAGGATTATACGGTCCGAGTGCTCCGCAAACCATTCTAGAACCCCGGGGAAATCATACGCACGATCCACCCTCTGCTTTTCTCCCGAGAGTACGCCAGGAGTGTCGACCAATGTTATTTTCTCTAATATTGGAGCGTTACATAGTGAGCATTGAAAACGATTCAAGAAAGATGTCCCAAATTTAGTCAAAGAACGAAACTGTTTTGTAGGATCGACAACTAAAGCATTTCCTGGGATCACTGCATCGTTGGGGCCGTACATCACTGCGACAAATTTGTCGGTTGTTGGTTCTGGCCCAATTCTCATACCGGTATATTCCCTGCCCAAAAGGTATCTTATGAAACTTGTTTTCCCCGTGGAATATTGTCCTACAAACAAAATCATTGGCTTTGCATCAAAATCTGGATCCTCTAACTTAGTTGAATAAAATTCATGAAATAAGCTTGCTTCTTCTAGCGGTAGAAGTTTTTCTCTGTAAACAGTCTTTAAATTTTCAATAATTACTTTATTACTATCCTGTTTTGGTTCTTCTTTTGACGATTTCTTTCTAACTCTTATTATATTCATATTACAATTGTAAATATCAATTAAACATTATTTATAAAATATATATAATAAGCTTAAATAATCATTTAATTTTTTTATTAAAGTTATTTTCCAAATTTATATCATTAGCGATCTAGATATATTATGAAAATTTTGTTAGCATTAAAAGTATATAAATATGTCTTAAAATTTTTGAAGGATTATTTTGTTTACATTATTCTATTTGATATACAAAAGGGTCAAATTTATTTAACCACTCTAGTTAGCTTAATTTTCAATGCTATATAAAATTTTCATTACTTTGAAAAACTAAAATATAGGGATTTATTTTTAAATAATTATTTCGGAAAAAAATTTCGAATATAATAAAATATATAATACGACAAATACATATTAGTGTTTTAATAAAAAGAATCTGTCTATAAGTATTCATTCTTAAAAATTTAACATATTTTTTGTTGTTGTTATAATAGTATTATGTTAGTAAATATATATATATATATATATATTTGGAAAACTATTTAACTATATATATTCAAGGTAAGTTAATATAAAAGCTAATATATCTTTAGTTTAAATTATATAACTTTTAAATCGCATTTTAAAAGTTATTTTATATATAGGTTTTGCACGATTAAGACAACATTTGACTCTTTAATGACATTTCAAATTTTAATATAATTACATTTTATACTCTTTAATAACAATAATTACGAGTATAACTTCAAAAACAACATTTTTCATTTTAAGAATAATTTTCATACTTTTCATAATTTTCATACTCGTATAACTTCAAAAACAACATTTTTCATTTTAAGAATAATTTTCATACTTTAATAACAACATTTTAACTTTTAATCGCTAACAATCGTAACTTTAACAATTAGGCTCTAAATAATGAGCAGTTTCGATATAAATAATTTTATTTTGATTAAAATGGATCTGTTAAGACATTTTTAGATTCATTCTAATCAAGCGCGCAACAGTATATTTTTAATTTATCTCAAATGAAGTTCATCATCTTTTAATATGGCGTTAATTTATACTTATATTCTCAATACAATATGCTTACCAGCTTAACCTTTAGCCACTTTCCTATAACTGCGTTTTTAAATAGATTTTATAGGCTCAAATTAAACATGACATAAGTTAGAATTTCCTTTGAGTGCTTCGATATTCTTTAGCAATAGGAACTGTGTTGTGTGATATTATCTCTCTCTCTCTCTCTCATTCTAAACTAAATATATTCAATTTGAATGGGGGTGAATATGTTATAATCGGGAGAATACAACTTCTATATAGAGTAGACTTTTGCTTTGCAGATAATAAATCTATAGTTGTGAGCAGGCTTGATAGTGTTATATTTGCTTTCTTTATGGTATTTTTGGCATGCATGTTGAATTTCAACTTGGAGTCCAAAGTAATTGCAAGATATTTAACATGGTCAGGTCAATTTTAGAGCTTGAATATACTTTTAGAATTTTTATTGTCTAGTGAATTAAAAATAATAGCCTGTGTCTTTTTTTAGGTTGGTGTCTAACACTCAATCATCGCACCATTTGGTTATAACGTTTATGTAATTTTGGAGTTGTGTATTCAGTAGTTCTATTGATTTTTGAAGTTTGTTAATATTGCTGCGTCGTCTGCGAATAGCTTTGTTTGACATTTTGTATGTAGAGAGAAATCATTTATGTAAATGTTGAATAGTAGTGTCCAAGAATGGAGCCTTGAGGGACTGCAATCTGGGTTGGCTTTGCCATGGTTTAAAAAAAATCCCCTTTTTTAATGGAAAAGGTCCTGTCCTGTAAGTAGTTTTAAAAATTTGACAAAATACCTTGAAAATTGTTTTGTTTTGTTTTCTATCAAGCCATCATGCCATACTCTATCAAAGGTTTTGGTAAAGTCTAGAAAAACAGCGCCTACTGCCTCCTTATGGGACTTTCTTATTTAGATGTAGTCTCTATTGCAATGATTAGCTGGTGGGTTGTGGAGTGTCCATTTCTGAATCCAAATTGTTGAGGAATGATAAAGTTAATAGAATCCATGTATGTCTGCAATCTGCAAGGAACAATCCTCTCGTATACCTTACTAACTTGATTGGTCTGAGATCTTCTGGAGATTTGGAGGGTGATTTCTTCAAAATGATTATTATAATAGCATGTTTCCGTGTCTTCGGGAAGTAGCACAAATGTAGTGCAGCGTTGAAGAATCAGCGTGGAAAAATATTCATTTGATGGGAAGGTTTTTTTGTCATTTGTGGCGTAATATTGTCATGGTCTGAATATGTATCATTACCTAGGTTTTTAATCACTTCCTTGATTTCATTTAGCGTTGTCATTGATATATTTTTTTTTGATGGTGTTGGTAACTGTTATAGGTTATATTAGATGAAGTCTCGTCCTCCACCTTTGAAAAGTTTTTTTTAGGAAAAATGCTCTGCAAGACCATTTCTAATTTCTTTGTCGGTCAGCGGGGTTTTGCCATTTGCATTTAAACTAGTGATCTTGTCCATTTTTTATGGGATTTTTTTTCAGAAGTCCCTTGGGGTTATTCAAGTTTTCTCATAAAACGATTCTAATTTTCATATTTTTTTCTTCAAGGGCTTGGTTAACTTTTCCTTGAAGATTCAGATGAGTAGCTCTCTCTATGAGCTGGATCCCAGGTTGCTTGCCATCTTTCCCGAGTTTTATTTTTCTCCTTTATTAAAGCCTTGGTATTTGGGTCCTTGATCAATTTGTAGGATGATAATATGGTGTTTTTCGAGTAGCTATTAATAATTTTCTCATTTAAAATATCAATTGCTGAACTAATCTCTACTTCTGTTTTCAAAAGGAGTTTGGGGGCGTGCTTGAGATTAAATCTTATTGAAAATGAACCCAATTAGTTACTCGACTGAGCTTAGTTGTGAATTCATCCTTTGGACAATTCAATTCCAAGATTACAGGAAGATGGTCAGGTGATAATTCGTCGGTGGTACTGGCCTTTGGGGTCCAGGGAATGTATTTTTAAAAAGCGAAATCTAGGAAGTCGTGATTGCCGAATGGACTGTAATACGTGGGTGAAGAAGGTGCGACTATGTCGAGGCTTTCTCTTTCAGAAAATGTTGCAGTACGATTACACTGTTATTATAAATCCTTGATCCCCAGAGAAGGTTCTTGGAGTTCCAGTCTCCTGCAGCGATCGTTGCGTGGTTGTGTTGTTTCAGTAGGTTCAAATCTTCCTCCAATGGTGCATTAAGCTTCTTATAAATTGCAAATATTTGTGTAAGAGGATTTTCTATCTGATTTTATCAAAATTGAAATATTTTACTAGTTATAAGTATGAAAATATGAATATTTTTATATTTAAAAAAAAGAATTTTATAAAAATGGCTGTTCCTTCACTTTTTCCTGTGATTCGGTCAGTTCTAATGTCCTGAACTTTAGATCCATTGAGGGTTTAAGGTGAGTTTCACTGAGCAGAACAATGTCTATTGATTTATCTTCTAAAAAGTGCAAAATGTGTTCTTTCTTTGATTTGATTCCGTTACAATTCCAAGCAATAATTTGAAAAGTTAGTGTTTGAAATTCATTGTAGGTATGTTTTCATTACCTGCATCAATTTTCACACAGGACCTTAGTATCAGAATAAGGAGTTTTTCTTGTTGCAACCTCAGCATTGCTTTGGTTCTGTTTTTCTACAATTTTGGCAGTGTTTTAAGTCTCTTTGAAACCTGAATTGTGTTGTTTAAATGGCTCTTTATAGTTTTTCTAACGATTTACAATATCTTTCCTTGTTTATGGAATATTTTTCAAGCATGTCCATGAATATGAGCCGATCTTGGTCCTAAAAGACCGTATACATGATTTTGTCTTTGGAAATGGAAAGCCTTGGTTTTTTCTTGACTGTAGACATTTTATGGGTCCATTGCATTGATTGACGCTTTGAAGAAGGATCATAATGATAAATCCAAGTCTCATCACACGTTATGACTCCTTTAAAGGCCTCATAAGCTGGTTCTGGGTAATATTCGATGAGGTCTAAACAAATTTCTTTCCGAGATTGCATCATTTATCGTATTAGAAACTTTGGCACCCATTTTGAGCACAATTTTCGATAGTCAAGATCTGAAAGTAGTTTAAGAACATTTCCTTTAGAGATTGAAAGTTTTTTCATCAATTGATATGTCGTTATTGTCCGGTTATTCTTGACAATTTCCTCAACAAGAGCCAAATATTGGTCTGTAATGACAGTTATAGGTTTACCTGACCTCTCTTTGTCATGAAGAACAAAATCACCTTTCTGGAAGCGCTGAACCCATCTCTGTATAGTGCTTCTATCCAATGTTTAGTTTCCATATACTGGATGAAGTTTTGAGTGAATTGTTGTGGCTGAAATGTCACCGGACTTAAAGAGGAACTCTGTCACCGACCGTTGCCGGATTCTTTTGTTCCCATTAGGCTCCATATCTGAAAAAAAATACAAAAGATAAATCAATTCTGATTGCAGATATGAAATTCAGAGTGTTTTATTTATCAGAAAACATGTATTTATGATAATAAATTGTTTATTTAATTATTTATTGTTTATATATATATATATATTGTTTATTTATTGTTGTCCAACCCCACCAGCGAGTGCAAGTAACCAAACGGGGCTCTGGCACATTTGTAGGTGCAAAGTCGAACTGCTTTTCACATGTGTAGACATGTGGTGCACTTACAGTAAAAGCAGTCACCTACTTCTACCCACCATGATTATCATGGTCTGTACCACGTGTACTAGGGATAAGCAAATAAAAAATGTTTATTTATTTTTCTAGGAATGATTGTGCATTACTTATTGATCCAAACTTGTATATTGAATATTTATGTATGAGAGAGAGATAAAGAGAAATCTTTATAAACACATATTTCGAATAGATATTCTATTTAATTGTCTTTAAAATTATAAATGTCTTGATACAATGCGCTAATATTTTCAATATGTCTGTGTTCATTTGGGGGTCGGTGGAAGGTTGGTCCGCTGGTTTTCCATCGCTAGTATCGAATCCTATATTGGGAAATTTTTATAATGATTTTTAAAAAAATGCTCTAATGGCCCCCGATTCTTGCAAAAGTCCAACCCCACCAGCTAGTGCAAGTAACTAAACGGAGCTCAGGCACATTTGTAAGTGCAAAAGTCGAACTGCTTTTCACATGTGTAGACATGTGGTGCACTTACAGTAAAAGCAGTCGCCAACTTTTACCCACCATTATTACTTTGGCCTGTACCACGTGTACTAGGTATATGTATAAATGGAAAATTTTCCGGGAGGATATTGATCTAAAGAGACAAAGGTCGCCTCTCCCGTCAAAATAGACGTCAAACCTAGACGCCATCTATTGACATTCGCTGCAAACTAGCGGCCTCGGGTCGGTGACAAAGCCACAACACCAGCTTTGGCAAACTGAAAAGCGTTCACCTAGAGACCATGGTTTCGGGCTAATGGCCCTCGTCAGCCAAGGGCGGACTTTATTCCATGAGATCCACAAGGGATGATGGCGTTCAACTTTGACGTCTATTTTGATCTAAAGAGACAAAGGTCGCCTCTTCCGTCAAAATAGACGTCATATATCCTCCCGGTAAAATTTCCATCTATATTTTAGCCTAAGATTTGGCCTAGCCACTTAGCCATCTAAACACCTCTTTGGCAGATTGTCAATTGAGACAACCTTGAAGAGGTAACAACGTCAATAATCTTTTCAGGTGGGTTAAAAAATGACGCAGGAGTTGGCGGTGCAATTATCCTCCCTTCCCAAGAACAACAGCCAGCTTTTTTACAGATCCTTGTGGATCTCATGGAATAAAGTCCGCCCTAGACTGACGAGGGCCATTAGCCCGAAACCATGGTCTCTAGGTGGAATTTGCCAAAGCTGGTGTTATGGCTTTGTCACCGACCCGAGGCCGTTAGTTTGCGGCGACGGTCAATAGATGGCGTCTAGCTTTGACTTCTATTTTGAAGGGAGAGGTGACCTTTGTCTCTTTAGGTATATGTAAGAAACAAATGCCGCTATTTATAATACATGTCACTCAAAGTGGCAGTTGTAAAAGCGCATTCTATCAGAATAAATATAAGCTAAGTATTGATTTTTTTTATTTCTGGAATATTTTTCCAAAATACTCTTTAATAAATTAACAAGAAAAGCCAAGGGCATTACATCAGTATTAACAAAAGTGTGTTTTAAGGAAGTGTATTGGATTCATTCAGGAAATAAAAAGTATATCAACTATTAATTGATATTTATTCCAATAGAGAGCGATCAACCCCAGGAAGATGCAAGCCTGTATCTTCCAGTGGGGAAGAGGTCACCCCAATCCCATTTCGGGACTCAAATTTTGGCCAGCTTATCGCTATACAGAAGACCATCACCTTTTTAGGAGTGGAATTCGATCAGACACGAGGAGTTACATTTTTCCAAGGCTTATTCATAGAAATCAAGCAATTGTTCCATGACTAACTAACTCAATCTAAAGGAAATTCGGTGTTTCCTATGCTTCTGGAAACAAAATCCTCCAGTCATTGGTTAATCCGGCCTTCCTATATGGAGTGTCAGCCTGGAGTCGTCGTGACTCCTCTAATGAGAATGACTTCGGCATCCAATACACATTTCCAAAGCATAGATTGAGAGAGTATCTTTATACTCCAATTATACCAGTCATATCCAGACTCAGTTGGCCTTTCTAAAGAAGATCAAGAAGGGGAACTATGAATCGAAGCCGGGCCCCTGCCTCGCTACCATACCCCCCATCCTCCTTCTTTCAGTCTGAACCTTGAAGAGATAAAAATGTCAATCATCTTTTCAGGTGGGTTAAAAAGTGAAGCAGGAGTTGGCAGCGCAATTATCCTCCCTTCTCAATAACAACAGTCAGTTTTTTACAGCCTCGCCCATACTGCACAGTCTTTCAAGAGAACTCTCTCTCTCTCATTTTTAAAATCATTTTTATTATAACCATCATCCTCATTATAAATTTCTCATTTTCTCATAATTAGTGCGGACTGTGCACTTTACATGTATTGACAAGATGTCAATAAAAATATGTTAATTGTCAAATTGTCTCTCTCTCTCTCTTTGGCATGGTGGAAAAATATATAATAAAATAGTAAATAAAGGGTATATAAAGTGTAGGGGAATATATATAGTTGTGTATGTGTACAAATTTATTCAGCAAGTAACAGCGTACACAGCACAGCTTAATGGGGAGAGCTATGTTAAGAACTTTTATCACCCCCTCCCCGTAGCAACTAAATATGATTATGTTGGTCCAGAAGTGCAATGAGATGCCTAAGTGGATCTGCTATCCGAGACAATGGTCACCCTCGCCTTTAAAAAAAAAATCTTGGTGAGGTGAGTAGGCCAAAGAGAGAGAGAATTATTAAGAGTTCCCTTGAAAGACTGTGCAGCAATTTCTCCATCTTGAGAGAGTCCTCCTCCATACAAGGAGGGGGATAAAATAATATTTTGAATATAATGTTTTTTTAAATTATATATTTTTATTCTAACAGTTGGAATATTTTAGAAATTTAAATTAATTTTTATTTACTCTGTTAACTAGAAAATTTGGCGGGAAATTTGGAGGAAAGATAAGCAAAAAAAAGGAGGATAGAAGGCAGCAGTAGAAACAGATCGGGGAGAGGTTCTAAAAAATCATCTAAAAATGCATTTTTTTAAATTTTTGTGGAAGAAATTTTCCAACCCTCCAATTGAAGCACCAAAAAGATAAGTAACTTCTAATAATATTTTTTATTAAACAGGTTAATTATATGTATATTTTTCCCATTTTATTTTCAATTCTCCCCCCCCCCCCCCCCTCCCTTTTTTTTTCTTTCCTATCTGACCATTCCAATAGAACAATAAATATAAAAATTTGGTTCGAATCTCAACTTTAGCTCTGAGTCTTTAATTGGGTTTAAAGTCGATTAGTTTTAACCCCAGTGCATGCAGGATATTTACAAGCGGTATTTTTTATTTCAGAAATCTCATAATCACCCTCAGGAGAACTGTTTCCACTTCTAACTGTCTCGTGAGATTTGTGCCTAAAATCCGCCAAGAAGAGGTTACCATTAATATTGTTACATCATGATTAATGGCGTATTTCTTATATTATTTTTAATATATTTGAAATTTAAATTATATATTTATTTATTTTAATATTCTGTGATATTTATTTAAAACAGATTATTTAGATTATCATCATTTGTATTTAGGTACACGTGTGACTTCACTGCTCTCTTTGATGTGAGAAAATAAATAAATTATTCTGGAGGCTACTTAAAGAAGACTTATCTCGTTATTCCCTTTTATAAAGTTGTAGGATGGTTGAAACACGCTCTGGTAAGATGCAAGACCCAGCACAGGAGAGAATCAAGGCTGAAGAGTCTGCCAAGCTGCAACTTGGTGCAACAATTGGTGGAGATGCTAGTTCCGACCCAGTTGTCCTGAATCCCAACATCGACATCCCCAAGTATGATGGAACAGAAGACCCTCGCCCATGGATAGAATCCCTCGAAGAGATTGGTTTCCTCTATCATTGGGCAGACTACATAATTGCCCGTTATGCCGCCATGAACATGACGGGAAGCGCTAAAACCTGGTTGAATTTACACAAAGCGAGTTTCACGAGCTGGGAAAATATTAAAATCCGCCTCATTCAGGATTTTTCTCTGGACGCCAATAAAGAAGAACTAAGAATGAAGCTCAACAGAATGCAACACTGGAATGAACCAGCAATCAGGTTCGCGGAAGACATCCTAGTGTTGTGCAACAAGGTTGACCCCGCAATGGAAGAAGAAACAAAAATCGATCATGTTATTGGAGGACTGAAAAAAGAGTACTCATTCGCGCTCTACCTGAACCCTCCTAAAACGACCGATGAACTTCTTGTCGTGTGCAAGAAAATGGATTCTTTTGAAAAGAAGTATCGGGAACGTGTGGAGAAATCCAGAAACCTATATAACGGCCCACGCTATTCTAGACCCCAACAACAATCGAGGTACGTGCCGCCGACTGCCACACGAAACTACCAGACCCCTTCCAGGCCCCAAGCCCCTGTTTCCAATAATTACAAGAACGACTTCCCTCCTACTCTCAGGCAGTATCGAAACAACTTGACCCAGCCCTTTACCCCGAGACGTCCTTATAATCCAAACTTTGTGCCTAAACCAAACCTCCAGAGAAACACCTACAATAAAAGTCAAGAAGTGAGCAAAAATAGGACGGAAGATGGAAGACCAATCTGCTTCAAGTGTAACAAGCCAGGGCACGTGGCCCGTTATTGTAGGGTCAAGTTTATAAGAATCCTAGAAGAGGATCCAACAGCTACCCAAGAGAAGATCGAAGAGAAATGCCAAATGAATGAAATATCAGATAAATCAGGACCTCGGCTTTATGCTGATGTATGTCATAGCACACAGACAAATACTCCTACCCGGAATAGATATTCCGTGTTGGAAGATTTAAACTAAGCGTCGCGCCTGAATATGTCAATCAAAGCAAGTCGACCATAAATGGAATCAAAAAGTTGGACCCTAAATACAAATTAAAAATTCATGTGGACAAGATAGGAACTTTTGAAGCTTTGGTTGATACAGGCGCTGACCTCTCAGTGGTCGACCTCAGAACGGCCCTCGATACAGGCCATGGTATAAGTAAACTCGCAAAAACTTGTGCAGGACCCGATGGAAAAAAATTAGACATAGTAGGAAGTATATTGTTAAATATAAAAATTGATGACAAAGCATTATCGCACAAATTTGTGATTTTGAAAACGCATTTACGGACATTAATTTTTGGAAGAGATTTCCTTAAGAAAATGAACGCGAAAATAGATTGCAAAAAAGAAATAATAAAATACGATCTGACAAATAATCATGACATAAGCAATTATGAACTGAAAAAAATAAAAAGCGTTGAAGATACTGTTATACCTGAACTGTCTATTAGATTAATTAAGGCCTCAATAGAAGCAGAGGATGGCGAATATGTCATCGAAGAGAACAATAGAATGATTCAAACAAATGGCCTTCGATTGGCAAGAAGTTTGCTTACTGTCACGGATAGGAAAACTCATATCTGGATAACGAACCCTTATCCTCGACCTTTAAAAATCATGAAAGACCAAACATTGGCTCATGGAAGCCTTCCTGCAGAGGTAAAGTTCATAGAGAAGTTAGAGCAAATTAATAATGACGAAATCCAATTTCAGATAAACAAAAATCTATCACCTAAAGAACAAGAGGATTTGAAACAAATTTTGAGTAAGTATGCTGATTTGTTTTCGCCGAGGTTAGGCAGGACCAATTTGGCAAAACACCGGATCGATACAGAAGATGCAAAACCGATAAAGCACAAGCCATATAGGGTGAGCCCCAAAGAACGGGACATTATAAAAGATCAAATTGATGAAATGCTCAAAGAAGGCATAATTAGACCATCTTCAAGTCCCTGGTCTTTCCCTGTAATACTGGTCAAGAAGAGAGATGGTAAGTTCAGATTTTGTGTAGACTATAGAAAATTGAATGAGGTAACAGTAAAGGATGTTTATCCAATCCCAAGAATTGATGACGTAATGGATACTCTCCAAGGATCGAAGTACTTCTCAGCAATAGACCTTAGATCGGGATATTGGCAAGTCGAAATTGAAGAGAAAGACAAGGAGAAGACAGCTTTCACTACGACCCACGGTTTATATGAATTCAACGTCATGCCCTTTGGACTATGCAACGCCCCTGCTACTTTTGAGAGGAATATGGACAATGTGCTTGGAAATCTAAGATGGCAGATTTGCCTTTGTTATCTGGACGACGTTATTATATACAGCTCAGACTTTCCAACCCACCTTAAAAGACTTGAAGCTGTCTTAAAATGTTTTAGTGAATCTAATTTGAAACTGAACGACAGGAAATGCAGATTTGCTTTTGAAGAACTTGAGATCCTTGGTCATATAACCAACCAACAGGGTATAAAACCGGCCGAATATAATATCAAAGCCGTTAGGGATTTTCCTCAGCCCAAGAAGGTCAAAGAAGTACAATCGTTCCTAGGAATGTGTTCCTATTATAGAAAATTCATTAAAGATTTCTCATTAATTGCTGACCCATTGACAGGACTCATCAGGAAAAATGCGCAATTTACCTGGACAGAAAAACAAGAGGAAGCATTTCAAAACCTTA
Source organism: Cordylochernes scorpioides (assembly GCA_030710605.1). Classification (NCBI taxonomy): domain Eukaryota; kingdom Metazoa; phylum Arthropoda; class Arachnida; order Pseudoscorpiones; family Chernetidae; genus Cordylochernes; species Cordylochernes scorpioides. The sequence continues at coordinate 69,157,065 of CP092866.1, forward strand.
AAAAAGCTCTGATAAATCCGCCAATCTTAGGTCACTTTGATCCAAATGCAGCCACCTACATTCACACAGACGCCTCTAACATCGGCTTAGGTGCAACACTGGTCCAAATTATCTGTGGGGAAGAGAAGGTGATATCATATTTGAGTCGAACTCTAAGTAAAGCTGAGCAAAATTACTCAACCACCGAAAAGGAATGTTTGGCTGTGGTGTGGGCGATATCAAAACTACGACCCTACCTATATGGAAGACACTTCAAGATAATTACAGACCATCACGCATTGTGCTGGCTGAAAAATCTTAAAGATCCAACAGGTAGACTTGCAAGGTGGGCACTGAAAATTCAGGAATACGATTTTGACATAATACACAAATCGGGTAAAAAACATATGGATGCTGATGGCTTATCTAGAGGACCCCTACCTGAAACGGATTGGGTCGAAGATTATGAACGACTATTTTTGAATCAGATAATAAATGAAGAGGATGAATTCATAGAAAATGTTAAGAAAAGCCTTAAAGGAAGCAAACGAGCAATCACACAGAATTTTAAAGAGGAAAATGGATGTCTATATAAGAAGAACCCAAACCCTGAAGGCAGAGCATGGTTGCTGGTAGTGCCGAAGAAGAGAAGGAAAGAAATCATGAGTGAATTCCACAACCATATGCTGAATGGCCATCTAGGCGTCGTCAGAACCACATACCGTTTGAAGAATAAATATCATTGGCCTTCCATGCTGAAAGATGTTTCAGAATTTGTAAAGACGTGCCATCTTTGCCAAAGTCGGAAAGGTTCAAATCAGTCGCCCTCTGGACTTTTGCAACCCATTCCCCCAGCTAACTACCCTTTTGAAAGAATCGGGATTGACTTTGTTGGTCCCTTGCCATCAACGAAAAGAAGAAGGAAGTGGATAATTGTGTTGACTGATTATTATACCAGGTACGCTGAAACAAAGGCAGTCTCAGAAGCAACAGTGAAAGAAGTCTACATTTTTAATCGAACAATTTTTTTTACGTCACGGGGCCCCAAGGTTTCTTATTAGTGACAGAGGTTCACAGTTCACTAGCAATTTGATGAAGGAGGTTATGAAAATGTGCAAAGTTAAACACTGCTTCACGACGAGCTACCATCCCCAGACTAACGGACTAACGGAACGGCTAAATAGAACTCTAATCAACATGATAAGCATGTATGTAAATACAGACCAGAAGAACTGGGACGAAATCCTCCCTTTCGTCACCCACGCGTACAATACCACGATTCAAGAAACCACAGGCTACTCTCCATTTTTCCTGTTATTTGGGAGGGAACCCATGTCCCTCTTAGACGACGATAATATCCCAATTGACAATAACATGAACGATTATGACGAATATATAGAAAATTACTTAGATAAAATAGCAAGGACGAGACAGGTAGTCATTAACAACACAGAGAAGACTCAGGAAAGAATGAAGAGAAACTATGACAAAAAACACAACGAGAGAATCTATGAACCAGGACATTTAGTGGCAGTTTGGACACCAGTCAGGAAAATCGGAAAATGTGAAAAACTATTGAGAAAATATTTTGGCCCATATCGAATATTAAAGAAGCTGTCTAACGTAAATTACTTAATTGAGCCGAAAGATAATCCTGGCCAAGACCCATTGATTGTCCATGTCTCAAGACTCAAACCCTATTTTGAGAGAATTGATGAGGTAACTCACGAGGACGTGACGACCTCTGGAGAGGGGGAAGTGTTACATCATGATTAATGGCGTATTTCTTATATTATTTTTAATATATTTGAAATTTAAATTATATATTTATTTATTTTAATATTCTGTGATATTTATTTAAAACAGATTATTTAGATTATCATCATTTGTATTTAGGTACACGTGTGACTTCACTGCTCTCTTTGATGTGAGAAAATAAATAAATTATTCTGGAGGCTACTTAAAGAAGACTTATCTCGTTATTCCCTTTTATAAAGTTGTAGGATGGTTGAAACACGCTCTGGTAAGATGCAAGACCCAGCACAGGAGAGAATCAAGGCTGAAGAGTCTGCCAAAAGCCGCAACTTGGTGCAACAATATCCTCACGGCCATACCTTGTATTTGGGCATCCTAAAACAGATATAACCTGTCTTCACGGTCCACAAGAGCAATAGACAGTTGATTTCTGCTGTCCTCTATAATTTCCCTGTTTTTCTGAGTTAGAGGATGCAAACAGCTATCTTATTTGGACCAACCCATCTCAACCCTACATCTATGGTCATCCTTTCAAGCTCGACCTCAGTATGGAACTTCCTGGTCAACTAGCTCTTCTCAGCAATCTATGCATTCACTATTAAAAGTTCTTGCACTAATCTGTACTAGCGAACTGGATAGAAAGGGATAGAAAGATAATTAAAAAAGAAGAGTCTTCATTATCACACACACACACACATTATCCCTATGAGCTTCTTTCCTACTATTAAAACTCTTCAAACACTAATAAAAATGATATACCCCTTTTATATTATGATAAACACTATAATTTTCAAAAACACGTTAAATTTTAATGTATATTTATTTTATGTCAGCTTTTTATTTTCTCACGCCACCTCAATCCAGCGTGCAACTCGCCGACAAGCTGATAGAGGAAGGCCTCGACATCGAGGACGCCACCCTGAGGGCCTTCCCTCTAAGAAAAAGGGCTGAGCGAATAGTGTTCGGCAATGTGCTCTTTTTCGTGGAGGCTCAGTGGCTGCATTGAACAACAAAGTTTATATTTAATATAAGGCACATTTTCAGAATGCCCTCTCTCTCTCTCTCTTTCTCTCGGCCGTGCGGCCACGCGGCGCGCGAGCTCCGCGTTCTTATGGGATAGAGATTGAGGAAATCGATATTTCTAACCCCTATGGAGTATTGGCTGAAATCCAAACGAATGGCTGCAAGCTCATAGAAAATTTATCCAAAACGGCCAGGTCTTTGCCGAGAAATCGCCAAAATATTCTGAAATGACTGAAAGTTATTCAGAATTAACTAATGGCAAAGATGCAAATACCAAGCCTGCGGCGGACGGCGGACATGCAAATTTTTGCCGCAATTGGGCTGATTGCCCGGAACAAGAAGACCAGCTTATCGAAAGACAAGATGTGATCTTCACCAAAGTGGGCGGCTCCAAGAAGAAGCCGCATGATCCTGACCACTCTAAGTCGGGGGCCAAAAAGGTCTGCGTTCAGGCACCGGGAATGCCTCTGAACAGCAGCAGGCCACGAACCACACCAAAACCCAGCAAGGTGCACGAGTGCCAGATCACCAGGCAGAAGCAGGCTACCTTCCGAGCAAGGTCGGCAGCGGGGCAGGCGGACCAGTGTGTCTACCTGGAATTCTGCCCAGACTTCACACAAGAACAATACTTCCGGGCGTTGGAAGCGAAGCTGGGCAAGGGAACCATCTACCAGCTGACAAAGATGGAGGGACACATCCTGGCCGGCCTCTCCAGCGTGCAACTCGCCGAAAAGCTGATAGAGGAAGGCCTCGACATCGAGGACGCCACCCTGAGGGCCTTCCCTCTAAGAAAAAGGGCTGAGCGAATAGTGCTCGGCAATGTGCTATTTTTTCGTGTAGGACGCCGACCCCATCGCTGCGCTGCGGCCATACGGACAGGTAACGTCCATGATCCAAAAGATGATGCAGCTCGAGGACTCCTGCTGGGCTGATGCTCGGCGCGAGGCCTTTATCACTCTACGCGACGAGGTGAAGATCTCCCATATCCCTGCCCGGCTGGACGTCAAATCCAAGGGAGTGGTCAGACACTTCTATATGACCTATGGCATCAAGTGCTCCCTGTGCCATAAGCAGGGACACAAACGTGCGAACTGTCCTCGCAAGACTGGTCTCCAGTAGGACAAGCTGGTGCTCCCTATGGAAGCTCCTGCTGCCTGCACACAAGGCTGGACCAAGCCGCCCTCCACCTCAAATACCATGCCGGCTGCAGCACCTGCACCTGCTGAACACAGACCCCAACAGACCTCACCTACTGCTACTGTGGAGACAGCCCCACCTCCATCAAGGGCATCCAATGCTCAGCAGGAAGACCTCACCCTCAAGTCTATCCCCACAACGAGCGCTCAAAAAATTCTAGCGCCGAAAACATCAAGGAAAAAAGGCAGGGCCCGGTGTCGAGGCCTCCCTCATCCAAGTCCTTACCCTCCAACAACTCCGCCCTATCAACACCAGCTGTGGAATTGTCTGCACCCATCAAGCATACTCCCCCAACACCCTCCAGCCCTGCCGCGCCTGCGTCCGTGGCGAACTTCCCTGTCCGTCCCTACGAGACTCCAGCCCCGAACTTCCTGCTCCGGCGCCGAGCACCAGCCAGTTGCCGTCACGACCAGAGCCCTCCTCGACCAATCCTGAGCCATCTGCGGCTCCTGAAGAGGAGAACCAAGACATGACTGATCAGGTTGAGAATATTTTCCTAGAGCTAAACGCTGACTCTATTTTGGCCCCTCTCTATGATGAGGTTGATGATGATGAAGTAGTGGTCGCGGTTATACACCGCTCTGACAGAGAAGCACTCCCCGATGCACTCTCCTATGAAAACAGGAAAATTCTGTACGAATTCCTCGGCGATGCAATTGAGCACGTTGGGGACAAAAACCCCTCCATAAGCACGGGACACTATTTCCGAACTTAGGGCGGCCTTGAACATTTGACATAGTCTAGACATCCCCTCAGAGAAGGCTGATGTAAATATTTATTAATTTTTATATATATTTTACTTTCTTTTATAAATATGTAATATTATCTTTTTTTTTCTTGGTACTATATAATTTTATATGGGCGATCAATAAAAGTTGTTTCAATCTCAATCTCTTTCTCTATTTTCCCTTATATATCCTTAGTAACCTTGAAAATTAAATTATTTAATTTAACCTTATATTCAATTTTATATAATAAAGCCAATTAAATCTAATCTATCTTTTTTGTATAACAATAAAATGATTTCATTTTTATATATATATATTTTAGATTTTTCAATTTTAGGATTGTCTGTATTAAGAAATCATATTCACATTAGGATTTTCAATCCATATATTATAGGGATCTGACACATTGTCTCCTTATTTTGTAGTGCTAAATTTTAGAAGTGTGAGAAAACAGGTGAATTTATTACATTGATATATTTTTTGGTTTAATTTTTATTGAAATGTTCCATTACATGTGCAAGACTGGCTAATATTCAGGTAAATTAATTTTTACTAAGATAGTGTTCATACACGAAAATTAAACCCTTAAAAAAAAGATGAATTTCTGTTTTGCTATTTTTCTATCAAAATAACTTTAGAACCAGATTTTCTTAAAATCTAACGCAGATTTGTAGTTGGTTTTACCAAATATATTTAAAATTAATTAAAAAACATTGTATAATGCAAGCGTTTTGAATGTACTGGATATATTAATGTAACATATGAGAAACATAGAATTTTCTAAAGGGAGAAAGCAATGCCAAATAGATTAATAATTACAAATAAATGGTATTTATAGATATATTACCAATGAAATTAAAAAAGACTCGTAATACTGATCCTTTATCAACACAATGTATTTCATTTATTATATTTATTTCGATATATATTTTTTGAAACACAAACGTTAATAATTTGGTGAAACTCAGCTTATTAAATATTATCAATGATCTATATACTTGTTTACAGAGGGCGTACTTTTGGGGTTGTTATGTGTATATGTATTATTGAGGCTAGTTTTTCAGATGATCAATTTAGGCTAGTTTCTTAAATAATATTAAAATTATTTTAATAATGGAAAAGACAGAAAGCTTGTTAAAATGGGTAAATTTGATTTTCTCTATGACAAAATAATTTTACGTGAAAAAAAGCTCAAAATATTTTAAAAGTTTGTTTTTGATAAAGTTGCTTTTGATACCTAAATGTGGAAAATTAACTATTACCATAGATATTATTTTTACATTTTACGTAAAGCGATATGCTCATAAAACTAAATAATTAATAATAATATATTACATTGTACATTGTCACTATTTGTGCAAGTGTCACCATTTTTAAATGCTATAAACATTCACAACACCACTATTTTATGGCATAAAAAAGGTTTAAATTGATAAAACAAAATTAACTCTCATTATAACAAATAATTTTTAAACTAACTATATGAATTATATATTAAAACCTTTAGTGTTGGGTTAAAAATGCAAGTTATTTAGATATTTACATTATTTTTACAAACTAGCAGGAACACAATGAAAATGGTAAAAAAATGTTAATAAAATATAAACAATATCTCATCAATAGTTTTGATGAACTATATATTTGCATATATATATGGCAATATATGTATATATGGCACACTTTACCTGACTTATTATTATGTACTTGTCAGAGAGAGAGAGTTATAATTATCATTAAAAATATATAATTTACAAACATAAAACTTTGATAAGTATATAATAATAAAATAAAGTGGGCCATAATAATTTGCATGGTTTGTTTACTAAATTTTTTTTTTATTCAGTGCTATAATTCCAAATATTAAGTTTTCAAAATTATTTTTGTTTTCACCTTTTATTGATAACCTAATGTTTTTAATTTAATATGTAGAAATATGCTTTTTTTGTGTGTATATTATCAAAAATGTTTTTACTACTTTTAGATGATGTCAGAAATATTTGACAACCCTGTTATATTGTCACAGAAAAAATAGCAGACGCAAACATCAACATAAGACAATTTTGGTCAAAAGAATCCTATTTTATTCACACAAGTAAATCAGTGAGGCGTACTTAGAAATTAACTTAAGCAAAAGTTGAAGAGATATTCTACTCCATTACTATATTCTCCTACAAGGTAATAAGACCAAATCCAAATAAATAAATAGTGTGTGATGTTTCAGTAACTGCGTTGTTACTGAAATGTCAGACACTATTTATTTAGATTTGGTCCTATTACCTTGTGTTTATAATCTATAATCCAAATTGTGCATTACTATATTATCCTACAATACAATACAGGATGGCTTGACTATGCAAATATGCACAGATATACTGTCATCTTGATAGGCAAAGATATTTGACCAGTTGTTAGAAATGACAGCATCCATCCGGAGTGAAGGGCAGATTGACTTCTCAACATCAAACAGTATAAATCCCATCCTACCAACTCCAGTTGACACTTTTAAATATCACCCATAATACTGCTGGCATTGACATGAAGCAATCTCCAATTGATCGAACAAAGAAAAAAGAAAGCAAACAAATAACCAGCATCACCATCATACAGTCTAACTACAAGGTAATAAGACCAAATAAATTATTAATGTGTGATATATCAGTAACAATGCTGTTACAGAAATGTCCACACTATATATTTATTTGGTCTTATTACCTTGTAGTTCTAATCTATAATCAAAATTGTGCCTTATCACAATCTAACTTCTTTAATTTAACACCCAAAGGGATCAGAATTTTCAATTGAATTAAAGTGGGTGTTAAATTATAGTCAGTTAATGATAAAGCACAATTTGGATTATAGATTATAATACCATATATAATATAATTTATTATTTTGTCTGATGATATGGGGTGACAATGCTGTTGCTGAAACTTCACACACTATTAAATTATTTGGATTAGGTCTTATTTTCTTGTATTATAGTCAGTTAAATTAAAGAAAATAGCTTGATTGGAATTTTTTTAAATGGTTTAATTAAAATAAGTGTTGAATTATAGTCTGTTTTGAATTAAAGAGGTTATACTTTATTGAGAAAAAAGAAAAATAGAGAAACAAAAAGAGGGCATGTGTATAATATGTAAATATAGACTCATGAACAAAAGTTGATCATGAAACATTCTATAAATAAATAAATAAAAAAGGCCCAATGGTATCAATTTATATTACCACAAAGAACTTCAGAAACACAGAAATTTATTTAAGACAAGAATCCTAATTAAAATAATCTTCTTCTTTCTTATCTCCACTCAATCATTAGGGTATCAAGTTGTGACCCTTGATGGTGTCTGTTTGACAACCATCATGACTGGGTGAAGTAGAATGCGTCTGCCTTTGTCATTAAGACTGGGAGCACTACTCAGTGGCAGGCCGACTTAGCTCCAAAAGAAATGGCCACCTCTGACATTAGGAACAGACGCCATGTGCAGCCGCTCTTAACATGGAGTACAAATGCTGCTCATTCTGTATCCCTGGATTAGGAGCCCTTACAGGGTACTATCAGCCGGGCCAGCTGACCCCAGGTTTTTTAGTGAGCTTGTTACTGCTCCCCCTCCTCCTTTTACATCTGGGCTTGGGACCGGCAAAGGCGGAGTTAATTAAAATAATAAAATACCAGAGGAGCAAGTTCACAGAGTAGAGAAAATATAACTAACAAAACTGATAAGCTGTTAATAAAATAATAAATATTTTGTGTATTAATTAAAATATATTACCAGAGTATTTTCTCTCAAAAATATTATTTCAATTATTTTTTTAATAGAAAAATGTTGAGTCTTAGAAAAATGTTTTCTAGCAGTGAATATAGTGATGAATTGATTATCTTTTAAGCAGATTTAATATTCAACGCTGACTTCAATGTAATAAAATAATCCTTTGTGTCAATGTTAAGGTAAACATATCAGGCTTCCGGGGAAAAGTTTCTTTTCAAAATCTTTTATCTTTTCGCGAGCACAAAATATCTTCTACAGGAGAAAAAAAAAATGATACAATGAATCGCCACAGAAGGACAAGAGTTAAAATATAATCAAATATAGATAAAATTTTCATATTTCATTTTTCAAATATTATACAAATGGTGACTGGGTATAGTGTTTTTTTTTTTTCTCTTGTAGAAGAGCTTTTGTACCCGATAGCTAGAGATTAAAGATTTTTAAAAGAAACCTGGAAACCTGATATTTTTACCTTAATACTGACTTCAACTGAAATCTCTCTGATCCCTTGGGGTGCTGAATTAAAGAAGGTAGGCTGTTATAGAGAAGTTGTTAGGAAGTTATAGCTGATGCTATATAATTCTCTTCTTTTATGAATTTATAGGTTTCAGAAATGATAAAGCACAATTTAGATTATAATAAAAGAAAATAAGACCTAATCCAAATAATTTATTAGTGTGTGACGTTTCGGCAACAACATTGTCACCATCATCAGACAAAAGAATAAATCTAATATATAATAGATTTATTCTTTTGTCTGATGATGGTGACAATGTTGTTGCCGAAACGTCACACACTAATAAATTATTTGGATTAGGTCTTATTTTCTTTTATTAGGTTTCAGAAATAAAAATTCAGAGAGGGTTGGAGAAAGGAACAAACTGTCATCTATCAGACACAGCTATGCTGACACAAATTCTACCCCTGGGTGACATCCAATGTGCCGAATCATTGTGTTATTTCCCACATTTGGAAGTACCTTCTTTGACCACGTAGTTGTGATCCACATATCAAATCTTGGCCTCTAACCTATGCAAATATTATCTATACAAACATTTAGTTAAAACAAACTAGCTTGTTAGCAGAACTATAAGGTTATAGTTCTTCAAATTAAACTTCGGCCAGTAAATCTTTTTATTATCTCTGGCTGATTTACTGGCCGAAGTATCTTGAAGAACTATGAATGTCGTCCAGGCAGCCTCTATCTTTACAATGTATAAGGTAAATAAGACCAAATAAATAAATATTGTGCGACATTTGATAACACCATTACCATCATCAGACAAAAGGCTGAATGAGAAAAAGAGAGAGAAAATATGGTTTTACAGGCTATTAACCAAAGTGTAAGAAATGATTGAGAAAAAATATCACAGCTTAAATAGTTACTGTTATCAAGTGTGTGAACAAGATAGCAGAGATAAGAAACAAATAGTTTCTAAGTAAACCTAAAATATCTTATTTTCATACTTGATAACTAACTATTTAAAAGCATACTGCGATATTTTTTCCTCATTCAGTCTTTTGTCTGATGATGGTAACAATGCTGTTACCAAGTGAAACAAGGCCATTAGCCATGGTCTCCAGGTGGAAGCTTCTCAGTTTGCCAAAGCTGATGTTGTAGCACTGACCTGAGTCAGCTAGTTTGCTGAGATGGTCAATAGATGTGGTTAGTTTTAGTATCTCTTTTGATGGGAGAGAGGCAACCTTTATTTTTATAGATATTTGGTCTTTTATAGATATATGAAGTCGCAAGATATCATTCAACCAGCATCTATCATCCATCCATCCACCACGCACGTATATTTTCAAAATATTTTGATTTTCAAACAGAAATAATGTAGTATATTTTTCTCTCATTATATAGTAGGTATTTAAAATATGTATATAATAACAAGTATATAAAAAATGTATTTATTATTAAATTGTTAAAGTGATAATCCTGTTGAAGGATTGACAAGTCCGAAAGCTTGAAAATAAAAAGTTTTACAAGAAACTTAACCCTGGAAACTTCATTTATTTTATAATATTTGGCCTTGTCACCTTGGTTCTTAAACTAGTTCAACAATATCACTGCCTCTAACCTGACGATTGTAGTTTTAAGTTCAGATAAACACAAGGTAATAACACCATATCCAAATGAATATATTGTGCATGATGTTTCGCTAACAGTGTTGTTACCAACATCAGACAAAAGTACTGTATAAGAATATCACAACATGTTCTTAAATAGTACTGTTATCAAGAGTATGTAAACAAAATAACAGATACAAGGAAAATTGTTTTCTAAGAACCCTAAACAATACTATTCCTAGAATTAGAAATGGGAAAACCCTCTTTTTTTTTAGATATTGTAGGAAAGACAAATTTCAGGATGACACAGCAATTTATTTATTGCAAGCACAAAATCAACATTTATAAGATAAGCAATGAGGGAGAGAGAGAAGAGGGTTTCCACAGATAATATAAATATAAAAATTAATTAATAATCTGTGTATATAAAATATAGTAATCATTTTGTTGCTATATAATTAAAAGCATATCTGTAAATATTATATATCTGTAATAGTAATCGGCACACACAATTCATTTTTTTAGATTTGGTCTTATTTACCTTGTGTTTCTAATCAATAATCCAAATTATAAAGTTTAGAGAAAAGATCTTCTCTAGTTAATTTGGAACCTCTTCTCACCTTGTGATATAGTGTTGTACTAAAACATTCATTAGCTCTCTATATATGTCTTAAACATAAAAATGTTGTTATATAAAAACTAAAATCCTATTTTTCAGCCTTCAACCAGCTATAACTTCAACTAATAAGACAAAACAGAGACTCACTCATCAAATAGAAACCTCAAACAAGTAAACCCTCCAACTAAAAATAATCCAAAACACAAGGTAATAGGATCAAATCCAAATAAATAGTGTGACCTTTCGGTAACAACATTGTTACCATCATCATACAAAAGTATTGAATTAGTAGTAGACAGAAGTACTGAATCATTCAGTAATGATGGTAACAATACTGTTACATAATGTAACACACTATTTATTTATTTGGTTTTATTACCTTGTGTTTCTAATATTTAATCCAAATTGTACCTTATCATAATTCATATAATTATCAATATTAAAACCAGGTCACCTGTGTCCATTGATTTTTAAAGAAGGGACAAAACCTTACCAATAGTGACAAACTGAAGAAGCCAGCCCTACCAGAATATACATAAATGTATAGGAATTGAGTACTCTATAGAAGGAACTGAACAAAGTACTCAATTGTCCTAAAAAAATAGGATCTCCAAGATTTTGTCCAAAGGATGTGAAAAAATAAAAATAAGACAGATCGATCTCTCGTGTATTGGCTTATATTCCCGCTGGACCAATGGAATTTCCCTTTGCTACTTCCAAACTATAAATTGTAAAGCTACTGTTTGAACTACTGTTGTACTTGAGTTGATAAATCTACTCTCTTAATAATGTGCCTCTAGCTATAATGTACATCTAGTCGTGACACCAAGTGGACTAGAAATCAATTTGTAAGACAAGGAGTTTATTTGTCTAGAACGCACCTTCAGCACAAAAACTTGCGGGTGTCCCAAACCTAAAGGCTAAACTTGTACCTAGTCCTTGCTCCTCCAAAACCAAGTAACCACCTAAATAGAGCCACTAAGGAAGTGGCTGTAAGACTGCTATTCTATATGACACTGAACAATCAAAAATGGACTGTCCTTGAATGGCTGCTGTCAGAAGACAGAACCAGAGAGGACCATCTCCTGGAATACATGGGAATCTCAAGACAGGACACCAAGATTGTTAACCTAATCAAGGAATGACCTTGTGGGAGGAATTACACAATGGGATAATAAAAAAGGAGGTCTGGGAGAGCCTGTCAACACCATACAAGGTAGTTCTTTAATGCTCTACATACCGGGCGGCTTCCTAATCATCAATAGGATGTCAACATGGAAGTTGCTCATTTGGAGCCCTAATTGTCTTACACTCTTCTCTCTTCCTCCGGGTATTTAGAAGCAGGGTGTAAATGCCAGGATTTCTGAACTGGTGTGGAGATGGGGATCCCCTTTCATGTTGTCTGGCGACAACAGGAAATTAGATGAGGTCCCATTAGGCCATGTGGCTTAGCTCTTCCATACCTTCCACATCTCCCAAGTTGTGTGTGTGGGAGGACCTGCTTCTTCTGTCATTGGACAAGTGGCCATATATATCACCAGATTTCTTGATTTAGAAAGTAAACTTTGGGGAAATTATTATTATTATTATTATTATTTTTTTTTTTTTCTGAAGAAATAATTGCTTCAATGACCTCAGATTCTAGTAAAAGTCAAACCCCCCCCCCCATTAAATGGTAGTAACCAAAATAGGACTCTGCCATTTTGTAAGTGCAAAAGTCTAATCGCTTTCTACATATACAGATGTGTAGTGTACAGTACATACAGCAAAAATAGCCACTAACTACCCTCTATGGTTATCATGACCTATACTATAGTGTACTTGGGATAAGTAAAAAAAGGAATTCTTGTGTAGAATGCCAAACAAAAATGAAGTGACCTCGCATATGTCTCACTGACAGGCTGATAGCACTGGGAGCAAGCCACTGATCTATATACATCACATGGGAATTTTTATTATATGTTGGAAGTGTCTTTTCTACATTCTGTCTCTAGTGTATTATATCCCAGCACATTGGTGGGACATACACCCAGATCACAGTCAGAGCTGAGCAGGTAGAGGAGGTAACTTGATAGTTAAGCTGTTAACTCGATGGCACAATTCTCTACGTTACAGCAGCTTTTATAGCATTGCTTGGCCTAGAGGAAAATGGCAGTTTCTCATGCCTATCAACCTAACATGGTACTCTCTGATCCATTTTCCAATGAGAGCCTTGATTACTTGTGCTACCAGTTTTACAGTTCAGCAGAAAAGCTGAGAATATCATCAGAAAAATAAAAATGAAGATGGCTAAATAGTGGACATGTAGGTTTGTTCGGTCTTTCCACCAAGACTATATATAGCTGATTGCCTAATTGCTTATTGATACTTTTACCATTCATCATTACAGGATTTTGCGGATTTCAACAAATTGCAAAAAAAAAAAAAATCATAAGATGCCGCAAGTTAGCTGGAAAAGGGCTTGCTCAAAAGCTACCTTTAATCAAGTAGATAACATTGTTTGCCTTTTTTTCCCTTAGATTTAGAGACAAGTCTCTGTAAGGCAAAATGTCTTAATAAAATGCTGTTGTTTGGCCCTGAGGAAGTCTAGTTTCTGTATTAATGGCACTAGCTGCTCTTCTTGTGTGCATTCCCACCACACAGAAATATCTTCACTCCCAGTAGCAGAATGTGCCGACCAGATCCATTTCTTACCAGAGGATGGGGGGTGGTGACAGCCGTTAGTTGAACCTCTAGACAATAGGTTGCCTAATTTTTCGGACCACTGCCTTCTTTGCAAGACTTGAATTTTGTAATGCCCCCTAGCACCTCTTCTTGCAAGGTGTGAATTAAGTTTACTAAGAGAACTAACTCCTAGACTGCCTGAACATCTCTTGTTGTTATCAGTTTCAGACCTGCTTAGTCTACACTTGCATCATTATCATCATCTTATTGGGATGGAAAATTTGCCAGGAGGAAATTGATCCATAGAAGAATAGGGCGCCTTTCCCGTCAAAATAAACGTCAGATGGCGTCAGGTTTTGACATTTATTTTGACGGGAGAGGCGCCCTATGCTTTTATGGATCTTATTGGGAATTGAATTCAGGGGGTTTCTACCAATATCTTCCATATTGTGATTTTGTAACCATTACAACTGCTTCAGTCAGACTTACTATATTCTGGTCAGGAGCTGTCCTACTGGCTCTTGTCAGTTCCTGCTGACCAGGGGGGTTTATAGACCCACCTCCCTGTGCTGTTTCTTCACATTGACAGGCAGGAAGTTCAAAATGGTGACAATGATGTGTGTTGACAGCTGCAGACATTTCACATCGAGGCCCCACACCAGACTGTACAACAGCTCTCCGATGGAGTAGCCATGGCTCAAGTGCTCCATCTCATGTGAGTCTTTGCTGGGATTTTCAGTCATTGTCACTTATGGACGAAATACATACAGTAGGACCTCCATGAGAGGACACTCTTGCTAGCATATATAATGGAGATAGTTTTCATTGCCAAAATCACCACTTTTACCAATGAGCTGCTCTCTACTAAGAGGACACCTTTCTCTAATAGACAACTAGGTGTTGTCCATTAGAGAGAGAGGATCTATTGTATCAGGATGATTTGGTTTGTCAGACACTCTCATGTTGATATCAGAGTTACTGTTGTAGCCAGAATGACCACAAACAGAAGGTGGAGAAAATATTAGCGCTGAGTGACTTTTTTTCCTGAATTTTTACAAAGACTCGTTTTACCAAGTCATTAAGAGGTTAAAGTCATTAAGTACACAGAAATTCCTGGGTTAAAAAAAAAGTACTCATTTTAGCGTAGTTTTGGGGGTCGGTGGAAGGCTGGTCAAACCGTTTGGTTTCCGACCACTACGACCCGGGTTCGATTCCCGCATTGGACACTTTTTTTCTGTTTGAAAAAAAAAATGCTCCAATGGCCCCCGATTCTTGCAAAAGTCCAACCCCACCAGCGAGTGCAAGTAACCAAACGGGGCTCTGGCACATTTGTAAGTGCAAAGTCGAGCTGCTTTTCACATGTGTAAACATGTGGTGCGCTTACAGAAAAAGCAGTCGCTAACTACCCACCATGATTATCATGGCCTGTACCACCACGTGTACTAGGGATAAGCAAAAAAAAAGCGTAGTTTTAGAAAAATGTCAAATTCCACTATAGATGTATTTATACATAACATAAAGTAATGGGAGGATGTTATTCAAGTACCAAATGAAGCTCCACTCCCTTTAAACATATACTAGAACAATGCATTTCATCACCCAGTAAAAGCTTAAAGGTGTTGTGGCTCATTCAGAATCCAGGATTGATATTGCCTTTATTTTGAAGAGTATCTTGTAT
Organism: Cordylochernes scorpioides; assembly: GCA_030710605.1. NCBI lineage: Eukaryota > Metazoa > Arthropoda > Arachnida > Pseudoscorpiones > Chernetidae > Cordylochernes > Cordylochernes scorpioides. The sequence continues at coordinate 69,172,545 of CP092866.1, forward strand.
AGTAATGAGATAAAAACATCTCTCTTTAGGTAACCCGGATTCCTGGAGCGGAATAAAAAAAAAAAACGGAACAGAAATATCTTTAAATATTATCTCTACAGACCTTACTGCAATGATATGAGTTATTGAATGAGAGGGCTTGGCTCATCAGTAGTGAACCCTCTCATTCAATAACTCTTATCATTACAGTAAGGTCTGTAGAGATAATATTTGATGATATTTAAAAGAAATGCATTGCCAGTAAATTTATTTGTGTAAAATTTTAACGATAGATGGCAATAAAATTTAATTTACTAATATAAATTGGTTAAGAAATATCTTTATTTATGGGGCTGCTAACCAAAATAAAATGATTTTTGAGCCCCAATGGCCGCATAAAGCGGAATATATACAAAGCACTATGACCCGGCTTGGGGAGGCTAGGGACAGGATTTCCGTTAGGGAAGAGGCAGGTTAGGCCCGATAAGCAAGAGAAAAAAATGATGAGAAAAAGCATCACAGCATGTTCTTAAATAGTACTGTTATCAAGTGTGTAAACAAGATGAGAAGAAATAGGAATAGTATTGTTTAGGTTTCCTAGAAAATAATTCTCTTCTTATCTGCTCTCTGGTTTACACACATTTGATAACAGTACTATTTATGAATGTGCTGTGATATTTTTGTTCATTCAGTACTTTTGTCTGATGGTAATAATGCTGTTTCTGAAGCTACACACACTATTTGGATTTGGTGTTATTACCTTGTAATTTTCTAATCTATAATCCAAATTGAACCTTATCATTAGTATACATTTTGTCTTCTCTGGGAGTTTTTATCCCACATAACTCTATATATTATGATTTTGGGTTGTGATTTGAGAAATTTTAATCCTGATTTAGCTGCCCCTCTTTCTTTCTATTTTGAGAAATTTGCTTATATTATTCTTCAACAATTGGACACCTATACACTGATGTCAGAGCTGTGGCATCCATCAATTTTGATTGGGCACTCAATCTAAATAGCATGTTTTTAATGTCAAATTTTTATCACAAGAAAAAAAAAAAAATTATTTGTTTTGAAGGTACATAAGACCAATCTAAGAAAGTTAGGTTGTTGCGATAATGTCACTCCACCAAGTGATGTTCACCTGACTCCTGGTGTCAAATGGAACTGTGTAAAATTAGAATTGTCTTCAGGCATTCTAGTGTAGCGACACACTAGGTGGCTAGACAACAATGGAAGGAAAAAGCATCCTTGTCACAGATGTGGGACTGGTGTCAGGCTGGCTGTTGTGCATGGGACTCTGGTGGGGGATATTCTCCCATAGTAACAGGATCCAAATAGGTGATGTTTTGGTATCAACGTTGTTACCGTGTATAATTTACTTATTTATTCACCTTGTGATTCTTATATATGTGGATCCAAATTGTACCTTATTGTTCAGTGAAGAGGATCACAGTTCTGTTCTCAAAAAAAAAAGCTCCAATGGCCCCCGATTCTTGCAAAAGTCCAACCCCACCAGCGAGTGCAAGTAACCAAACAGGGCTCTGGCACATTTGTAAGTGCAAAGGCGAACTGCTTTTCACATGTGTAGACATGTGGTGCACTTACAGTAGTCAGTTGCCTACTTCTACCCACCATGATTATCATGGCCTGTACCACATGTACTTGGGATAAGCAAAAAAAAAAAAAAATTCTGTTCTTATTTTACAGATTTCACTCATTTCACACACACCACATACAAATTCAGAATATAGTAGAATCTCCATAAGAAGACACTTCCGCTAGAAGACATCTCTATTAATTTGACAGTTTACATGGCCAAAATGACCATTTTTACCAATTAGCTACTTCCAGTAAGTCTCCCTCAAGGACATTTTGGCTCTGCCAACTAGGTGTTGTCCTAAAGATCTACTGTAGGAGATTCCTACATGGCCTACTCCATTCCAGAATGTGTCAGTAAATACCCACTCACCCAGCAGGAATGTTCACTAACTGTGTTGGGCAGAGACCCGGCCTACTTTGATGAGTCCTGGAGAACCAAGATAAAGTTGGACTGTGGTCTCAACTGGAGGCTGAAGGTGAGTTGGTACCAAGGTCACCTATTCTACCCTGGAGATTCTTAACTCTGAAAACTTTTTATTTAAAGTCCATTTAGAGTTAGTACTGGGGGTCGGTGGAAGGATGGTCTAAACCGTTGGTTTTCGACCGCAACGACCCGGGTTTGATTCCTGCATTGGACACTTTTTCTGATTTAAAAAAAAAAAATGCTCTAATGGCCCCCGATTCTTGGAAAAGTCCAACCCCACCAGCGAGTGCAAGTAACCAAACTGGGCTCTGGCACATTTGTAAGTACAAAGTCGAACTGCTTTTCAAATGTGTACACATGTGGTGCACTTACAGTAAAAAGCAGTCACCTACTTCTACCCCACCATGATTATCATGGCCTGTACCACATGTACTAGGGATAAGCAAAAAAAAAAAAGAGTTAGCACTTGTAACATACTCCATCCTTCCTGATTTCAGCCTCTTGTAAGCACTTTTTGCTACTGTAACCTTTCCAGTCTGCAGTTACACCTTCCCTCAATGGTGGATAATTCTTAAGGCAGACTTGAAACAGTTGAACTCTACATTTTTTTGCCCTTTTTAATTACAGTAAAATCTTGTCTGAATGACCCATCACCTTTGTGTCAATTCAAAAATGACTTGACCTCAAATAAGAAACCATTTACTAAATTAAATTTTATTGCCATCTATCGTTAAAATTTTACACAAATAAATTTAATGGCAATGCGTTTCTTTTAAATATCGTCAAATATTATCTCTACAGATCTTACTGCAATGGTATGAGTTATTGAATGAGAGGGCTTGGCTCATCAGTAGTGAACCCTCTCAGCGGTTTCGCCAAATTAAACCATTTACTAATCATGATTTTTTTTTTTAGGCATTGATCTCGCACGAGATATTCTACTGTAATATACCTCATTTGTGTCATTTCATCATCTCATTAAAAAAAAGGATTCCAATTTTGGGAAACCACACAAAACACTTGGTCCTATCTCTCAAAATAAAAAAAAATATCACTGTTGTTGGTGTCACTAATCGTGGTCCAAATATAAAGTTTTAACTCTCAAGGATGTTCAGGTTGTAAGATTCTCTCCCCAAATCTTCAGTGGATGAATCTGGCCAAGTATGCCCAGATATCTAACCTCTTCAGACTGTCACATCATGGAACTAACTCTCTTTTAGTGGCAGCAAAACAACTGGGGATGATGGAAGAAACAGATCCTAGCACCATAGTAGCAAACTATCATCATCATATATCAGATTCCATGATATTTATTTCTCTGGAGTTACTTATTGATATTGTGGAACATTTAGTTGTAGAGGTAGTAGTATTTTCAAATAGGGTTGTTGCAGTTGATTTTTAAAGAAACTATCAATTGAAGGCTGTATAAAGAGTTGATACAATGTTGTCACAAGCCAATAGAAAGAAGATATTGTCTTTTTTTCCAGCACTCAATGCTGTCCCAATGATGATTCAGCAGGTCATTGTGTGGTCCATCTTGTGTTCCAGGTCAGTAACCTGAAGAAGATCCTGAAAGGCATCGTGGACTACTACAATGAGGTGAGTCCCGCTTTTCCCACATTTTGGGTTCTTATTGTCTATTTTGATGTTGTTCATCCTGCACTCCCATGGTATTTGGTGGCTTACTAAGTCACTGTTTGGGGGCTACTGAACCAACACATGGCAATTGTACTAGGGGTTAGGAACATACTATGGCTGTGTTCATTTAGTTTAACAAGTTGTAGATTTTGTTGCACAGAAGTCTATATTAGTACACAAGATGTAATACCATCTCTCTGAGGTAGCAGCTTAGCCCTCTCTATCCATTCCACTATAATTTTCTTGTTGGATAGCTAGAAATATTTGGTAGAAAAGAGATCATTAACATAGGCAAGCACTACCCTTTTTACATATTTCCTCTATTCTTTAGAAGAACTGCAGTCAGCCATTTGATTGCAGATCCTGGACCAGCAGTTTTCTGGATTCTCTCTGCCAGATGTGAGTGCCATCGGAGAACGGGGAGATGCTGAGGAGACAGGCCGGCTACTGCAGATGGTGCTTGGCTGCGCCATCAACTGCACCAACAAACAAGGTGAGCAGCCTGCACTGTACAAGAGGAGGCACATGGTACATTGTGGTTGTGGCAGCTTACATCCAGGCCATCATGAAACTAGAGGAGTCAATCCAGCAAGTCATCATGAAAGCCATCCAGGAGGTGAGCCCTTACTTCTTAGAAGAAGAACAAATCTGAGGTGTTGCGCATTCTTGCATGTTGAAATACTTAACTTCATTATGTTGCCTCAACAGCTAGATCCATTTTTTTTTTTTTTCCAAAGATACTGTTTTGTAGGCCTGAATACAATCAAAAAGAGGTTGGCACTTTGGTGCATGTTGTCTTGGTGTTGCCTGTAAGTTAGGTTAGGTCCACAGTCTGTTGAATGGTTGGTCCCGTGGTGTTCCAGCTGATCCCCACCAGCCGGGACAGCAGTCTGCCAGTGGCTGCCACAGGAGGGCTGGGAGGAGACTCCTACATCCTGCAGGAACAGCAGGAGCGGATGGCGGAGGAGAACCGCCAGCTGGCCATGCGGTGCCGGGAGCTGGAGCACCAGTTGCAGGAGCTGCAGGAGGAGAAAGCCGCCCTCCAGCGCGACCTCCACCATCACCAGTCCCGACCAGAGCCAGAGCCGGGGTTGGACCCGCGACGGCAGCTACAGCTCAGGCTGGACATGCTGCAGGATGAGTGCTATAAGATGGAGGCCAGTGAGTACATAGCATTTGTTCTAATGATTTTATTGGAAAAAGAAATCATGGTTTTATTATTTAATATAGATGGTGCTCAAATGAATTACTGGATGTTTAAACTTGTATGAAAACAATAAAATTTGACATAGATGCTAAGTTTCAGCATTGACATTAGAGCTGTAAATAACACCATCTGTCAACTGTGGATAGAATAGTAGATAGCATAAATACCTTGGTTTTAGCCAACTCTTTTTTCAGGATCTTTCTTTGCCCATCCTCAGTAATAGTTCCGCTATTGCGCATCCTCAGTTCAGCTAACTTAGAATTGTGAGGCCAAGTTTATCTAGTTGAAAAGAAGGTTGTTTATTAACAAAAAAAATTCAAGATGGTCCCAATAGGATTGGGTAAAAAAAAGCTGCAGGAACCTTCAACGCTGAACAGTCAGCTAGCCAGATGTGTGTTGCCAGGTCGGGACGAGTACAAGGTGAAGAGTGAGAAGCTACAGCGGGATCTGTCAGATACCCAGGCCAAGGTAACCACCCACATTGTGTCCCTGGTACTTACACTTGGAAGTTTGAAACTCCTTAGCTCTTGAATGGCTCCGTTGTTGCCATCAATATTTCAGGAGTGAGGGAGGCGTGTTCTATCACATATTATATTGATGAGACAGAGGCAGGGATGTAGAGGGTGGTTTATTATGGGGAGTGAACAAGTCTGATGGGCCACAGTAACTAGGACCCGGTCCAATGCTGGGCTCCTGGTTGGGTCCATCAAACTGATTGTAGGGGGTTACTGTGACTAGACATATTTCATTTGGACGTATTCAGAGTGGAAAAGTAGAAACTGACTCCTTTCAAACATGTTGCCATGTAAACAGTGGTCGGTCAACAGTCAAGTACAATTCTACCTGTTATCTCTGTGGTACTGTTTATGGTATAAATAAAATTTTAAAAAATAATTTATAATTTAAGAAATAAAAATAATAACCGGTCATGTGTACTATCTGATCGGCTACTTGTTGACGCACAACATTCTGTAAATACCTAAATTTACCTATGGGAAACTAAATAAAGCATATTTAGGTTGCTTCCTGAGCCAGTTGTTTCTACTGAGAAAGAAATAAGAAAAATGATTTCCAACAATTTCACTAATTCCAGTTATTGCGCACTAGTTTTTCTTGTTCTAGACTCCAGTAGAACTTCCTCCCTGTAAAGGACAACATCTTGTTGCGGAGCCAATGTGTCCATTATGGACAGGTGTCTTCACAGTGGAAAGTAACTAAATAGTAAAAATGGTCATTTTGGTGTTGAAAACTGTCCTTTGTATGGGGGTGCCCTCAATAGGGACTATCCTCTCATGGAGTATGTTCTACTGAAGTCTCAGATAGAGAGCTATAACATTATCCTAGTTATAGTGTGCTTTGACCAAGACCCCAGAATACCCTCTCTATAGCCAAGATTCTAAAATCTCATCTCTCTCTCATTCACTCAACAAATATTTCTATCAAAATTCGATCCAATGTTGAACACCAGTCTTAATGGAATCCAACTATTATAATCTGAAAATGGTTTGACCTGGATTTGAAAAAAAAAAAAAAGGCTGAATTATTGTAAAAGTCAAATGATTGTTTATTGTACTCCATTAGTACTCTACTATTAGTACTCTACAAAATTCCACCTCTGGAGTTTAAGCATTTTCAGCTATGAAAGTAACCCATGGCTGCTCAGAATGAAGGACTTCAGAAACTAGCTGATGACTATCGCCAAGCCCAGGATGAGCTGGACATCCTGCGGAACAACATGGAAAAAATGGTAGGTACACATCTGTTTTAGCCAGTTCAGTATTTTGTCTCTTTTTAAAAAAATAAAGATAGATTGTGTATGGGGAAATCTGTATACAATATTGTGCCATTCCAACTTCATTGCTAACAATTTTTAATTTCTCTTCTTATTTGTTGTAGCCTTGCTTCTACCAATCCTCTCAACCTTTCTTTGACAACTTTGGAGTAGACATGTGAGGTTTATGTTAGCTCAGAATGTCCCTTGGTGGGGTCATAAATACAGTAGAGTCTCCCATGAACTACCACCTTTATAAAGCATGAGTAAATTTCCATTTTAAGCCTACTATAATGAGTCTCCCATGAACAGCCAGTGACCACTAAAATTCAACTTTTTTGGTTTCTCATGAAAGATTTATAATTTATTAAATTTTGGATAAAGGAAGGGGGTATTATAACTTTTTTTTTATTCTTAACAAAATTAAACACCATTGACATCAACCGTACTTCAGCCAACAATAGCTTAAAGGAGAGACCTCAACAGTATTCTTTCTTTGTTCCTAAGACTGAAAAATTGCAGAATGCTTACTTTCAATTGAGAAGAGACAACACATTCCATCTCTAGAAAGTATTGATTCCACACTCCTCAAAATACTTCACCCAAAGATACAATACAGCTATACTAGACACAATGCTGGACCAGGCTACATCAAGGTTCTGGAATCCATCATGTTGACCTCTTGGAACAAGGGGGTCAAGGCCTACTTTGACAAAGCTGTCTGGAGAAATGTACATTCAATCAAATGTATTTACTACTTTGTGGCTGAAAGACAAGAAAGACTGATCTTTTCCTAACCACTCCTCTAATGTGCAGGCCCAGTATGAAACCATCATAGAGTCCTACAAGAAGAAGTTTGGTGAGTTGTCTCCCTCCCATGTGCCTGCATGTGCTGATGTGAGCTGGTGTTCCAGAGGAGTCCGGGGATGTGAAGAAGATGCTCAAGGTTCTAGAGGAGAAGAACACGGCCTATGTTCAGCAGAACTTTGAGCTGGAGGAGGTCAGTGACACTTGGTTACAGAAGTGGTGTGTTGGCAGGACAAAGTTGGCAAATATTTGTTGCTTATTACCATTGTACTCTATACAGTAAAACCTCACTATAGCAAACTCCAATGGAACAGAATTTTTAGTTATCTATAGCCATGGTTCAGTCAAACCTCTTTAATTCAATACCCCAAGGTGCTTCCAGGTTGAATTAAAGTAGGTAACTTGGTTGGGTGGTTGAATTAGAGTCAGTTGAATTTAAGAGTTTATTTATACTTTATTATAAAATTGTGTTATTTTAGAATTGGTCATGTTACTCTGTAGCCTGACTTTGTATATATTCTTTTTAATTCCCACTGCCTGAAAATTAGGCAACTTTAAGATGCTGGACGTCAATAAGTGCTGATGATTAAAAAAGAATCTGAAGCACACGTACTGTGGCAGTCTGATTTAGCTTCAGATGAGATTGTTCTTAACATGGAGAACAAACAACTTTTTGATCCTTGCTAACCCTGACATGGATACAGTTGAAGCTGATAATTAGCAGTGCCTACTTTTAATGGTGGGTCATAATTTCACCCAGTATCATCATTGAATTTTGGTGGCTTTTTATAGGTCTAGCCCCGACTTGCACCACAGATTCTGTTGGGGGGGGGTCGGTAGAAGGATGGTCTAAACTGTTGGTTTTCAACCGCTGCGACCCGGGTTCAATTCCCGCATTGGGCAACTTTTTTTCTGATTTGATAAAAAAAAATGCTCCAATGGCCTTGATTCTTGCAAAAGTCTAACCCCTCCAGCGAGTGCAAGTAACCAAACAGGGCTCTAGCACATTTGTAAGTGCAAAGTCGAACTGCTTTTCACATGTGTAGACATGTGGTGCACCTACAGTAAAAGCAGTCGTCTTCTTCTACCCACCATGATTATCATGCCTGTACCACATGTACTAGGGATAAACAAAAAAAAAACACATTCTGTTAAAGACTGGAGGGCTGTTGATCCGGGTCAGATTATAAGATATTCACCTCTCATCACCCTAACTGATGCCCATTCCTCTAACTGCCATTTGGGAACCTGTATGGTAAGACTTAGCTCTCCTCTAGTTCTTGTGTGCTTTGTTGTTGTTGTTAGTGTCCATCACGTTGAAACCAAAAGACCATATAAAGTGTCCCGATGAAAGAATTGATTCCTGATCAGCGTGAATGTGTTTTTCTCATCTGGCGGCATTAAACTTGTACATACATCATGTGATATTGGAATTAACATCTGTGAATTGTATATACAATTATATCTCTATATATATTTTATATCTCCCCTCAAGAACCTTCCCCAAGGATTCCTCTAAATTGCCGGAGGATATATCGCACAAGCAGAACACCCCAATATAATTCATTATTACAGGATTGTAGATTTTTATCAATTACAAAAAAAAAATAATCGTAAGAAGACACACACACAACTCTTTTATTTACTTGATTAAAGGAATCTTTCAGGCAAGCCCTTCTTCAGCTAAATAAAATTAAAAAGGTTTTAGTTAGCTGAAGAAGAGCTTGCTTGAAAGCTTCCTTTAATCAAGTAAATAAAAAGAGTTGCGCAGGATCTTATTATTTTTGTAATCAGTTAAATATAATAGTGAGCTGGTAGGCAGTGGGAACCAGTGGGAGGGTTCACCACTGATGAGCCAGGTCCTCTCAATATGTTTCCATGTCAGTAAGGATAGTAGGAAGTTTATATAGGAAGTGGTGGTGGTGCAGGAGGTGAAGAGGCTGGGCGGACTGCGGGCCCAGGTGGAGGTCTACAAGAAACAAGCCCAGGAGCTCCAGGCCAAGTATGACGAGGAGACCAGGAGGGCAGACCGGGCCCAGGTGGAAATCTCCCGCTTCTCAGAGAAGCTGGCCGCTCTGCAAAAGGATAAAGATGTTTGTATTCTTCATTTCTACTTTGCATATTGTTCACATTTCTACTTTGCATATTGTTCACATTTCTACAATATCCTCAAACTTGAAACCCCCACTTCTCTCCAAATTCTGGCAGTTGTGCATCTCCTTCTTAGTATAACTAATAACAATATTAGTCTTCTTGATTGACATTTGTCCATAGCATGTTTAATTTTGACAGATGGAACAAAATTAAACCTGATATATATATATGCAACTTTTTTTGTTATGCAACTTTTTAATAATCTTGGATATTTTATAGATTTGTCCCCCAATTATTTAAATTCTAGCAGTTGTAGTACGGTTGTTGATATAACTAAGACTACACAATTATTTTTTCCTGATATTTGTCCAAATAAGGTGAAATTTGACAAGAAAGCAAAATTAAATCTGTATTATTTTTAACAGAGCCAAACAAGGCAACTTTTTAATCTTCTCAGATATCTTATAGACTGATCAACAAAATTTGTCAAAACACCAGCTTTATATTAATCAATTTGGTGGATCAAGCTTTGTGGTAGTTTGAAATGTCTTCTTCAAGTCTTGGATTATATTATTCAGTAGAGAGTCATCCATGAAGGACTTATCCCATAAGCAATCATCACCTCCCTGAGAATTGGCAAAACCACTGGGAGGGTTCACATCTGATGAGCTGGGCCCTCCCAATATATTTTTCATTGCAGTAAGGACAGTAGAGGTATGTTTTTGTGTATAAGGGAAACATTTGTGATTAAATGACTTCATTTCCTATACCAGGTCTATTAGTATGAAACGCAAAAATTTTCAGTGAATTCAAAATATCACCAATTCCATACAACAAAATTTTTTTTATTCAAAGTAATTGCCCTGATTAGCTATACACTCGGACCACCTTTCAGGCAATTTTCGAATTCCTTGCCTGAAAAATTCTATTCCTTTTGAGTCGAACCAGTCAACAAGCCATTTTCGGAGTATGTCTGAGTTCGAAAATTCCTGGTTTTTTAGGGCGTGTCCTAAAGATGTGAAAAGGTGGTAGTCCGACGGCGCTAAGTCTGGTGAGTACGGCGGGTGGGGTAAGAGTTCCCAGCCCAAGTCTTTTATGGTGTTTTTGACCACTGTAGCGTTGTGGGCTGGAGCGTTGTCATGCTGCAGTATCAGCTTGTTGTGCTTTTCACGCAATTTCGGTCTTATTTCATTCAATGCCTCTCTCAAACTGTGCATTTGTTGTTCGTAGCGACTAGTATTGACCGTTTCGCCAGGTTTCAGGAGCTTGAAATATACTACGCCAGTCTGGTCCCACCATACGCAAAGCATTGCCTTTTTTCCTAAGCGATTGGGTCTAGGCTTCTGTTTTGGAAATTGGCCGAGCAGGCCCCACGACTTTTGGCGCATAGGATTGCTGAAGTGGATCGATTTCTCATCAGAAGTTACGATTCGGTGCAAAAATGACTTCTTTTCATGCCTGGCGAGCAGCCCTTCGCAGGTTACCAGACGCCGTTCTTGCTGCCTTTCGCTCAACTCGTGGGGGACCCATCTGGAAAGCTTTTGGGTCATTCTGAGGCTGTTTAAACGTAGGGCAACAGCACCTTGAGACACCTGGAGCTGTTTCGCGAGTTTCTCCTGCGTTTGGGTACTGTCCTCATCCAACAAAGCTTGCTGTTCAGCGTCCTCGAACTTTAGGTGCGGTTTTCCACGTGGTTCATTATCAAGTTCGAAATCGCCACTTTGGAATTTTTTGAACCACCTGTAACACTGCGATTTGCTCAGAGCGTGGTCGCCGTGAACTTCCTCGAACATTCGGTGGGCTTCAGTGGCACTTTTCTTCCAGTTGAAGGCGAACAACAAAACTTCCCGCAAATGGGCACTTTTTGGCTCGAAAATCACCATTTTCCACGGGCTCCAGAAAATTTCCACGATTTGAATTTTTCTAAAACTCCACGCATGCTGATGCCACGTGAGTCAAAAAACAAAATGCCTTCAAAAGCGCCACCGTCGGCTCAAATAAAGTTGCACAGCGCCCTCTGGCAGCCATTTTCGCGTTTCATACTAATAGACCTGGTATATAAATACATGCTATTGCTTTGCATTAATGTCATCATTTGGTGTTAACAGTCAACAAATTGTAAAAGAAATAGATAGTGTTAAACCCATTTTCAATATTTTATCTAGAAGAACTAAATATATATATTATAAAGGACTGCGGCGTATGATTATAAAGTAATACTTAAAGTTGCACCGCATAAGTTTCTTTTCTGTGATAAATCAATATTTATTTCAAAGAGAAATATCTACTATTTCTAACTTTTTTGGATGACGTATGAAAGGGTGAAAATATGAAGAGTGATGGTCTATATATGATTGGATGACATATGGAAGGGTGAAAATATGAAGAGTAATGGCGAACGGAAAAATAAAAGTGTCCAGGGGCGGGAATGGGCTATTAATATTTTTCTTAACAGCATGTAAAGATAAATGGTATGATACTTTTATGTATAATTGATAATTTTTTCTTCATTTATATACAAAATCACAATATAAAGTATATACATTTAAATAGGTCACATAAAGTAAAAAACACTTGGTATGTTTGGGTTGAAAGAATACATCACATAACTTGGACTGACATGACAGTCTCCAATGAGAGGCCACCTCCTTGGAGGTTGCCATGTTTTTTTGAGTGGTCTTTCCATGAGAAACTATTGTATGTGATTCTCATGAACAGAGTGGCTTTCATGAGATTTCAGCATTTTGGAAGTTTCTAAATATAACAAAGATGTTGTCAATTATAGGGCAATAACACACCATGCTTTCTTGCTTAAATGTTCACTTTTCATAAAGATCTTGTTAGCAGTTGCAGGGCATTCTTTAGGTGTGTGTCTCCTAAATACCTAACAGAATGGTATTGTTGTTTGCAGAGGTTGTTAGCGGAACGGGATTCCCTCAAAGAGACAATAGAAGAACTGAGGTGTGATAAAATACAGAATGGTACGTACCAGACCCCTCTCTTATTACAATTTACATTTTGTTTTTTTTTTAATAAGATTCTCTGGTGGATGGAAATAGGTTCAGCTCTTACAACTTGGGGTTTTGCATAGTTAAATAATTGCAGTAGAACCTACCTTTAGAGGACACCTCTCCACAAAGGACAGTTTTCATTTGCAAAATAACCATTTTTACTATTTAGAAACACTCCGGTAAGAGGACACCTCTCCCTAAAGGACACTTTGACTCTGCAATTAGGTGTCCTTTACAGGGAGGTTCTATTGTACTATATTATATAGTTGGAATATGTGTGTTTCTAAGCTGTGTGTTCTCTAAATATGTTGAAATTTGGATTTTCAACTCTTTTATTTATTTTTCAAACTTTTTGCTGCACAGCATGGTTTGGACATTACTGTTGAAGAGATGTTCGAGGAGTTTGTTGTGTATGTCAGTGGTCATATAATTTACTTTATTGAAAAACCTAAAATTGTATATATATATTTTTAATATATAGCTAAAGAACACACAGGGGATAGCTTTATCCAATCATTTAAGGGTTTTTATTACCTTAAGAGAGAAAGTAGCTGTGCCTATATACTTGTTTTGATTGGTGTGACAAGACCTGTCTTTAACCCTCAAAAATCTGAAACCTGTCTTTTTACTACTGATAAGAAACTATACAAAATAAGGCCAAAAATTATTCTGAAAGAACAACAATTACAATATAATAAACATCCTAAATATCTTGGCTACACCCTGGATCCAGAAATTAACTCCAGTAAACATATTGAAGAAGTTATTAGAAAAGGAAGAGACCGACTAAAAATCCTGAAATATATTTCAGGAAGAGAGTGGGGAGCCGATGCAGCCACACTAAAATTAACTTACACATCTCTAATTAGACCTATCCTGGAATATGGATATCAAATCTATGGTACAGCATCTGAAACAAATCTAAAATCACTGGAAAGGATACAACTAAGTGCAGCTAGAATTATTACAGGTCTTCGAAATACCTGCCCTAACGATATTGTACTTTACGAGGCGGACATTATGCCAAAATATATAAACAAAATCAAGAGTTATGGAAACAAACACAGAACTTCCAATTACATACTTAATTGGGAATCCAATCTAAGACTCAAAAAAGAAGGCCCTCTCCACCTGGCCAAAAGAAATGGATTTTTAAAATATAAAGTAGAAAAAAATTATTTAGCAGAAAAAATTTCTCCATGCGAACCACTACAAAATGTTATTTTTAATGCCTCTTTAAATGAACCCACCAACAAACAATGCCAAAATCCAGAATACTTAAAACAATTATCATTAGAAATAATTAATAACATTCCTAAAAATGCAATAACTATTTATACCGATGGTAGCAGAGACGAGCTAGGACACACTGGCAGTGGCTGTCTCATCAAAACCACAAATAGCATTGAGAAAATGAACAGAAGAAACCCAGATTTTTGCTCAGTCTTCAGATCAGAACTTATAGCCATCTATGAAGCCTTAAAATCCATCAGAAATACTAATTATCAAGATATCTGGATTCTTACTGATAGTAGAAGTGCCATACAACACTTGAGTCACACAGGGGAACTCAGAGACAAAGTAAACAGGAACATAATTGGCTATCTCCAAAAACTCTCAAAAACCTCAAAAATTCACCTTCAATGGATACCCTCGCATGTTGGAATTGAAGGCAATGAAGCTGCTGATGTGCTAGCGAAAAAAGGCACAAAAGAACCCTTGCCACAGAAAAATAAACTTACTTTTAAAGAAATAGAAACAGTAGTCAAAACAAAAATAAACAAGAACTGGAGGATCCCACCTATGCACAGTTGGTACAGTGGAGTGAACCCAGGAGGAGCTCTGAACATCAGAAATAGACAGCATCAAACAACACTAACAAGATTTAGAACAGGCCATCTCAAGCCATTGAAGATAGAAAATAATAACAAAATCTACCCCACTTGCCCAAAATGTAGCTTGGCACCTGCAGCTCCAGATCACATTTTGGCTTGCATTAGATGCACTAAACAGGACCTTTGGGAGAGGCCGCTGCTCATCATAAAACAGCTCGAGGAGCATGAACTCATGGAATTCGTGTAATCTTTACACAAGGGGATAAGAAACAACAACAACAACAGACCTGTCTTCCATATAGCAGTATGATTGCTTGTAGGATTTCTACTGGATCCTCTAAAGTAGTTTCTGAGTTTTGTTGAATAAATCAAAGATTCACACACATACATTTTGGGATGTTTCTTTATCAGTTTTTATTACATGGATTCAACCTTTCTGGATTATCAGCTCTTTGACGGGAGTAACATAATTATTGTGGTACTCCCGTTGAAAGGCTGATAATTCTTAAATCTTGAGTCCATGTAATAAAAGCTGACCTTTACCTTGTGTGTTTGCCTAATGTTTAGCTGATAAAAAATTCATCCCTCCAGATATGTGAATCTTTGATTTGTTGTTGTTTCTTATCCCCTTGTGTAAAGATTACATGAATTCTATGAGTTCAGGAATGGGATGTAGGGGTGAAGCTTTCATTGATCATGGCACTATGCCACACTTGAAAAATCTTTGATTTATTTAATTGAGCCCCCAGGGAATTAATATCTGTTAAGTTTATTGTTAAACTTATCGCCACACCTTTGACAACTTATCACCACACCGTTTGTATTCTGTGCCTGCTCATTGGATGGTAGCTATCATTATTACCTTTTCATTGATGGTCTCTGGCAGTAGTGTAACATTGTTCCATTCCATTAGTGGCTATTGTTGGCCTTGCTGAGTTATTACATCTGTAGAATCAACATCTGTAGAGGGCAACAACAAACTTATAGTTTCCCAATGTAGTTAAGGAATCCCTATTATGTCTGTGTTGTAACCTGACAACAGCCCTCTGGAAACATAAGGTAACAAGACCAAATTTAAATTAATGAAATGTTTGTGAGACCATCAACAAACAAAATTATTCAAAGTGCTTTTGTCTGACTATGGTAATAATGCTTTTACTCTGAGAAAAAATATTTAATCAATTTGGATTTGGTCTTTTTACCGTAGGTTTGTAATCCAAATTGTACCTTATCAACAGACGTCTGTTATATATGTGTACAGAGCCCAACAATATGGCTTGGGAGTCTTCCGAGATGTTGGGCATCCTACCGCCACCAATCAGGTACAAGGGGACTTTCTTTCTATCATGGTTGTCATATATGTTTACTCTTTCTATTTTTTTGCTTATCCCTAGTACACGTGGTACAGGCCATGATAATCATGGTGGGTAGAAGTAGGCGACTGCTTTTACTGTAAGTGCCCCACATGTCTACACATGTGAAAAGCAGTTCGATTTTGCACTTACAAATGTGCCAGAGCCCCGTTTGGTTACTTGCACTTGCTGGTGGGGTTGGACTTTCTATGAAATATTATAGTAAGCTCTAAATGACTCAGGAAACAAATTTGTCAACAATTTATACTTAAACATATACCCCATTATCACATATAATAAAGCGTCTGTTCGTTGAAGCCGAATAGGATTGGTCCATTCTGTGTGACGTGTTCAAACCTGATTGGCTTGGCCGCCCCATCCCCCACTTAAGCGACGTGGCCGGCTGTAGGTCTGTTTGGTTATTGTTTTCTTCCTTTATTTTATACGACAATATTTCGTATACATATTACATTTAGTCCCGGAATTATTCAGGTAACTTCAAAATTATATTTAAACATTTAAAAATAACGCAGTTAGCAAAAATACGCATTTAGCTCGACGTTAGCGACACGCTCGGCCATTGATTGAAATAAAACAAAATAATTTGATATATAAATATTCGTAATTTACACTAGCCACATCAGCCACATATTTGATAATATTCATAATTTACACTTTAAATACTTTTCATACTTTCCTTCTCTTTTCTAATTTTTATAGTCTAAATATTTAAATGCGTACTTTTAACGACGACATTTTTCATTTTAGTAAATCATTTTACACTTTAATAACATTTTTAATTTTTCATTTTTATTTTGTTAAGGTCATTTTTCATATTTTTTATATTTTAAGATTATGTATGTATGTTTGTTCCCTAACTACTCTCTTAATTACTCTCTTTAATTACGCCAGAAATTGGCTATTTTAATATTGCTTATATTAAATATGCCTATGCGTATTTTGTATTTTATTAAATATTAATTTTTACAAACATATATATTTATATTCTTTATTCGATATTTAGTTAATATTCATTTTGATATTTAGTTAATATTCATTTTGATATTTAGTGAATATTCAAAATAGACGCTCAAAATAAAATAGAATAAAATTTCAATATATATCGAAAATTGATCTATGTCACATTGTTATATTATATAGTGTTATATTATAGTGTAACGTTTTTTTTTTTTTTTGCATTTTTACACTATACATTTTTACACTATACTATAGGGGGTCGGTGGAAGGCTGGTAAACCGTTTGGTCTTCGACCACTATGACCCGGGTTCGATTCCCGCATTGGACACTTTTTTCTGTTTAAAAAAAAAAAAAAAATGCTCCAATGGCCCTCGATTCTTGCAAAAGTCCAACCCCACCAGCGAGTGCAAGTAACCAAACGGGGCTCTGGCATATTTGTAAGTGCGAAGTCGAACTGCTTTACACATGTGTAGACATGTGGTGCACTTACAGTAAAAAGCCGTCGCTAACTACCCACCATGATTATCATGGCCTGTACCACGTGTACTAGGGATAAGCAAAAAAAAACACTATACTATAAAATGTTGATATTATGCCGTGAGAGTACAACTGAGAGTACACACTAAATAAAATAGTAAGAATAATATAATTATATAATTATAATATAATAATATAATATAATATATAAATTATAAATATAATATATAATTATAAATGCAATATATTAAAATATTAGAATGTTAACAAAACTAAAACAGTACTCTAAAATAATGTTATTTCCAATTAAGGTTTTTTAATAACGAAAACATATTGATGTTAGAGTTTCAAAGAAAATCTAAAAATGAAAATGTTAAAGTAAAAAATTAAATTGTGCTGTCTTATATTATTGATTTTTATTGTTGTCTCTTATAAATGTCTTAAAGTTGCAAAACCTATATATAAAGAAAAAAGAATGACCGTTTCTCTTTATTATATTAATTAATATAATATAGCTCAATTGTTTTTGACTTATAACTTAATATTCGATATTTATCATCATATTTGGTTTGTTTGGTAACAAAAAAACTGCGAATATATTTTTTTTATCTCTGGCTCACTGTTCTTTTTAAATTATAATAACAATTTTGATGTCGATTTGAAAAATTATAAAATATAAAATATCATTTTAACTAATATTTATATATATATATATATTTGAAGTATATATAATTAATATGATGAATATTTTTTTATTAAATGAATAGATTCATATGATTGTATTCACGTTTTGAAAAATATTAATGCGTAAATTTTTATAAATTACATTAATCAAAAAACAGAAACAAATTTCTAATAATTATTTCGAAAAATCGTATTATACAAACTGAGGTAGTAGCGATTTCTTACTTTTTTATTTAAAATTTATTCGGTGAATATTTGAGGAATAATATTTTTTAAATAATTTTCTTTTCTTAATTTAGCTTGATTATTTTATTTTTATAAACAATGTCTCCTAAAAGAGCCCTTTCTATTGTTGAGGCCATCGAAGCAAAGCAACGTCGTATTGAACAGCAGCGACAAAGACGTTTAAATTCACCCTAAGAGAACGGCATAATGAACAACAACGGCAATACCGAATGAATATGAGCGAAAATCAAAGAGCCCTTCAAAGGGAAAACAGTAGGCTGATGATGCAAAGAATTCGACAGGGAGATAATCTACCTTTGCCAACAGGGACATGTTTCGAGGAAGATCAAATTCCCCAGCACTTTTGTGGCCAACTTGATCAAGTTTGCCCAAAATGTAGAGCAAAGTATTTCGAATTGGAACAAACGACATACAGTAAAACTTTTCATAAATGCTGTTCCAAAGGAAAAGTCGAACTTGAACCGATTCAAACCTCTCAATCCACCTGCTCTAGCCGATCCCGTCCTTGGACGGGCTTTTCTACTAGTACATTTATAATTGATGGAAATTTTCCAGGAGGAAATTGATCTATAAAAGTAAAGGTAATCTCTCCCGTTAAAATAAATGTCAAAATAGAGGCCACCAATTAACTGTCTCTGTAAATTAACGGCCCCGGTGACACATCATCAGCTTTGTGAAACTGAGAAGCATCCATCTGGATCTCATGAAATAATGTCCGCCCTGGGCTGAAGAGAGCCATTAGCCTGATACCATGGTCTCCAGATGGCTGCTTATCAGTTTGCTAAAACTGTTTGCCACCGACCTGAGGCTGCTAGTTTGTAGCAACGGTCAATAGATGGCGTCTAGCTTTGATGTTTTTTTATGAGAGAGGCGACCTTTGCTTTTAGATATATAATTGCACATATGCCTAACTAATAACCATTCTCCTAATTCTATTGTCAAATGCTCCACCTCCCATTGTTGGAGTTAGATTGTGTAAATGGTTGTTTACATGACCTAGCTAAATGGTGAAAGGTTTCAGTATACACCTGCCAGCTAACTCTTGCTGCTTGGGTTCAGGGAACAACTAGTGCGGCTGCAGCATGAGAACAAGATGTTGCGGCTCAGACAGGAGGAAGGAGGGGGGGAGCAAGTGGCGGTGCTGCGCAGCCTCCTGGATGACTCGGAGCGCAGGCGCAATGAGCTGGAGAGTGAGAACAGGCAGGCCAACCGTCGCCTGCTGGAGCTGGAGGGGCAGCTGGAGGATCTTGACGACATGCCTATCTCCCATGGTGCAGATCTGCGCGAGGCCCGCGCTATGATTGACAGCTTAGAGAGCCAGCTTCAGGCTTCTGGTGAGTTCTTACCTCTCCTCGGTACTGTGACACCCAGTGTTATTCAGTGTCGTGGTGTAACCCACCCTGCTGGTATATTGTGTCTAAATTTGAATATGCACATATTAAACTATAACTAAGGTGTTTTGAATGATGGTGTGAGTTACAGGAAAACTCCTCTTTATAGTAAACCCCAATAAGAACGAACCTTTGATTCACTATAGCTACGGTTTGGTTATTTTTCTCTAATTTTTCAAATATTTCAGATTGCATAATGAAAGGACAGTTATACACAGAGAAAGTAGGCTACCTCTTAATAATGGTCACTTTGTTTTAATTCCCTAAATTGAACAATTTCCATACATCAATGCTGAGAGAGAGAATATCAAATATGTCTTCTGATGATGGTTCTTCTTAGCATTCATGTACCTTTATGTCTAATCAAGACAAGACCTAGACACAGCTTTATTAATTATATATTAAAAGATATAAAAAAACTTTATGATGTTACACTCTATAATACAAAGTTTACTTAAAAAGTCTCTAATACTTTGTTGCTTGAAGGCACTCTTCAATCATTGGCTTTCAAATGAGTTAATAAGTACTTGTATTTTTCCTTTATTTCCAGTTTTCACATATTCTTCTGAAAACTATATTTTGTTTTGAACCTGTCATGTAAACCATTGCTGGCTTCACCTTTTGTTGCATCATGCTCCCATTTATTTGGATGTGTTTTCTTAGGTTAAACTAGCTCGATACATTTCTCTGAAAGGGGATGCTAACACATACAGCCTTGACATAAGTTGGGGTTGATTCCTTTTGTTACAATTTTTCATAGCCTTCTATTTTTATTTCTTATAGAAGAAATGTTACATTTTCATATTTTTTACTTGTTCCAAAGTTTTTCCTTTGTTATTTCACTTTGAAAAGCTTTGATAACAGCATTTTTTTCTAGTGGTATTTTGTTAAAAACACCTTTTCTTTGCTTTTTTAACTTTATTTTAAGCCATTTTCTTTTTTTTTTTTTTTAAATCTCAAAGTTCGTTATAACCATGTTATTTTCAATGGTGGGAATTGTGAATTGGGGAGATTACCTTAGTTAGTTTATAAGGGAAGGTTCACTCTATTCTCGGTTCATCTTAGCGAGGTTTTAGTTTAATTTGATTTGGATTTGAAAAACAGTTGAATTATAGGTTATATTATTATCTGCTCTTAGATTTAAACAAAAAGCCAAACTGATCCTTTAGCTGAGACACGCACTTAGGTCAATTCCTTTATCTAAGCCTGGTTTTTAAAAAGCATACTAAGGAATTGTCTCTCTTATAATAATATTCTTTCTCCACAGTGTAGGGGCTCTTTATTCTGACTATTTATCTCTCTTCTGGTCCATCATTCTCTGATCAATTTGATCCTCTTACCTCTCCTTTTTCTAAACACAGACAGTAATATTTAATTTAGCGCCTCTCTTCATTGATGACACATCAAATTTATCTGTGCAATATGTCAATCCAAAACAAAAGAAAAATGTGAATTAAGAAAGTGTATGGTTGGTCAATGTTCTGTTAACCCAGCATGTTGTCTGCACTCACCGCCGCGTTGACCCGGCCAATTGATAGATAGACCTGATTCTTGTGTAGCCTTGCGTAAAAGAAACAAAGCGGTTCAAACGGTGCTCTTCGACAGCAAGCTTTCTCCGCAGGAGCTCAAGAAGGGTAAGATTGTCTGCCCCGCTCATCTTACTTTTGTTATTTACCAAATCCAAAAAATAAGGCTTTAGCTTGGCATCTATACACAATAAATGATCACAGGACATAATAATCTCAATACAAAAGAAACAAAGATACTAGGTTATGAGAAAAATTACCTCTCAAGAGACAATTTAAATAAGCCTTTTTCATTCAAAAGAAATGGGCTACAATTATCAGAATGGAAGAAAGGAAATAGCAATGATATTTTCACTTATGTTTTGGATTATATTTAAAAGAAGAAAAAAAAAAAATTTTCCACTCCTAATTTTAAGGATATTTTTAAGTTTTTAAAAAACTATCTTATCTGCTATCTCTTGTTTACACACTTGATAACAGTTACTATTTAAAACATGCAGCGATATTTTTTCTCATTCAGTACTTTTGTCTGATGATGATAACAACAGTTACCGAAATGTCACACACTATTTATTTGGATTTGGTCTTGTTACTTTGTGTTAAATACAAGAAATGAAACTGTTTGGGGAGGAGAGGTGACTCTTTAACCCCAAATTAAATAAATAACTTTCTACTGTCTTTACTGCAATGGGAAAATATTGGGAGGGCCTGGCTCATCAGTGGTGAACCCTCCCAGCAGTGTCACCAGCTTAATCAACCATATTGCTCTAATATTGTATTGGTAAATGAATTTTGGAAAAAAAAAGAGAAAAAAGTGTTAAATTGGTTTCATTTCTTAGTAATTCCAAGCTACATAGAGTTAAAACTTTGTGGTCATCAAAGATTGGCACATTTTGTTTTTTCCTCATTCCAAGACAGCTGTCACTGCACCAAGAAATCCAGGAAGGAAGACAGGATGTGGGTTGATCAATTATGGGTTACCGCAATATTATGAAATTTTTGGAAACCAAATTTTGCAAGAGAATCATAGTTACAGATTGGATTGATTTGAAAATAGGACCCTTTTATCAACCCTTTTTTGATTCTAGCATTTCATTGGCGTTCCATATCACTTCTTTTCAAGGAGGAATTTCTTGTAGTTGTGTGGAACTTCCACTTCACTCCATGTTGTCACACTTAGTTATATAGACACAATAAATCTTCACAACTCCACTCTCTACATCAACATTGCTATGCTACTAGATTGATTTTAAGCCTATTTTTCTTTTTATCCAACGTGTTGATATTCGTGAGGGTAAACTTTTTTTTCTTTTCTGCTTATCCCTAGTACACATGGTACAGGCCATTATAATCATGGTGGGTAAAGGTAGGCGACTGCTTTTACTGTTAGTGCACCACATGTCTACACATGAGAAAAGCAGTTCAACTTTGCACTTACAAATGTGCCAGAGCCCCGCTTGGTTACTTGCACTCGCTGGTGGGGTTGGACTTTTGCAAGAATTGAGGGTCATTGTAGAATTTTTTTTTTTTTTAATCAGAAAAAAAAAAAAGCGCCCAATGCGGGAATCGAACCCAGGTCGTAGCAGTCGAAAACCAACGGTTTAGACCATCCTTCCACCAACCCCCTGAGGGTAAACTACATGTACACTCATAGACAAAACTTAAGGAAGTTATACCTTTCATCATGTATATCTGTATTCAAATAATAACTTTGAAAGATATTCTATACACAGTGACCTTTATTGAAGACACATGAGATAATCAAGTGTGAACTAAATTGTCTCCTTCAAAAAATATATATGAACAGTGATGTCAAAGATTTTCTATTTCCTTAAGTTTTGTCCATGAGTGTATTTGGTCAGCTCTCTCTTTGAAATTTTTTTTTTTTTCAAAAACTTCTCTTTTTATATGAAAAAACATCACTAAAGTGCAAGTACAACCTGCACACTTGCTGACAAGACCCAACAGCCTGAAACACTTACGTTGAAAGGGGGCCAATATTCTGATAAATAAAGATCAACAATTAGATCATTTTTTTATTCAAATATCTATTGCACACAAACCATAGCAACTTTTCTTAATTCTCATATTTGTTCTTCTACTTTCTCTTATCAATTTGCTTATTTCAAGTATAGTTCCAGGCCAAGATAAACCTGGTGAGTAAATAGTTGCAATTATAAATATTGTTCTACATCATTGAATAGAGCTGTTCTCAGCTAGTCACAAGGTAGTTAGCATTCTGTGGGACTGCAAGTAGTGAGTCCAAGTTGTGTGCACAGTGGAGAAATGTTTCCAACAGCAGAATATGCTGGCCAAGAAGGATGAGTCCATGGCGGCCATGGAGGAACGCTACCGGAAGTACCTGGATAAGGCCAAAAATGTAAGTCCACCAAGATTCACCATGTGTCACTTTGGTATGGTTTGGGACATGAAACTATTTTTGCTCAATTTTTTCAAAAATTCTAATTGCAGTAGAAGCCTCTTCCTAAAGGATACCTAGTTGCATTGCCAAAATGACCTTAAGGACAGGTGCCCTCTTACCAGAGAGCAGCTTAATAGTATAAATGACAATTTTGGAAATGGAACCTGTTCTTTATATATAGAGGTGTCTTCTAGCAGGAGTGTCCTCTCATGGTGATTCTACTGTTTATAATTTGGTTTCCTCTCTTTGACATGCTGTTGTTCTGTCTAATAATTGTTTGGACCCTATGTGGAACTGTTGCCCCACTAGTGAAATGGTGCAGGTGATCACGTCGCTCAACACCAAGCAGCACTCCGGCATGGGGCCTGCCATCATGACCCTCAAGAACCAGCTGGCAGAGAAGGACAAGATCATCGAAGCCCTGGAGGTCAGTTGTGATATGCAGTCCTTCTCTCCAATTTTGTTTTAATTGCTCAATAAAATTATCCCTTGTTTCAATATCAAGATGGAAATATCATCACTAATATAATATTGCCCAAGTGTCAAGATCCCAGGTTTTTCCCTCCCTCGACGAGAATGGGTGCTTCTAAACCGCTTTAGGACAGGTCAGGGAAGGTGTGCAGAGCTGATGAAGTTATGGGGCTACACCAAAGATCCAAATTGTGCCTGCAACGTCCCACAATCAATGTCCCATATACTAGATGACTGCCCGCTGTACAAATTCAATGGAGGAATCTCCAATCTCCATTCTGTCACCCCGGAAGCCCTGAACTGGCTGAAGGCCTTGCCTCTCAGACTTTAATGACCGATATGTCCTCACTTCTTTTTTCTAGATTTAATTCATTTTGTCTCCTCTCTAATTGTAAATACGCTGCTGTATCACCTCAGAGGATTAAATAAATAAATATTGGAGATTTATTTTAGTGTTTTCTCCTGCAGAAAGGCTTTTGTGCTGAAGAGAGATTTATCAAATAAAAATGCTTTAAAAAGAAACTTATCCCCAAAAGCTTGATATTTCCACCTTGATAATCTTACATTATGTTTGAGTACAAACAAAAGTTTTATTTTTCCTCTATCCAATATTTCAGATGGACACCAATGCTTAATCACATCAATATGGTATTAGATTGGGGCCTGCAAAAATTAAAAAAAAAAGTATGTCCAGGTTTGATAAGGCACAATTTGGAATATAGATTACCTTGTGTTTATGACCAGGTTTGATACATTTTTCTGATGATGGTGACAGCATAGATGCTGGGTTGGTCCCTTGTTAACTTTCTTGTACAGTTAAACCTCTCTCTCTCTAATGGACAACACCTAGTTTCTTAGCTTAAGTGTCCTTTATTGAGCGGTGTCCTCTTACATGAGAGAACATGAATGAAAACTGTCCTTTGTATAGAGGTGACCTCTAGCGGAGGTGTCCTCTCATGGAGGTTCTACTGTAGTGATGTCTATTTGTAACCAGGTGAGAGATTAGAGGATTTCCCGGACACACATGTGCCCTGGCAGTTTGTGTCAATACTCCAGATGGAACATTAACTAGAGACACGGTTACTTAGAAGGGATCAAAGGAATATATCAGTGGATTTGTTCACATCCTTAGTTCAAACACACACTTTTTGATACCATCACTACTGCCTTGCCCTTGGTAGGTAAAATAACATAGAAGTGTGCCAGGGTCCTGTAATTGCACTATACTCGCGAACAAAACTTAAGGAAGTGGAAAGTCTTTGATGTCGCCTATTGTCTGTTTTATTTTTTTAAGGAGACAGAGAGACAATTTTGTTTACACTTGGTTATCTCATGTGTCTTCAATAAAGGTCATTGTGTATCAAATATATTCTAGAGTTATTGACTGAATCCCGATTTATATGCTAAAAGTACAACTTCCTTAAGTTTTGTTCATGAGTGTAGTTACAGGTGGAGATATGGACCTATGAAAGATTCAGGAGAACTGGGATGTTATCATAAATTTGCCTCCATGCAGGTATCAGCTTCAACCAATAAACTTGGAGATTATTTCTTTCCCATGTCCCCAATACAGTGAAACCTTGTTATAACAACAACTTGGTTTTATTGTTATCATAAACTTAAAAAACCTAACAATGACTTTAGAGCTATACAAACAGTTTAACCGCATAAGTTTCTTTTTATTTATGAAAAAATCACTTTTAATTTCAAAGAGAAATATTTAATATTTCTAACTTTTGGATGACGTATGAAAAGGTTGAATATATGAAGAGTGATGGTCTATATATGAATGGATGACGTATGGAAGGGTGAAAAATATGAAGAGTAATGGCGAGTAATAAAATTTTTCCGTTCGCCATTACTCTTCATATTTTTCACCCTTCCATACGTCATCCATTCATATATAGACCATCACTCTTCATATATTCAACCTTTTCATACGTCATCCAAAAGTTAGAAATATTAAATATTTCTCTTTGAAATTAAGTGATTTTTTCATAAATAAAAAGGAACTTATGCGGTTAAACTGTTTGTATAGCTTTATAATTATACGCCGCAGTCATTTATAAATGACTTTAGAATTAGGCAATTTTTTTAAAATCATAATTATAAAGTCCCAATTTTTAAGTCTCTATTATTTTAGCCATGGGGGGTTATATAAAAAAAAAAACGCATAAAAATCTTGATTCCAAGAGAAGTTGTTACAAACAATATTCAGCTGTATATTGTAAAACTTTAGGTAAATAAATTGTTTGTACTGATCAATGAATGAAATAAGTCTTGGATTGTAATATTTGCATTTTAAAACATAGAGGGGTTGAAGAAGATGTTTATCATCATCTGTGTGTCCAGGCTGAGGTGGAGAAGACCCGCACACTCACAGAGACAGAGGAGAGGCTCATCACCACAGCTTTCTTCAACCTGGTACATCCCTTACCTATGCTGAAGGAATTGGCTTCTTCTCCATTTTATGTTTCTCTGGAAATCTACTGCTGCACAATACTGGTACAGAGCAGGATGGACAAGTACTAATTCTGTCCTCCCAAGAGAACAACAGTACTTGATTTCCAAACTCAAATCTGCTCTTCTAAGAACAATGACTTTCCAGAATGGTTTCAAGGTTTTCCCCACTATGTAATAAGTGCAATTCTCAACTTGTAATTCCAAATCACATCATTGACTATATTGGCTCATCCATTGATAAGCTTTACTCATCCCCAGCAAACACCACCAAAAGTCTTAAGCTCTACCGGCTTGATACCTGATATGATTGAGTGGAGATAAGAAAAATATTTGTTTCTCAATTCAGGTTCAAGTAGGGTGCAAGATTGAGAGGATACTGAGGGTTAGGTTGTCCCCCTTTGGATATATCTTACTTTGTGCAGCACTGTGAATTTCTGCCAAAGTAAAATTTATTGACTTCCTGTTCACTTTGGCCAGTCCAGAGTTTAATTGTTCTCTAGAATGGGTGCTTATTATCATTTCTGTGTTTTGTGTAAGTTCTATCTCTATGCTATCAATATGAATACTATTCTAAAAAAAAGGTTTTGTTGAATTGGCTAAACAAGGAATCTATCCTTTCCATTCTTGGTTTTCCTTCATGGTTGTGGAATTGTACACACTCCAAATGATTATTCAGTATGACAATTAATATATATAGATTACTCAAACCTAGTGTTGCCCTTGAATCTTCTCTCATTCTTTGCTGATGTGAATTTGCTTTATCTTTTAGGATATGGAACGAAAAGAATTATCATATTCTGTGAACAGAACTAGAACTATCCTTGCTCCTAAAACTTTGTAAAGTTTTACCTTAATCTGACAAAAATTTTATTAACATTAATATATAGATGGAAAATTTGCCGGGAGGAAATTAATCCATAGAAGCATAGGGCGCCTCTCCTGTCAAATCGTTGACCGTCACCGCAACTAGCGGCCTCGGGTCGGTGACAAAGCCACAACACCAGCTTCGGCAAACTGAGAAGCGTCCACCTAGAGAGTCAATAGATGGCGTCAGGTTTTTGATGTTTATTTTGACAGGAGAGGCACCCTATGCTTCTATGGATTAATTTCCTCCTGGAAAATTTTCCATCTATATTCTAGCCATAGATTTGGCCCAGCCACCTTGTTAGCAAAACACCTCTTTGGATTATAGATCCCTCATTAGATCCCGTGTGGATCTCATGGAATAAAGTCCTCCCTAGACTGACGAGGGCCATCAGCCCGAAACCATGGTCTCTAGGTGGATGCTTCTCAGTTTGCTAAAGCTGGTGTTGTGGCTTTGTCACCGACCCGAGGCCACTAGTTGCGGCGACGGTCAATAGATGGCGTCAGTTTTTTGACGTTTATTTTGAGGGGAGAGGCGCTCTCTACTCTCTCTCTATGCTTCTAACATTAATATATATATATATATGTCTCATCATTATTATATATTGACTTTAAGTTCCTTAACAAATGAAGCTTAAGTTCCTGACATAGAATTAAAAAAAAATTCAATATCTCAATATTTGCTACACTAGACTGTTCAATTGCTTTATTGGACTATGCTCAAATAGAACATTCAAAAACACCATTTGAACATTGAGGTATTTGCAAAAAATTCATGCACGTACATACACATGCACATTACTTAATATATGTAGATTACTATTGCACACAACTCTTCTGTTGTTGAGGTTAGCTGAAGAGAAGTGTAAGCATTATTTTCCATTCTGATGACTGCCAGAAATACAGAAAAACATCACTACCAACCAACCAACCAACCTGTTTAGTCTTTTACTCTGTAATAGCATCAAATTGAGATGGAAAATGTTCTAAGGGAAAACAGTTCCCTGACCCATCAATCAGATAAGTACAGCAGGGCTGTTAGCTAGATGGATGCCATGTTGTGCAGGGCTCCCAGCTCCAGAGGAAAGCAGCTGAAGAGAGACTGAGCCACTCACCAGCCCCCGCCGGTCAGACCTTCCTGTCGAGACAGAGGCAAGCCTCCTCCCGCAGGGGCTTCAACCTGACAGAGGGTGCCACCAGGTGAGTCCAACCTATGGAGGGAGACTTTAACTCTCTCTATGGCTGGCCCACGTCAAGAGGCATCATAGAGAGAATGGGTGATACCATGTTGTAAAGTGCCTTGTTTTTCACAGCAGCAGGCCAACTTCAGGTAAATGTAAAGGTAATAAGACCAAATCTAAATGAATGTGTGAGGTTTCGGTAACAATGTTGTTACTATCCTCGGACAAAAGACTAAATGAGACTAAAACTAAGTTGTAGTCTTTTTATCTGAGGATGGTAATAACGCTGTTACCGAAACGTCACACATTATTTATTTAGATTTGGTATTATTACCTTTTAGTTCTAATATTTAATCCAAATTGTGCCTTATGATTCAGGGAAATGTCTAAATACCTTTAAGGTTATCCTATATGTTCATTTAGGTGGTGCACTTTTGTATCTTATTGTCCTAAACAAAGTTCCAGGTGAGATGTAATTCCTCTGTATAGATTAAGGTACAAGAACTGAGGTCTAGAGGTTCTGGGACCACTTAGATGGGAAATACTATTCAGTATACCTAACTTATCTGTGACTTTCTGGATTCCGTTAATACTCTGTGTGAGAAAAGCATTCTTTTGAGAGGAGAGCTACAATTGAAGGCATATATAAGAAAGGAAACTACATTTAGCACAATTTTTTCCAAATAACTTCCTCTCACTGTTCTTACTATGATGGAAGAATATTGAGAGGGTCTGACTCATCTATGCTGAACCTCTCTCCCAGCAGTTTTATAAGTCAGGTAGATTAAACTGGCCAAACCAGTAGGGGGTTCATCACTGATGAGCCAGGCTTCCCAATCCATCGCAGTAAGAACAGTAGGGATTTGTGCTAAAAGGAAATTGCACTAAGATAAGGCACAATTTGGATTATAGATCAGAACAATATAATAAGACCAAATCCAAATAAATAGTTTGTGGCGTTACGGTAACAGCCACCATACAGTGGCCATAATCAATTAAAACACTCATTCAGGCTTTTGTCTGATGTTGATTACCGAAATGTCACACACTATTTATTTATTTGGAATTGGTCTTATTACTTTATGTTTAAAATTGCACTATATACACTCATGGACAAAACTTGAGGAAATTATACCTTTCAACATGTATATTGAGATTCAGACAATAACTTTGAAAGGTATTTGATACACAGTGACTTTTATTGAAGACACATGATATAACCAAGTGTGAACAAATTTGCCTCTGTCTCATTAAAAAAAAATAGATGGCCGGAGACATCAAAGCCTTTCCACTTCCTAAGTTTTGTCCATACGTGTAGTTCCAAATAGGTACAATTGAAGAGGTACCATGTCTTGTCTCACCAATATGTGAACCTACAATCTCTACAGAGGCTACCAGTCAACTTTGTTGCAGACCACACTTTAGTGTTTAGTCAACTCAGAGTGTGCATAACATAGCCTGTGGCCAGTAGTATGATATCCTATTTCTCACATTGTAATTATATGTATACACCTCTACAAACCTATGTCCATAGGTTCCCTTAACACCCTTAAGCTGCCTTCCGTAGTAAATGCAGGGTATACGAGGTGTGTTCAAAAAGTATCGCGACTTTTGTGTTTTTCAAAAATTATTTATTTATTCATGAATACCTATTTTGTCCCCTTCAAAGTAATCCCCATGAGATATTATTCACTTGTGCCAACGGTTTTTCCAATCTTCGAAGCACTTCAAAAAATCATTTTTTAAAATCTTTTTCAGCTCCTCTTTCGATGCAGTCTTTATCTCGTCTAGCGTAGCGTAATGTCGTCCTTTCATGGGCCTCTTCAGTTTAGGGAACAAGAAAAAGTCACAGGGGGCCAGATCTGAGGAATACGGTGGCTGCGGCATCATTAGTGTGTTGTTTTTGGCCAAAAGGTCAAGCACAAGCAACGATGTGTGAGCAGGGGCGTTATCGTGGTGCAAAAGCCAATTTTTGTTCTTCCACAAATCCGGGCGTTTCTGGCGGATTGCTTCGCGCAAATTGCGCATAACGTGCAGGTAATATTCCTTATTGACCGTTCTACCCTGTGGCAAGAACTCATGATGCACCACGCCCCTGCAATCGAAGAAAACTGTCAGCAAAACTTTCACATTCGACCGAACTTGGCGCGCTTTTTTCGGTCTTGGTTCGGGCGGCAGCTTCCATTGAGATGATTGAGCTTTGGTTTCCACGTCATAACCATAAACCCACGCTTCGTCTCCAGTTATGACCCTCTGGAGCAAATTTGGGTCGTCGCGGACAGAGTCCAACATCTCATTAGCAATGTTCATGCGATGCTGTTTTTGGTCGCAATTGAGCAATTTTGGTACGAATTTCGCGGCGACCTGTCTCATGCCCAAATCATTGATAAAAATCGAATGGCACGAGCCAATCGATTTGTTTAGGTCCTCAGCAACTTCTAACGGTGATTCGACGATTGGCCAATATCATTTTCTCCACTTCATTAATTTTTTCGTCTGTTGTTGAAGTGCTCGGGCGTCTGACACGCTCTTCGTCGTTCACATCTTCTCGGCCTTCTGAGAACATTTTGTACCACTGATAAACGTTGCTTCGGTCCATGGTAGTTTATCCGTATGCCACAGTCAACATTCGGAATGTATCCGCGCACTTAATTTCGTTTTTCACACAAAATTTGATACAGGTTCTTTGATTCATTTTTTTAATAGGTAAAAATCGAAGACGATCCAAAACACCTGCAAGCAAAGCAGCTGTCAACAATTAAGTGAACATTCAAAATGGCCGAGCTTGTCGGCATAAGTGAGAGACATGAGTACCAACATAAAGCCATAAAAAGATCGAAATTCGAATATACGTAACCCGCGAAAATTCAAAATTTGCGATACTTTTTGAACACACCTCATATAAGAAAAACAATACACTAGTAGAGCAGTCTGGAGAATAACTTGGTGAAAATACTGAGAGGGTCCACCACTGATCAGCCAAGCCCGTTCTTCTAATAATTTCTATCATTGCAGTAAGGTGTCTGTAAAGAGAGAGAGAGAGAGAGAGAAATGATATTTGTCAATATATATCGTAAGAATCATAGATGCCAAAAATAATTGCAAAATTTATCTTATTTTCAAATGGGTATACCTATGGAACACAATCTCTTATGTTGTTAGATTGAACAACATGACAGCCACACATTTAATCAGCGCACTGTAACTTTGTCCACACACAAAGTCCAAAAAAAGAAAGAATTTGATTCTTGCTAGCCCCAAGTTAAATGGGAGCTGTTTGTTATTCTCTCACACACCTGGCAATCAAATGTTCACCCCTCTCTCTCATCTAAAACCTCTAATTTCTATTAAAAAAGTCTAACTTCCATCTTGTTGATGTTTACACCCAGATAATATTGACTCTATATTTAACTTAGCCTATTCAGATGTGTGTGGTTTTGACCAGCAGCGCATAGAGCACAAATATTTGTAATAACTAGGTACGCTAACACTTGAGATTGTATGTTGAGAGCACATTTAAGTTTAAAAATCCTGAGTTCAACTGACCTAGTTGATGGTCTTCAACAAGGGTCCCACTCCAGGAATACGGAGGAGCTGTGTCCTTACTCATGTTAGAGTGCAGCAAAGGCTTCCATGTTAGGAACAGCCTCGAACTACAGGCAAAGTCAGACTTTCACCAAAGTGTGCCTGGATCATGGTGCCATGATCAACGAAAGCTGCACCCCTATACCCCATTCCATGAGATCATGAACTCATGGGATTTGTGTATTCTTTACACAAGGGGATAAGAAACAACAACAAACAACAACATTTAAGTAAAATAATTATTTCAATAAGAAAGAGATGATTATGTAATGATTGAGTACTTTATAATGATATGATATTGATGTAATAATAATGATAATAAGAATAATTATAACACAAAGCAATAACGCGCCATCTATACATATAAAATGAAAGGATTTAAAAGCACGAATGTTTCTTTTATATATAATACAAACTTCTACTGTCCTTACTGCGATGAAAAAATATATTGGGAGGGCTTGGCTTATCAGTGGTGAACCCTCCCAGCGGTCTGGTGGATTAAATTGGCGAAACCGCTGGGAGGGTTCACCACTGATGAGCCAAGCCCTCCCAATATATTTTTTCATCGCAGTAAGGGCAGTAGAAGTTTGTATAATATATAAAAGAAACATTCGTGCTTTTAAATCCTTTCATTTTATATAAGAATAATTATAGTTAAAGCACTTTGATAGGGTTTAGGACTGGCTGTCATTCTAAGTAGGTTTGTAGAACAGGCATTTGTATAGTACCAAAACTTGTAATGCAGAGGGACTGAGATATTCTTGGAAGGATTGTATGGTTTGTGGGGATTAAATACAGTACAAGCTCTATCTCTCTCTCTCAATTCAGGGCACTCCCTTGTCAGCCACTCCTGCCTTGTGGGATTTCAAATTGTTCTCAAGATCTCAAATGTATTTATCAAGTACCTTCAAATATTAAACAAGAAAATTTCTCTCTCAATTCAAGGCTCATTATGAATTCAACCATCTTTCAAATCCCCACCAAAGTAACTACTTTAACTGGCTCTAATTTAACAGGACTCTCTCATGGGGTGTTAGAATTGAAGAGGTTTGACTGGAATTTTTTTTAATTTTTTTTTATATATATATAAAAGATGGCATAAATACATTTAATGTTCCATCACTCAGAAAATAATCCTTAGGAAAGGTGTTTGCATCCAATATATGGATCATAATGTATCGGCGTCATCTGAACCGACTTGGGTACCATTAGTGGTGGACTTCAAGTTTTACAACACAATTGAGGAATGCTACAACTCATTAGTTCCAGTTAAAATGAATATTTTCAGGGAATAAAGGTGATGAAGTGGTGGATAAAGAAATCTTTTGAAAATATTTGTCCACTCATTTCATTGGAGTGCCTCAAGATATTTTGAAATTGTTAGAACGGGAAGTAAAATTTTAAAAGCATTTTTGGCCTTTAAGAAACCTTTTACAGTAGAACTTGGATAATTCGAACTTCTTTAATTCGAAAACCTCTTTAATTCGAATATTTATCTTGGTCCCTAGAATTTCCTATATAAATAATTTAACATCTTTAATTCGAATTTTTGGATAATTCGAATTTTTTTATGGTCCCTTGGGTTTCGAATTATCCAAGTTCGACTGTATTTAGTTTCTTTAACACTTCCCCAAAAGCCATCAAGATAAACTTTATGCATTTACATAGAATAGCAAGAGAAAATCCAAAACTGTATTTTATATTTATATACAGTTGAGTGTTCCATGAGAGACAGCCTTAAAATATATGGCTCTACCCAAACTCTATAATCAGAGATTCTGTTTTGTCTGACATGACAGAGTCTTTGGTAGAACCCACCTCCTGGATAGACTGAGTTTAGGCCTTCTTTTAGGTTATGGTCTCTCAAGAGAGGCTACATATGAAGATGTGGTCTACTTACCTTTTGAACCTCCATCTCTAATCCAGATTTGTGTGCTATGACATACACATTGTGCTCTATATATTCTTTAATATCTATATTAATAAAATGGAAATTTCATAAGTGGACATCACTAAAAACTTTCGTTACAATGCATCAATTTCAACCAAATTTTCAACATTTATGTAAAACGAGATGGAGCAGGTTTTGCTTAACATCAAAATATATTTCCTAACATTAACATGCGTAACTTCGCTGTTATCGATTAAATACAAAAAAAAATCAACAGAGTTAATTTTATTTATATATAAATACAAAAAAAAAATTCAACAGAGTTAATTTTTTTACATACTAGCTAATAATCTCAATCTAAAAAAATATTCAAAACAAGCAATTTTAAGATAACACCATATGTAAAACAGTCGGCCAAGAAAACAACAACGATATTACATCTTTCTCACATATTCACACACAATCTTGATTAATAATTAAAACTAATCTTTAACATTGTTTATTATACTTCATAATATATAATATTCGTTAGGCAAACTTTCACTCGGATAAAACCCGGGCGAAGCCGGGTACACATCCGCTAGTAATAAATAATTATATCTCATATTTTAAAATATATATATTTTTAAAGCCTGCCTCCCTTATACCCATGCATGACCCCTGCCTGCACCCCCGCCCTGCATTACTGTGGTGTGTAATGATGATTGCTTATTTATTTAATTTTGACCATGTAGCTAATCCTATTTACCTTTTTGGTCTGTGCAGTGAATTTTACGAGCATTGAGCTAGGATGGTAATAGAGTTGCTCTGTCATGCCTTGGTTAGCTGAAGACACCCAGCGGCTGCTTCAGTTCTTATGCAAATTTGTTTTATCTTCTCCTTTCTTTCTTTTTTTAATTTTTGGCCATATTAATTGAGCTGTTGTGCCATTGCATGTTCTTCTAATTAGCATTTTTCCTTTTAAAAATTTCCTACCTTATTCTCTGCGGAATGCAATGCTACCAAAATCAATTCTTATGTTCCCCTTAATGATTGTGGAATGCTCTACCCTCTATTATTCAATCCCTCCAATCCTGCCTGCCAATCATTTCTCTGTGTTGATGAATGTCTTCTCATACTTCCTTTGCTAGAGCTTCTTGATGTTTCTACCATCCTCTCTATGTGGTAGGCCAATTTAATGCAATTACAAAAATTATCACCCCATAACACTCCTTTTGTTTCCATTTATATATATATATATATTTTAAATGTTAAAGAGAAAAACATCTATTTTTGTATGAGAGTTGTAAACACAAAGTGGGTTGTGTACACTGTAATCCGTCCGTACTTTACTCTATTTACACGCTGGCTGGGTACATGTATATATATATATGACGTAATATATATATATATTAGGTTCTCCTCACCCCCATATATGTGATACATTTAAGATATGTAAATATATTTCTTCCTTTTTATGTGTTTTTTTTTTTTTTAAATAATATATAAATATATTTTTAATATATATATGATTGTGTCTCTGTACTTATATAATGTCAAAGGCCATAATTTTATTTGTTTGGGGCAAAGAAAAATAATGTTAAAAGGTCTTTTAATTTTTCTTTTTTTATGGCTTTTTTTTTTTTTACTATAGCAATCGATATAATTTTTTTTTTATAAATATATTTTTTATTGTGAGAGATCTTGTTTATAGCGAAAGAGTAATTTATATGCAAATATGTATTTATTTTTTAATTTATTTATTCAGAGCAAAAAAAAAAAATTCAATATATATATATGAAATGTTTTTATAAAAAAAATGGATTAAACTTATAAGTTATCTATGTTGCGGCTTTTACACATGAATCTATTCAATTATGTTTGTATTGACAAAGGCTATTTATTGATAGATCTCTTTGGAGATTTTTACACATTGTCTTTTCAATTTGTAACTAGAAAGTTTATAAAGTGTTTTTTTTTATCTTTAAAAATAAACCCTGAGTAAAAAAAAGCTTGAAGCATACGAATTTTAATTTTTTTTTATATTCAGATGTTAAAACTTTTTTTTAAAAAAAAGGGAGTCATTTTTTAAAATTTTTATTTTGTCACTCGTATCAAAGCTTTCATTAAATAAAAATATTGAAATTGTGATGCTCTCTCTCTTGTAAAGTTTTTTCTTTTTCTTTTCTCACTACAAAATGTTTTGTATTTTTTGTCACTACAGTAAAACCTAGCTATAGCTAACTCTAATTGCATTAACTCTTGGTTCACTAAAACCATGGTTATATGATGTATTATAGATTATAAACACAAGGATTTATCCCACTTGCCCAAAATGTAGTTTGGTACCTGCAGCTCCAGAACACATTTTGGCTTGCATTAGATGCACTAAACAGGACCTTTGGGAGAGGCTGCTGCTCATCATAAAACAGCTCGAGGAGCATGAACTCATGGAATTCGTGTAATCTTTACACAAGAGGATAATAAACAACAACATAAACACAAGGTAATAAGACCAAATCCAAATAAAAATAGTGCATGATGTTTAGGTAACAGCGTTATTACAATTATCAGACAAAAGACTGAATTAGACAAACTATCACAGCATGTTCTTAAATAGTTAGTATTGTTATCAAGTTAATTAAATAAGTCAATAGGTTTCTGGAGATGTGAATTTATTTTCATTTCTATTGTAATCTCAAGATTTCGGGTATTACCTCCCTTCTACAGGAGTACAAAAATAAACAATAATACAGGCGAAAAAATAGTACAAATGTGATATTGTACTGGGATAAGGTGCATAATTATGAAAAAAAGGCATCTCCTTATCGTGCAACTGAAAGTTGCTGATAGCTTGCACCACGCTGATGAGGGCCAACAGCCCGAAACGCGTCCGTGGTTAGCTTTTCTTGATTAATCAAGAATGGGTATTTGGCCAATTCTGGAATAATTAAAAATCAACGAGAATAGTTGATATTTATTCCGATAGATGGCGCAAGCCATCAGCAACTTCCAGTTGCTCGATAAGGAGATGCCTTTTTTCATAATAATACAGGCGTTTAATTATTGTTCATTTTTGTACTCCTGTAAGGGCGATCTCTTCTTCTTTCTTATCTCCACTCAATCATATTAAGTTATCAAACTTGTAAAGCTTGTTGATGGTGTCTGCCGGGGAAGAGTAGAGCTCATCAATGGATGAGTTTGACAACCATCATGACTGGGTGAAGTAGAATGCATCTGCCTTCGTTGTTAAGACTGGGAGCACTACTCAGTGGCAGGCCGACTTAGCTCCAAAAGAAATGGCCGCCTCTGACATGAGGAACAGACGCCAGTTATTCGAAGGGAGGTAATGCCCGAAAACTTTAGATTCCAATAAAAATGAAAATAAACTCATCTCCAGAAAGCTGCTGCCTTATTTAATTCATATACAGGAGATTCACATCTATTACTAAAAAAAAGCTCCAATGGCCCCCGATTCTTGCTAAAGTCCAACCCCACCAGCGAATGTAAGTAACCAAACGGGGCTCTGGTACATTTGTAAGTGCAAAGTCTAACAGCTTTTAGACTTTGCAAGTACACTTACAGTAAAAGCAGTCACCTACCTCTACCCATCATGATTATCATGGCCTGTACCACGTGTACTAGGGATAAAAAAAAACATCTATTATTGTTATCAAGTGTATAAACAATGTAGCAGATAAGAAGAAAATTGATTTCTAAGAACCATAAGATATACTAGTGTTAGAATTAGAAGAGAATGTCTGATGATGGTAACAACACTGTTACCGAAATGTCAAACACTATTTATTTATTTGGATCTGGTCTTATTACATTTTATTTCTATTCTATAATCCAAACTGTATACCTTATCATATTAGAGATTAGCAAGTCGTATGAAAATCAAAATCAATTTAATAAGCGAGATAGGTTTTACTAACCTTTCTCTACAAACAAAAGATAGTTTTTTCTATCTCTCTACCTAATTTACATATATTGTATTTTTACAATAAACAAATGACAATGGATATATTTACATGAAGTCGGCTTATGCTACACTACTCCCTCTCCCATGAGAAGCTGTTCTACAGCTTTATCTCAGTTCCTCCTCTTCTCCAGACGTAGAGTTATCTACACTCGACGAATCTTCCTGTCTTGAAGGGTCATAGTACGGCTTCATCCTGAGGATATGGACAGTGTCGCGCTTCTTTTGTCTTCTACCTTGTTCACAGACTGCTTCGACCTCGTAGGTCACGTCCGATATTTTCTTTGTAACCCTGAAGGGACCGAAGTATCGTCTTAGGAGTTTTTCAGAAAATCCAACATGTCGAATAGGAATGAAGATCCAGACCAGGTCTCCTGGTTCGTAGATCTTTCCTGTATGTCGAGCGTCGTAGTTAGTTTTGTTCGTCTCTTGAGCCTTGAAGATGTGATGACGGGCTATTTGTCTTGCCTCTTCGGCTCTTGTTCCCAAATTCTGAATGAATTCCTCTCCCTCGGGCGAGCTACTGTAGGGGAAGATAGTGTCGAGGGTCGTCTCGGCCTCCCTTCCATGGATCAGGAAGAATGGCGTGAAGCCAGTCGA
Source organism: Cordylochernes scorpioides (assembly GCA_030710605.1). Taxonomy (NCBI): domain Eukaryota; kingdom Metazoa; phylum Arthropoda; class Arachnida; order Pseudoscorpiones; family Chernetidae; genus Cordylochernes; species Cordylochernes scorpioides. The sequence continues at coordinate 69,211,008 of CP092866.1, forward strand.
TTCTTGTTTGGCCGTATTGTAGGCAAACGTGATAAAGGGCAACATCTCGTCCCAGTTCTTCTGGTCAAGGTCCATATACATCGATAGCATGTCGGCAATTGTTCGGTTTAATCTTTCTGTTAAGCCGTTGGTTTGGGGATGGTACGCAGTTGTTGTCTTCTTTTTGATGCCGCATTTATTAGTCAGCTCCTGAAGGAGTTTTGATTGGAAATTTCGACCTCGATCCATTACTATTTCTCGAGGGGCTCCATGTTTAAGTATGACATCTTCTAAAAGAAATTTCGCGATTTCCTGGGCTTCACCTGATCTTAGACTTTGTGTTACGGCGTATTTAGTGAGGTAGTCGGTACAAACGACTATCCATTTCTTCTTTCCTTGAGATATGGGGAAGCGTCCCAATAAATCTATCCCGACCTTTTGGAAGGGGCTATCCGGAGGCGGAATGGGCTTCAGATAGCCAGGGGGCAATTGAGGTACACCTTTACGACGCTGGCAGTCCTGACAATGGCCCACGTACCTCTTCACACTTCTGTACAGCCCTGGCCAGTAGAACCTTCTCTTGACTCTGTCGTAGGTTTTAGCGAAACCCAGATGTCCAGCGGTAGGTGCGTCATGCAGGTCGCTCAGGATTTCCATTCGAAGGTGCCTTGGGACCACCAATAGTAAAGGTTGTCCGGTCGGGTCATAATTTTTTCTATATAGAATCCCTTTGACAATTTTGAACTTGTTGTCTTGCTTGGTAAGTGAAGGCTGAGATATATTTCTGATTATTTCCGCAATGTAAGGATCATTTTCCTGTTCCCTACCGATGTCGCTTAAAAGGAATAATGTGGGAATATCATCATTAAAATTCTCCTCAGTATGTTTCAGGGGATTTCTCGATAGGCCGTCAGCGTCTTGGTGCATTCTCCCAGTCTTGTAGACAATGGAGACGTCATACTCCTGTAGCCTCAGCGCCCACCTCGCCAATCTGCCTGCAGGATCTTTCAAGTTGGTCAACCAACATAGGGAATGGTGGTCGGTTACAACTCTAAAGTGACGTCCGAACAAATAAGGCCTAAATTTTCCAATCGCCCATATTATGGCCAGGCATTCTCTCTCTGTTGTTGAATAATTTTGTTCGGCTTTTAAAAGGGTGCGCGAAGCATAAGCGATTACCCTTTCATCACTCCCTTGTTTTTGCACAAGCACGGCACCTATTCCATATCCACTGGCATCAGTATGTAGTTCAGTCGGAGCGTCATCATCAAAATGTCCCAACACTGGTTCTGATGTCAAAGCAGTCTTTAATTTCCGAAACGCTTCCTCTTGGGCTGTGTTCCACTCGAACTTTGTCCCCTTAGAGAGCAGTGCGTTAAGGGGGCGTGCGATATCCGCATAGTTCCTAACGAAGCGTCTATAATAAGATGATAAACCAAGGAAGCTTCTTACCTGCTGCAAGTTATTAGGGGCTGGGAATTCAGTGATTGCTTTAATCTTCTCTTCGTCTGGCCGGATCCCATTCTGGTCTACCTGATGCCCAAGGATCTTGATTTTACTGGCACCAAAAGAGCACTTGCTGGGATTTAGCCTTAGTCCAACCTTCTTGAAACAATTCAAAACCGCCTCTATTCTTGTTAGATGGTCCGAAAAATTATCTGCGAACACAACGACATCGTCCAGATAGCACAAACATATTGTCCACCGTAGCCCCTTCAGGAGACCATCCATCATCCTTTCGAACGTGGCGGGGGCGTTACACAGCCCGAAAGGCATGACCTTAAATTCAAAAAGGCCATCTGGAGTGATAAAGGCAGTTTTTTCACGATCGGCTTCATCAACGCTAATCTGCCAATATCCCGACTTTAGATCCAGCGTGGAATATATCTTCGCCCCTTTTAAACAATCAAGAGCGTCGTCAACTCGTGGCAAAGGATAAACGTCCTTTTTTGTCACTTTATTTAAACCTCGATAATCCACACAAAAGCGTACCGATCCATCTCTTTTTCTTACCAAAACGACCGGTGAGGCCCAAGGACTTTCCGAGGGTTGGACGACTCCAATTTCCATCATTCTGTCAACTTCTTCCTGAATAATTTTCCTTTCAGAAGGTGAAACCCGATATGGCCTCCTTTTTAATGGTCTGGCGTCGCCTGTAGTTATCTTATGCTTAGTGATGAGTTCAGATGGACTTTTGGTGATCGGATTGAATAATTCCGAAAATCTTTCCAGAAGTTCCAAAAGTTCGATCTTGTGACTCGGAGGAAGCTCGGGGGAGATACATGATGAGATATTTTCCATTCCCACAGGCCGCTCAGCATTATCGATATTAGTAAGATTTTCTATTGGACCTTCTAACTTACTCATCTTGTAGGTTGACTCAACGCCTTTAGACACACAGTTTTCGTTAGCTTCCACGATTGGGCAAACTTCTTGCGGCTGGATTTTAATAAACTGAGCTAGGCACATTCCAGAAGGGATTGGTATTTGATTTTTGCTAAAATTAGTCACCCAAATATTGGCCTGGCCATGCCATATGGTGACGCAGGAGGAGGGAATAAAAAGCTCTTTTTCCAAAAGAAGTTTCCTCGAACCCTCAATGACACAATTCTTAATTCCTGCCACGCTGGCTGTCCGGGCAACTACCCTCTTGATGGATTTTGGAGGAATAATGTCGTCCGATGCTAAGTAAAGCCTTTCCACGGATGGGTCCTCATTCGGCATTTCTGAAAAAGAAATTTCAGATTGACCACAGTCAATAATGGCACTTGACGACTCGAGGAAATCCCAGCCCAAGATGACATCGTGGCTGCAACTGGGAAGGACGAGAAACTCGGCAGTCCGCTGAAATTCATTTATTCCTACTCTCAGGAGACATTTTCCAAGTGGGGAAACAAAACGATTGTTTGCGACTTTTAAAGTTATATTGGTGTTCTTAATCATTACAACCTTTAGTAACTCTCTGATGTTAGCTGAGATAACAGAGTATGACGCCCCTGTGTCAATTAGCGCCTCGACATGACGTCCATTTATTTTTATACAAATATAGTTTTCGTCTAAGTCAGCTCGCGTCTGTGGAGGTTTTAAGCAACGTCCGACCTTACCTCCCTTACAGGTCGTGTTTCCTAGTTTCCCTGTACCTTTCTGTGGGGAGAACGGCTGGGGATCCGGACTGGCGATCTAGATTGGTATCGTCCTGTCGTTGATCTCCCTCGTCCTGGGTAGGGAGAGGAGCTTCTAGGTAAATTACGGCGGGGAGAGTTGCTTCGTTCAAAATCATCCAATTGCGGCGTTATAAAGTCTGACATATAGATAGGTCCAGGTCTTCGACGATTATAATAAGTGTCCTGGATTATACTTGGTTCTCTTTCTTGGTAGTTACGGCGTCTTTCCCAACAATGTTTCGCGACGTGTCCTGGCCGATTACAATAGAAACAGATCGGGATGTTATCTTCCGTTCGGAACTGGTCTGTTTTTCTGCTCTTTGTCGCTTCACCCATATATTGTTTGTCACGGCGAAAATTCTGGTAAGCCTTCCTGGAATGGACCACAGGTGCTTTTCCAATCGGCGACAAGGATTGTTCTGCTCGCTGCAAAACCTTTTCTTCTAAAGATTTTGAAGAAATGGAATTCGCTTGTTCCTTTGGAATTAATAAGAGCTCTTCCTTGACAATCTCTCTGATCAGATCCTTTAAAGTGTAACCCGCCTCATCATTTTTAATTGTGGCAACGGAGGGAATCCTCTCGAACCTCACACTACTGATTCTCTTTTTATTGAGTTTCTCAATCCGACGGCAGTGGTTGGTGAAGTCCACAGTTGTAGCTACCTCAATTGTGAGGAGGATCCGGTAAATGTCGTCAGCAACTCCCTTCATGAGGTGGCCTACCCTGTCTTCTTCAGACATGTTTGGGTTTAGCTGGCGGCATAGGTTCAGCACATCCTGAATATAGAATTCTATGGACTCGTCAGGCTTTTGTGCTCTTACTTTTAGCGCTGACTCAATTTTTCTGGAGTAATCCTCTTTGTCACCAAACATTTCTGAAAATTTTTCTTTAAAAATAGCCCAAGATGTAAGGTCATCCTCAGTGTTATCAAACCAACATTTAGCTGTCCCCTCCAAAAAGAAGACAACGTTGGCCAAACACATTGTTTCGTCCCAACCATTATGAAGAGCAACACGGTTGAAATCTTTTAACCATAGGTGGGCAATTTCAGTGGCCTTACCTGAAAAATTAGGAGGGCTTCTTGGGTGTTGAAGACATGTGAAAGTCGTAGCTTGCACACGTGGCTTTTCTTCTACTTCACTCATACCGATGTCGAGCGGCGGCAAGCTTTGCAAACGTCGACTTCTTCTCAAAACGCCGTCCAGATTAAATTATCTTGTCGGAATCGTACCCGGCTTCTCCACCAAATGTAGTGATGAAATAAATAGCAAGTCGTATGAAAATCAAAATCAATTTAATAAGCGAGATAGGTTTTACTAACCTTTCTCTACAAACAAAAGATAGTTTTTTCTATCTCTCTACCTAATTTACATATATTGTATTTTTACAATAAACAAATGACAATGGATATATTTACATGAAGTCGGCTTATGCTACAATATTATGTTGTTACAATGGAAAGTTTGCTATATCTCTGGTTGGTTTTAGCAAGGTTTTACTGTAATTTTTCTTTGATATATCTTTTCTCAGCAACAAAACAACTATAAACATGATTACTAGTGAGAAATACAAGTTTAAATCAAAATGTTCCCCAACTTTAATGTGTAATTTGGTAAGCACTTGTCAAACCCATGATGTATCTATATTTCAAGAACTCTGAAAGCCCAGCAAATGTTTTTCCCAAAAAATGTTTTAGGCTTCAATAGGTTTTACTCTACACCATTATTTCCTGGCAAGTAAATAAATATCTTGGATATGTAATAAAAACATTCCTCTAATTGAAATCTCATACAGCGTGCGGGGGTAGCTATTTGAGAACAAAACAGTGTTGTGGGAATGACTATTGGAGTCCCTCTCAACTACGCCCCACATGTAATAGTCCAGTGGATTGAGACATCTGGTGAGCTGGGTGAGCTAAATGTTAGGTGTGACATGATCTTGAAAATTCTCGGCCATCCATTCTTGGCTCCTCAGGATGTTTGAGCTTTTTCAGAAAGCGCTTGGCTCTGGTCAAGCGGTTCACCTTTGTTCTTTCGGACATGAACTGTCCTCTCCGCATCACGTATGGTAACCTCTTCGGATGGTAGCCTCATCAACCTGTGACTTTCTGGCGAGTGCCCTCATCGACTTCCCAGTGTCCTCATTGAAGGAAGCTTGGACACTGCTTATAAAATGTGATGTCCTGATACATTAGAATGTCGACAATGTCATTTCCTTTGGGAAACTTCCACCACATCACCCTTTGCAGCTTCCAATTCTCTCTGAACTTTGAAAACAAATGATCAGGTGACTTTCAAGAATGCAGCAGTTTCTGAATCGGTGTGTCCTGCAGCCAAGGAGACAATAACTGCATGCCTCTTCATTTCTTGCATAAGTGTAGGTTATACCACGTCTACCTGCAACCAAAAAAAAAAACTGTGTTACTTTAACACACAGGAAAGTGTGGCACCTATATTGTATGTTCTCAAATAGCTGCCGTACCCCCACCCCCTGTACATATATCTGATAGTGAAGTGGAGAAATTTCTAAACTAGCAGTTTGAGCTTCACATACACACATTCAGGTTTTGATACTTACCAAAGAACAGATGATGCAGAAACTTTTTCCCTCATTACAATAAGATGCAAGAAGCTTTTGGGCATGGCCTTTTTTGCTAAATTTAAGAATATTTATTATTTAGAAGTAGAATACCCAAGAAAGGACACTCTTGATGGGGGTGGTGTCTTGTCCATGGAGCAGATCAGATACGTCTGTGCACCCTGATCACAATACCGGCCAACAAAGGTGCCTTGTTCATAGACACTTGATAGAGGGCACTTATCCCTAAAGGACATTTTGGCTCTGCAACTAGGTGTTGTCATTTAGAGAGAGTTGGCATACGAGGGTAAGGTGAAAAGTTCTCAGCCTGACCCAGAGATGGCATTCCAATTGGCAAAAGACTACGTTTCCTCCCTTGCATGCTCATGTCATTAGTTCGTAGGATAAGTTTGAACTTGTTTGCTAAATTGTTTTTTTCGTATCCCCTTGTGTAAAGATTACACGAATTCCTTGGGTTCATGTTCCTCGAGTTATTTTATGATAAGTAGCAGCCTCTCCCAAAGGTCCTGTTTAGTGCATCTAATGCAAGCCAAAATGTATTCTGAAGCTGCAGGTGCCAAGCTATATTTTGGGCAAGTGAGGTAGATTTTTTATTATTTTTTATCTTCAATAGACTTGAAATGGCTTGTTCTAGCCGTGCTTAGGTGGGATCCTTATTTTTGTTTTGGCTACTGTCTAGATTTCTTTAAAAGTAAGTTTATGGATTAACCCCCCCCCCCTCCCCCCGATAAATTATCCCAAGTTGACAAAGAAATTGAGTCTTCAATTTCAACTGTTAAAAAGTGGGCACCTGAATTTAAACGTGGTCACATGCCACTCAAAATTGACCCACATGAAGGATAGCCAAAACCTGCAACCACACCAGCAACTATTGAAAAGGCACACAATATTGTGTTGGAGAATAAGTGAGTAAAAGTATGTGATATAGCTGAGGCCTTGGGAATATCGGAAGAAAGGATGTGGAACATCTTGCACAAAGAATTAGGGATGCAAAAGCTCTCTGTAAGGTGAGTGTCACAATTGCTAAATGCAGATCAAAAGCAAATGTGCAAACAACATTTACAGCAATGTTTGGACCGATTAAAGAAGGATCCGACTGATTTTGTGCGGCAATTTATCACAATGGATAAAACATGGATCCACCACTACACGCCAGAAACCAAACAGCAGTCGAAGCAGTGGGTGGAAAGCCAGTGGTTTAGCGCCAAAGAAAGCAAATTCGATCTTATCTGCCGGAAAGGTCATGGCCAGTGTATTTTGGGATGCCAAAGGGATCCTGTTAATTGAATGCCTTGAAAAAGGCAGAACTATTACAGGTGAATATTGCTCTAACCTCTTCACCAGATGGATGTCAAAATTTACGAGAAGAGGCCTGGCTTGAAGAAAAAATATTTCACTAGGACAATGCACCTGCTCGCAAAAGTGTGTTGGCAATGGGAAAGCTGCGGGATTTGAGGTACGATTTGCTTGGCCATCCCTCCTATTCTCCTGATTTGGCACCCTCAGACTTCCATCTTTTCCCACACCTAAAGTAATTTTTTTCTGGAAAGTGCTTCGCATCCAACGAAGAAGTTAAGAGGTCTGTAGAATATTTTAACAACCTGCCAGACTCTCATTGCTGGAAAGGAATACTGATATTGGAGAAACACTGGACCATATGTGTTGAAATCAAGGGAGATTATGTTTAAAAATTGTTTTCTTCAACTGAAAATCTTTCATTGTCAGGCAGAGAGTTTATTTAGCTTCACAACACCTAGATTAAATGCCCATACACATTTCAATATTCCAATGAGGTAAAGTTTCTGGCTTGGCAGGAGTGGACATTTTCTATAAATTCATTTATTTTTATGTTCATGGAAAGATATGTAAATTTTTGTGATAAAATCCATTGCAAGTTTATTTGATGGCGACTTTCAGTTCTGCACTGTTCCAATATGATACATCAAAGGCTCTGTTCCAGAGTTATAATATTCTTTTGTATGAAATAATACTTCATATGTAATATTATTCTATTGTTGGCAAATAAGTTTTATAAGTAAGCAGACCTGCTTGTGTACTTCAAGTAGTAACAAAACCAAGTATATTGGCCATTGATGCCATCTTAAGGCTGGAGTTTTAGAGTGTTGATGATGGTGACAAACAACACTGAAATGTAATTTTAGAGTTTTCTTATATTGGTCATATAACCCTTTAGATTTTCATATAGAATCCAAATGGTTTATTTTTATTCATCTTTGTAGATTTTATTGTTTAACAATTAACTGATGTGTCAATAAAATGAATTTAAATTCCGCAGAAAGTGTGTGAGGTACCAAGTACATAGACTGAATGCTCTCTGTCTATAGAAAGAGCATCTTTGGATCAAAGTGAATGTTATCAATTCACACAGATGAACACAACATAGCTAACCCAGTAGTTACTCATCTTTACTCACATTGAACATTTCAATACAACTTTTATAAGATGAACCATTGTTATTTTGTTTGTTGACAAAGTCAATTATTACTTGGGAATTGATATGCAGTAGAACTTCCATGAAAGGACATTACTGCTAGAGGACACATCTCTACAAAGGACAGTTTTTATTCGCCAAAACTACCATTTTTACTAATTAGCAACTCTCTGGTAAGAAGACACCAAGAAGAATACTTTTTCTCTGCAATTTAGTGTTCTTTACAGAGAGGTTCTACTGTATTAGAGGCTGTGAGTGTGCAGTAAGTACAAGATGTCTTCATTAGTTTCTAGAATTCTGTTTTATAGAAATACAAATCGGGAAAAAATGTTTTTGCATAGTTATATAATCAATCAAATTCTATTTATTTTGGATGTACGTAAATTTTGTATCGTGTACTTTTCTAATACATCTGTACTTCAGAGATAATCTCCTCTAGAATAAGATCTATAATAATTACTCTTCTTATGATATGACAAATTGCGAAGAACAAAGAATTTGTATTAAATTTTACTTCGAGCAAGCGCTTCAAAAAATGCAATGTTAGTTTAAGCCTTCAAAAGTGAAATTTCATGAAAATGATTAATGTTGTATCCTAATATTTAAAATGTCAGAGAGTCTACAAGTCCTGATTAAATGGATGTATATAAATTTTGTATCGTGTACTTTTCTAATACATCTGTACTTCAGAGATAATCTCCTCTAGAATAAGATCTATAATAATTACTCTTCTTATGATATGACAAATTGCGAAGAACAAAGAATTTGTATTAAATTTTGCTTCGAGTAAGCGATTCAAAAAATGCATTCAACGTTAGTTCAAGCCTTCAAAACTTTAATTTCATGAAAATGATTAATGTTGCATCCTAATATTTAAAATGTGACAGAGTCTACAAGTCCTGATTAAAACGAAAGCTAACCAATTTATTAGTCACTCATTCTTATTTCGGCGACTAATTGCCGCCATTTTCAGAGTAAAAAAAAGTTCAATGTGATGCTTAGCTGTTTAAAATCAAATGTTTGAGGTCCGATCATACTAACATTTAGAATGTTGATAGTTTTTCCCCAGTGTAAACATCGTTAAAACTGATAAATGACCTCAAATATAAAACATTTGTTTTTAGTTTCCTTCCTTTGAGATCACAGTCTTATTAGTTTTTTTGTACTTCGCAGGGACATCAATTTTATCAATTAAAAAAATAGCGTTGCTTTCTTTCATATCCTCATCACATATAATAAAGCGTCTGTTCGTTGAAGCCGAATAGGATTGGTCCATTCTGTGTCACGTGTTCAAGTTGCGTAGTTAAGTGACGTGGCCGGCTGTAGGTCTGTTTGGTTTTTGTTTTCATCCTTTATTTTATTCTATTCTGACCTTATTAGTCATTTTTTGCTTTCGGCAATTTATTCGGTGAATATTTGAGGAATAATATTTTTTAATTAATTTTATTTTTTTAATTTAGCTTGATTATTTTATTTTTATAAACAATGTCTCCTAAAAGAGCCCTTTCTATTGTTGAGGCCATCGAAGCAAAGCAACGTCGTATTGAACAGCAGCGACAAAGACGTTTAAATTCACCCGTAAGAGAACGGCATAATGAACAACAACGGCAATACCGAATGAATATGAGCGAAAATCAAAGAGCCCTTCAAAGGGAAAACAGTAGGCTGAGGATGCAAAGAATTCGACAGGGAGATAATCTACCTTTGCCAACAGGGACATGTTTCGAGGAAGATCAAATTCCCCTGATGCGACACCTGAAGATAATGAGAGCTATCCACCGGTATTTCTCAACAGCCTTAACCCTCGGGAATGCCACTTCATAAGCTGAAGCTATAAGTTGGAGCAATCATAATGCTTCTTCGAAACTTAAACACAAAGCGAGGTCTTTGTAACGGGACGAGATTAGTAGTAACTAAATTGTTACCTAATTTAATTATTGCAAAAGTTCGGACTGGCACTGCAGTAGATCAATCTGTATTTATTCCGAGAGTTTACTTGGCCCCAATACATTCTGAGATTCCTTTCATTCTCAGAAGGGGACAGTTCCCTGTAAAATTAGCCTTCGCTATGACAATAAATAAATCACAAGGCCAAACCCTTGAAATGGTTGGCATCTATTTACCTGAACCGGTTTTTAGCCATGGTCAGTTATATGTTGCTTTTTCTAGGGTGAAAAGCTCTAAGTGTGTTAAAATAAAAATAATCCACGGAAGCAAGCAAGGAAGGCTTCTTGAAAATAGTTCAGCTTGCTTCACCAAAAATGTTGTTTACAAAGAAATTTATTCATTGTAAGTTCACCTCTTTTAAAGTAAAAATGTTAATTAAAAAAATATCAATAAAATGACCCGAAAGGTAAAATGTTGCAACGCTCGGAAGGGGATCGATCCCTGACGGACCATGAACGTTATTTTACCTCGAACGCTTCCGATTACATATTATTAAGTATCAAAAAGGAATGTGAGAAATAAAATTAGGAATCCACCTGCTCTAGCCGATCCCGTCCTTGGACGGGCTTTTCTACTAGTTCTTCTATAAACCATCATATTTGTTTTTGAATCAAATAGATTCAGTACTTTTGTCTAAGATGGTAACAACGCTGTTACCGAAACGCCACACACTATTTATTTATTTGGATTTGGTCTTATTACCTTGTCTTTATAATCTATAATCCAAATTGAGCATTACTATATTTGTATTTGATTCGTCTATATAGTATTTTTGCTCCTCCTTCCCAAAAATATCCCAATTTAATAAAGAAAGACAATAAATAAATAAAACATTTAAGCACAAGAGTTTCTTTTCAAACATAAATCACATTTCTACTTTTCTTACTGCAATGAAAAAAATATTGGGAGGGCTTGGCTCATCAGTAATGAACCCTCCCAGCGGGATTTTTTTAATCTACCAGACCGCTTTTTAGAGCTCTAATACTGTATTGGATCATTCTTATATATGCTACACTGAAGAATGGAATCTTAGAAATGGTATTCAAGTATATAGATATAAGCTTTTAGGACAGTAGAATTTATTTTCTTATGTGTGTGTGTGTGTGTATGGATGGAGCGTTATTATCCTATAATTAATTCATGTCTAACTGGCTTTGTCTTTATTGTTTGCAAATATTTGTTTGTAATTCTACTGTTCTAAAAGCTTATGTCCATAGTGTACTTGAATACCATTTCTATGATTCCACCTTTCAGTGCAGCATATAAGCAGAGTCGTCCAATACAGTATTAGAGCTCTAAAAAGCGGTCTGGTTGATTAAATTGGCGAAACCGCTGGGAAGGTTCGCCACTGATGAGCCAAGCCCTCTCAATATTTTTGCATTTACAGTAAGGATAGTAGAAATTTTAATTATGTGTAAAAAAAACCCTTCATGCTTAAATGTTTTATTTTATAATGTATAGATGGCGCGTTATTATCCTATAAGAAAGACCATTAGAAATGTTAGCAATGAATCTGACATATCAATTGGATTATAGTACAATAAGGACTTCCAAAGTTGTTTCTAAAATTCTGACATAGAGGAACAATACCAGCGTGATGTTTGCCCAAACATGATTGGAATGACAGAAAAGGACTAGGAATGGCTGGATTTGATCATAACTGACGATGAATCATATGGCTTAGAAACACAAAGGCAATCAATGTTTGTTTATTTGTTGTTGTTGTTTTGTTTTTTTTGTTTTTTGTTGTTGTTTGTTGCGCTAGGTGGCCGATTTGGCTGGACGTACGTCATTCCGCTCCGCAAGTTTTGGTAATTTTTGGAAAATTTTATAAATGCTTGTGTTGAAAAAAAAATGTTTTAAATTGTTCAATTGTTTTGCCCTTTAATTTTACCTTGATTTTCTATAGTCAGATTCATTTCTCTTTTAGGTTAAAGATGAATTCTATGGCTAGGTTGTTAAATTTAAAACTGGATGAAATTTTTGCATACTTTGAGAATAAATTTCAAAAATATATAAAAAATTTACTAAAATGATTTGTCATATTTTTCGACTATGTTAAAACAAGCGAAAGATGGAATTTCTTCTATGATTGAATCGGATAACCTTTTGGCACAGATGAAGGATACCGTCGGCAACATAGTGGAAGAGAAGCTCGGTAAGATTCAAGGCGTGATCTCCTCTAAAGGATTATCTTATGCCCAAGTTACACAGAGAGATCGTACACAGAAATTTATTGAGGATAGACAACAGACCTTAACTACTGAAGCTACACTGCTCGCAGTTCCGCTAAATAATGAGCCCATTAACAACATAGCTCAGGCAATTTCAACTAATATAAAAAAGCTAAGAGAAAACGGAAGTATGATACGAAAGATAAAATTCCTAACACTAAAAATGCATTTGCAATAAAAACTCCTAGCGACGAAGAGGCTAAAGACTTGTTGAAGGAACTGAGCATGGCGGCGGAATTGATGGCGAATAGTAAAAATTTTACCCCGCAACCTAGAGACCCAACAATTATTATAAATAATGTTAGTAAATTAACGGAGGTGAATGATTTAATATCAATCATATGTACATTGAATCCTGAGTTAAGTGGACTTGAGAATGAAATCCGAGTACTTTTCCCCATGAAATCCAATACCTCTCACCACAATGTAGTGCTACGAGTGGCACCACGGGTGTATCAAACCTTAAGGAAGAAGGATAAAGTTATTTACACTGACTGTGAGAGATGCCATGTGCACGACAAAATCTTAGTTAGGCAGTGTCAGAAATGTTTTGAATTTAACCCAAGACATAAAATCAGTGAATGCTACCATGAGATCTGTCTAATATGCTGCGCGGCGGGAAATCACGAATGTTCGCGTAAACAAAAAGGTTTTAACTGCGCTAAGCACCCCAGGTACAAGAATGGAAGGTCTTTTGATAACAAGGTGAACTCCAGCGAATGTCCCCTGTACAAAACTCAGATGGAAATAGTAATACAAAGAACTCAATACCATTCAGATGAATGATAACAATATCAGATGTATACAATTTAATGGTATGATGGCAACTAGTGAGCTAGGTGTGACAATTGCAGACGATCCTCCTGACATCATATTTCTACAAGAACCATACATGTGCAATGATACAGTGAAATTTGGCAAGAATTCACGAATTGTATATTCTAGCACAGATAGGCAAATTTATACTGCTACTATTATTTTGAACCGCAACATAATATATGAGAAAATTAATAGGTTTACAAATTCTTTCTGTACAGCGATCACTCTCTATTTCAATGGAAAACGATTAGTTATTGCCAATATTTATATACACCCAAACTCTATGGCTGCATTTCATATCCAATTCATCTCAGAAATACTTGAGGCCTTTGGTCAACTCCCAATTATCCTTTGTGGAGATTTCAATTCAAGACATCCACTCTGGTTCGATTCAACGACGAATAAAAACAAATATATTCTAAAGTCTATTATTGGGGAGCAGAACTATTTGTTCATAATCTTAAAATCCCAACTTGCAGAAATGCTAGCATAATCGACTTGACAATTTCTAATAAACATTCCATTGGTCTAATACATAGCTGGAGAACCTCAGCACTTTCTGTTACCTCAGACCATTTGGCAATACTTTTTGATATCTTCAATATGAACAGAAATATATTTATTTACGGGGATGCTAACCAGAATGAATGAATTTTGAGCCCCAGACTTCAATATGATGAACTTGATTAACAATAATAGGCAGACATCGACATGGAAATTCAGAGAAAAATCGGCGGATTGGACTAACTTTGCTGAGGGTATTTCGCCTTCGGATTTAGTGAATTTGAATTCAGCTTCTAAACACATTGTCACTTGTGAAGATGTTAATAATTTTGTAAACAAATTGACAAATTTTAGTCATTTAAGCTGCATACTCTTCTCTCGACGTCAAGTATGGCACCTCTATAAACTTTCAAAAAATTGGTGGAATAAAGAGCTTGAACATTTGAAGGAATATTTTCATTATCTCAGGAATTTGTATTATAGAGGGGGTAACCTGAATCCGAGTATTTTCAGAACGGAAATAAATAAATACCTAAGATCCATTAATAGAGCAAAAAAAAGACGTCGTGAAGAATATTTATTGAAGAAAATGAGTCTACGAACGCTTTTGGAAATGCATACAGGATTTTTAAACGGTTTAGATCGGCCGACATTCAAGTGGGCATACCATTACCATTGGGCATTTTTTCCAGATGATGATGTGCGGCAAGACAATGAAGAACACATTTGAATTAGAAATCACATCCCAAGTTTTACCAACAGGGAAATCATTTTTATTACCGAAAAGGAAATACAGGATCTGTGCTCGAATCTTAATGTCAGAAAGGCTCCTGGTCCAGATAACGTGAGTAATAATTTGATTAAGCACTCATTATTATCAATCCTACCCAGTTTAGTCAAACTCTTTAATAGGTCTTTAGTGCAAAGTTACTATCCTGAAAGCTGGAAATATTCGGTATTAAAAATTATTTTGAAACCGCAAAACGCTGACTACGAAGCAATTAATAGCTACCCCCAAATTTCACTAACATCAAATTTCTCAAAAATATTTTATTTTTAAATACTCGATTGTTATAATCATAATAACTTACTGAGCCATAGACAACATGGATTTACGAAAAGAAAATCTACAATAACGGCAATGGACAAAATAACCGAGACCATACTGAAACACAAACAAAACGAATTGGTTGCATTGATTGCCATTGATATAAGTGGTGCATTTGATAATGCGTGGTGGCCTGCCTTAATAAAAAGAATGGACGAAAACCACGTCCCAGCAGTTCTTATAAAAAGTATCCAATCATTTTTAAATCGGAGAAGAAAAACAAGTCTCACTTTCTCGAATAATACAATTTCAAAATATTTATCAAAGGGATGTCCTCAAGGCGGACCTTAATCACCTTTATTGTGGAATATACTGCTGAATGATTTGTTGATCAACTTCGTATCCCCAAATTCTTAAATAATCTGTTATGCGGATGATGTTTCCATTGTTTGCTCGCACAAGACTATAGAAGGGTTAAAAATGAAACAGAAAATACTTTAAATTATGTAATACAATAGTGTAAAAGAAACAAACTGAAGTTAAGCCCGGAGAAAACCAACTTACTACATCTTCATGGCAAACAAAAGATTCCAATGGGACTTTAAACTTCATAATACAACCGGTAGAAGAAGTAAATATTTCAGGTATTTTATTTCAACGCACAAAACGCGATATCTTGGCTAGAGATAATTGCGTCGATTTACATTTTTAAACAGAAACAGTTATAAACATATTATATAAGAAAAAAATAGAGAAACAATAAGATATATTAGGAACCTGATCCTTCCATGTTAGAAAGATAATCATAAATATATTTACAAAAGTGGTTAAATCTGTGATAATTATCTCTAATATTTACGAATTCATATAAATCTACATTTTAGCTGTCTGTTGTCTAGCGCTAAAGAAGAGTGGGCATTCCAACAATAGGTGTCTTCCAGTCTTGTGTTTCCTTGCCACAGTGACAGTTAGAGTCCTCAACGGCTCAATTGTTGCTAAAAATCTCTTAAAATTTCCGTGTTTCGTTGTAAACTGGGTATTATAAAGGTTAGAACGGAAAAATGATGGAATTCCAAACGGGAAAAAGCTTTGGAATGTTTGATTTGTTTTACAAATAATTCATCCATTTTTGCACTTAAAAATGATCTAATTATACTTGGAGCATGTGGTCTAAAAGCAATTTGATCCTCTATAGAAAGTTGAGCCAAATCATATTTAATTATTTTAGATTCAATATAGTCTGTGAGAAGGGGAATGTTCGCTAAACTATGGACACAGTTGGAAGATGAAGTTTTGTAGACTCTAATCGCCCAAAGGAGAATTTGATATTGAATAGAATTCAGTTTTTCTTTACATCGACTATTAATAAATTTGTACCATATTTCTGAACCATGCATAAGAACTGGTCTGATGATTGTTTTATACAAAATTATTAATTTTTAGTATTTATTCCCCACCTTTTTCCACTAAGTGAAAACAGAAGATTTTTCATTCTTACGATCCTACACAAAATGTCGTTGATATGTGGGGTAAAATTGATCTTCTTTTTTATTCTATGATTTGAGAATTTTATGAATTTTAAATTGATCTACTGGGTTTTAAAATAATATTTGGTATTTCAATTGGAATTTTAGATTTATTATGTAAGTAAAGTAAATTCGTTTTCTCTGGGATTATTGATAATTTATTCCCATTACACAATTGAATCACATAGCATAGAATATATTCGCTTAATATTTTGAGATCCTCGACAGACTTGCTCCAGCAAATGATAGAAACGTCGTCTGCAAAGCAAATTATTTCTGCGTTCGGATGTTCGAAACTCTTCAGCAAGTCGTTTAACAAAATATTCCATAATATTGGAGATAAAGGACCGCCTTGAAGGCATCCTTTTGTCAGATTTTTTGTAACATTTGTATCTTCATATGAGAAATTTTCCTTTCTTTCACTGCTTAAATAAGATTGTATAATTCTTATATATATATATTAATTTGGAGGGAATGTTATCTAAATCGAGTCTTATAATAATTGCTGGCCACCATGCGTTGTCGAAAGCGCCTGCTATATTCACTGTAATCAAAGAAGTCAGTTCTCCTTGCCTGTGTTTCGATATGGTTTCCAGTATATCTCCCATTGCACTGTTCGTTGATTTATGTTTAGTAAATCCGTGCTGCCTTGCACTCATTAGATTGTGCTCTTCATAATATTTATTGATTTTGTTTTTAATTATGTTTTCAAAATATTTAGAAATGTTTGACGTCAATGATATTGGTTTATAGCTTTTGCTTATTTCATAGATTATTTTATCAGGTTTTGGAATGATCTTTACAGTAGAGTTTTCCCATATATCCGGACAATAACCTAATTCAATACACTTGTTGAACATTTGTTGTAAAATCGGGATTAAAAGTGTACCTGCATGTTTGATCATATTATTACTGATAAAATCTGGACCTGGTATTTCTTGATATTTAATTTTGAAATAATATTTTCAACATCTTTTATTTCTATAAAAATGTTATTTTGGTTTTTATATTCAGGTTTATAGAGTTTCTTATAATAATATGTTCCTCTTTATCTGAATGTACATCATCATCTGGAAATAAATCATTCAAGAGACTTTTCATTTTTTCTTTTTTCAAAGTATCCGGTATATTATCGATCATTGGAAGTCTTATATTATTGTTGGATGATCTCAGAGATTTAAAAATTTTATAGGCGTTTCCAAATGGGTTGTCTGATCATTTCTTCAATGAATATTCTAAAAAAAATTCTCTTAGCTCTTTCGAAAGCGTTAATATACTGATTTCTTGCAAATTTAAAGGTGTAAATTTTCAAATCACAGAATCAAGGGAAAAATTAATTTTACACCCCACATTAATGATATTTTATGTAAAACCAACCGTATGAAAAATCTGTTATTTCACTCTGTGGGAAAATGTGGAGATTGGATGCTGAAAAAATATTAATTCTATATAAAAATGTTTTTTCAGGCCAATACTAGCCTACGGATCTGAAATATAGTATAAATTTATTAATAAAAGAAGTAAGCAAAGATTAAACTCTCAGCAATATCAGATTCTTCTTTGGGTAGTGAGAGCTTATAAAATGACCTAGTCAAATTGCATTCATAGTTTGGCAAAAATACCTATTCTCATAGATCACATAGAATCGTTGATAATTAAATACGAATTGGTCAATTTATCAAAAGAAGACAGGGATTTATTTAGACCGCATGCCCCAACTATAATTCACTACTTCATAGAATAAAGAATGGCTGAAACAATAGCTAACACTAATGAAACATCCCGGAAATTTTTCCCATTTTGAATTCCCTATTAATTTCGTCCTAATTTTTACAACTCACAATTCATTACAAATCATTGTAATTTTGGAGAATTTCTGTCGAAATTCGGGGCAACGGATGATCCTAGCTGCTTCTGTGGAAAAGAAACCCAAAACTCAATGCATTTATTGATAGAATGTCCGATCTTTCACAGCTAAAGAAGTAATCATTTTTATCTCATCGAAGAAATTTGCGAATTTATATATAACAAAGACATCTATGTAAAATTCAATAATTTTTGTAAATTCAATTTAGATTTTATTTTCTGTGTTTTTGAGAAAACCAACTTTTGAGTTTCAAATTTGTTTTTAGTCTTGTTTATTGAATTGTATATAAGCTACTAAAAGCCGTAGATAACTTCATTGGCTCTTGATAACTAAGTCAAACTGAAAAAAGCGGAGCTGT
This sequence comes from Cordylochernes scorpioides, assembly GCA_030710605.1. NCBI lineage: Eukaryota > Metazoa > Arthropoda > Arachnida > Pseudoscorpiones > Chernetidae > Cordylochernes > Cordylochernes scorpioides. The sequence goes on from CP092866.1 coordinate 69,229,505, forward strand.
CTTTAACTTTGTCAAACTCAGGATTGACAACAGCAAAACTTGTCTCATCTCAAAACACGGACACGGATGACAGCCTTTATTTACGTATAACCTCTACAATCTTTAAACAACTTATAATCAATTAAAGGTTAACTTTATAGATGGCTTCCTTTAAGTTATCGAATTGTCGGGAAGTGGTCCTCCTTACATTTGCCGAGTAAAATTTTATAAATTGACCACCTCGAAGTCATCTCCAACTCTCGTATAAATGTTCATTTAACCAGCGTGTAGCGCAATTGTATAGAAGCCCATATACAAGGTGTGGTCATTTCCAGGATCGTTTTATAAATACATATAAACAAGCTAACAATCAGGAGAATTGAAATAAGTTTCTTTATTTATAAAATGGCGAGTTTTTAAGCGTCAGCTCATCATCAAGCCAAAACTGTTTCACAAATATAATATCTATAGAAGTGTAGAGAAGGAATTTAAAAAGTTGTACTAAAATCTAAAATACTTTAAATATGTATCCTTAAAACTTCATTTTTACTTATAACAATAATAGCGAATAGATAAAATAGATAACCTAAAAATGACTTTAATTTTTTTAATTCTAGAAAATAAAAAATAATATAAATCTCCTATATACTGTGTCATAAACGAAACTTCGGAAGAATAAATATATATAAACGCCTAAGACTGGAAATAGCCGAAGTTATCTACGGCTTTCTTTATTTCTGCCTCGCGTCTGCTTTAAATCATTTGTGTAATTTTACATATTTGGATAAATCTCAACTCTCATACTTTTTAGTGAAAGGTTTTTTTCTTGCTATTAACATGAAATATACAGGGTGATCCAAAAGTCCCGCACAACTTTAAAAATTAATAACTCCGCGAATATTCGCGCTAGAGCAATGCGGTAAACACCATTGTGTTCAGGATGCAATGGGATTTTTTATGGCAAATAATGAAAAATTCGAAATTGATTTTAGTTACAACTTTATTCGCTAGATGACGCCCTAACAGAATCAGCGATTCAGCGGCCAAATTGTTTGATAAATTGAAAAATATAACTGAACGACACGAATTTTTTCTTTTTGAATACCAGGAAAGAACCCTAATAATATCAAATGATAAATTAATAAAACACAATTTCGCCAAAAGTTAGAAGAAATGGTTAACTATTTTTAAATACAACCTTAGATATGTAAAATAGGTATATACAAATTAAAACATGTAGCAAAAAAAAAACCTGATATTTTAGATGCGGTTTGCTGGAATCCTCTCAGCTATTTATATTTCGAAAATAATAATTTTCTATTTTTTTAAATTCAACTCTCTCTCAGTATCGATTATATTTATTTTAATTCATTGAAAAATATTTATCTATCTCTGATGATTTATTTTACTCTGGAATTCCGTTGTTGTTTATATGTCGTGTCCAATAAAGAGCCTCAGATTCTTTTCGTTTGGCCAACAAAAAATGTCCAATTTATATACACATATATTCTTACATAATGAGACTTTAAAGAATGCAAATATTCTTCATCTATTTACATACAAAACACATCTCCCCCCTTAATAATACTCCAGTCGGTCTAGGGGTTTCCTGGCTCTCTGAGGTCTAGGACTGCGGACGGGCACTTGCACAGCGGCAGCCTCCGGTTTAGGAGTGCAAGAGGGCACGTGCACAGCAACTGGCCCTGGTATAGGAGTGCAAGAGGGTACATGCACAGAAGCAGTATCCTCCTTGTTTCCTGATGTAACCTCTGGAACCTCCTCTTCACTTTATTTCTGACTTCCACCTACAGGCTTCTCTCCTGATGTTCGAGGAGGTATCAAATTTCTTGTCTCCACTTGTTTCTTTCTCACAGGTCGCAATTGATTGATATGCCTCTTATACACGACGCCCTCTCAACTTATAAGGTAGTGACGGTAGCTCAATAATTCCAAAATGGTACCTTTTTACCGTTTAGGTCCAGTTGCATAGTTGCGGAAATAAACCTCGCAACCTGTAGTAAACTGCTCCTGCCTTCTTACGGCCTCATGAAATACCCCTCGCGGATTTCCCATCTTGGTATTAAATTCGAGAATCTTGATCTTAAACTTCTCTTCATTAGCAGTTCCGCCGGGGAATTCCTTTATTACAGTTTGGGGGAATGCTCTATGAGCAAATAGGAAACTTTGTAGATTCGTCTCTAAATCATCCTTCCCATTATTCTTTCTCAAAAGGTTTTTAAACTCTCTTACATATCTCTCAGCTAAACCATTTGTACTAGGATTATACGGACTGGTCTTAGTGTGCCGTATACCATTCATTTTGGTAAATTGCTCGAATTCACCGGAGACAAACTTTCTTCCGTTATCTGTAACAAAAAATTAGGGCAATCCAATTCTGGCGAGAATTTCTCCAAGATGACTTATAATCGTTTTTCTGGTAATATCTTTGATGATAAAAAATTCTATCCATTTCCCATGAACGGACCCGCTAGATCAAGATGAAGTCGATGCCACGGTTTTTCGGGCCAAGTCCATTCCGAGATGGTAGCCGGGGGCATGCTTGCCGATTCTTGGCATACTCTACATTCTCTAGTTAATTCCTCGATGTTACTGTCTATGCCTGGCCACCAGAAAATACCGTCTGGCAATCATCTTCATTTTAACAATCCCCATGTGTATTTCATGCAAGTCATTTAAAATTAAAGATCTTAATTTTTGGGGAATTACCACTCTTTCACGCCATTGAAGACAACCAAACTCCAAACTTAATTCCTCATTGATCTTATAATGAAGAGCTAGTGGGTTTTCTCTCGGTACCCTTGTGAATTTCCACACAGTTGCCTTCTCTAACATTCCTTAATACTATAGACAGTATTTTATCTTGGGGCGTCTCATTAGCCACCTACATAAAAGAGAACGGTACCTCATTCGACTTCCTAAGAAGAAGTACCTGGTCTTCATCAAGAGACGCCCTGACACTCGATTCTAAAGGAAGACGTGACAATGCGTCAACATTGGAATTATCACTAGTTTTTCGAAATTCCACAGTATAATTAAATGCAGCTAATTTTAAGGTCCATCTTTTAATTCTGGATGATGCACATATGGGAATTGGTTTATGAGGTGAAAATATATGAATTAAGGGTCGGTTGTCTGTGACCAATACAAATTTTCGTCCCAGTAAGTATTGTCTGAATTTCTCAACGCCAAAAGTTATGCTCAACGCTTTCTTTTCTAGTTGAGAGAAACGTTTTTCCGCTTCAGTTAATGTTCTAGAAGCAAAAGCTATAGGGCATTCTTCCTTTCTATCATTTCTATGACTCAGAATTACGCCTAGTCCATAGTCCATTAATAATGATTTACATTTTTAAAATAACATTCGATATTTTTTCGTCCAATTCCATCTACAATTTTTATTCAAAAGTTGATAGAATAGCGCTAAAATGTTTGCTATATTCTTTATGAATCTATAATAATAAATTAAGAGTCCTAAGAAAGATCTCAATTGCGAAACATTATTTAGGTTCAGGCGCCTCTATCACTGCTTTAATTTTATTTTCTAAGGGATGCAGTCCATATTTATCCATTTTAAACCCTAAATATTCCACCGATTTCTTTTTAAATTTACATTTATATCTGTTTAACTTTAAACCTTTTTCTAGCAATCATCTAAACACTAGATCCAACCTTTGTTCATGATCTTCAAAGTCTTTTCCTGCAACCAAAATATCATCTATGTAGCAGGCCACACCTGGAAAATCAGAAAATAGGCCTTCCATAATCCTCTGAAATTTATTTGGTGCTACCGCTACGTCATATGGTAGTCTTTTATAAGAAAGCAACCTCTTTGTTGTGTTTATATCAACAACAGCTTTGGCTTCTTCCGCTAACATTACTTGTAAGTAAGCCTGTGATAGGTCTAGAGTCGAAAGTACGGTGCTTGTAAATAATTTTGAAAATATCTCATCGATCGATGGAATTGGATACCTATCTAATTCTATTGCTTTATTATCTGTACATCTAAAATCACCACATATCCTTACACTACCATCCTTTTTCGATGCCGGTACTATTGGAGCGGTCCAATATGCATGAACTACAGGTTATAAAATGCAAGAATTCACTAAACGATCAATTTCATTCTCTACTTTGTTTTTTAGAGAGAAAGGTAAACTTCTGGCCTTACAAAACACAGGAGTCACATCCTTTTTTAAATTAAAATTTATTCTAACATCCTTTAGACAGCCCAAATCTTTGTTAAACAAATCTGCATACCTATTCATCAAATTTTTATATATTTAAATATATTTCTATTATATTCATTATTTAAAATTTTAATGCTAAACAATATAGAATAATCAAGTTTCAACTGTTTAAGCCATTCTCTTCCTAATAAAATTACCTGGATTTTTTCATTTACAACTTTTAATCGTAAATATTGGTTGGCTTCTTTTACAAAAACATTTCTTTGATCTATAATCTCTATTGATTTACCACAAAATGATTTTAATCTTAAATTTGTTGGAAATAATCTTTTACCTTGCCAATAATTCTTATAAATATCTTTAGGTATTAACGTAACTGGACTTCCTGTATCTATTGTAAAGCACAAAGAATTATCATCTACTGTTAAATTTATTGTGGCATCAGTTTCGCTCTGTACAGAATATATAGAGTCCTCTTGTACAAATTTACATCCCCACATTCTTTTACTAGCTTTGCAGACCATACTTAAATGACCCAGTTTATTACATTTTAAAACAAGTCTTTGTTCTATGAGATAAAACAGATGCCACGTGTGAATGTCTTTCACCACATCTATAACACACTATTTTGCCTTTGCCACTTTGCCTGAAAGGCCTATACTGCGCCGTACTATTATTGTACTCACCCTTTTTATCCTTTCAATTCACAGGGGATATTTTGGCCACTAATTTATCTTGTAATTCTCTTGTATTTATCTCCGCCAATTCGAACGAGATCGCCACTGCAAAAACTTTATCCAGGGTGACATCGTCATCCTCTTGTAGTAGCTTCTTTTGCAGGATTTCCGACTTGATTCCAGCCACAAAACGGTCTCGCATCATGGTTCCCAACATATCGACGAAATTACAATTTATTGCCAAATGTTTCAATTCTCTAAGATATTCCGAAATTGATTCTCCTTCCTGTTGAATTCTCTTTGAAAATCTGCATCGCTGTGGTATCACTTTCTTCTTTGGATCCAAATGCAGCTTAATTCTTTGAATGATAGTATCATAGGGTTGATCTTTCATTAGACCAGGAAGAAAGTGTCGTTTCCCTGCTTCAAAGTTTCAGAATCTGGTAGCGAGGTGAAAATCAGCACTTTAATCTCCTCCTTCAGATGCCAAAAAGAAAGTCTCAAATTTTTGTACAAAAGGATCGAAGTGTCCTCCACTGGGCTATAGCATCTAAAAGGTACTATTAACTTTGAACTTGTCATGCTGATCTTTTCTACTCCTTTGTTTTCTTGATCCAGATAGTTTAAAAGATGTAATCTTAACCCATTTTCCTATTTTTCCTCTCCATAATCCGAGAGTCAGATTTGTTTGAAAGATGTAGTTGTTATACTTGCATAGACGCCGTTTTCCTCAGCTTTTTACTGGCTCTGTAGATCGCGCATCCTCGTCGCCACTTTTGTTGTGTCGTAATTAGACGTACAAGAGCTCAAACTTGACCATGGCCAACAACAAATGTCCAATTTATATATACATATATTTTTACATAATGAGGCTTTAAATAATACAAATAATATTCATCTATTTACATAAACAATAGTTAATATATAGCGAGAAGAGTAAAGGACTGAGCACAGATCCCTGAGGTACACCAGCCCATGTTCTTCGGTCCTTGGAAAGTGTTCCATTGACCCGGACCTTATTCTTCTTCCCCTTAAGAAGTCTGCAATCCAGATTAAGGTTTTTCCTCTTACTCCGATGTTGTGCAGCCTTTCAAATAATTTCTACACTCGATCAAAAGCTGAGGTCATATCCAGGAATACGGCCGTTGTCTTCTTTGGCGGTTTTTCCTAGAAATCTATTATTGATTGACAGAAGTAGAACAGTTTATCAGTTGTACAGTGTCTGGATCTTTAGGCAGTTTGGTAGAAGTTTATTTTATTATTGTTAGTGAGCCAGACTATGAGCCTAGAGTGGATAATTCATTCTGTTATTTTACAAAGTATGCTGGTAAGAGCAATTGGCCGATAGTTCTTGCATTCCTTAGCATCTTTGTTTGGTTTCAGTATTGGCACTATAATTGATATCTTCCAATTCTTTGGTAGTTTACCAGTTTGCCATCAAATGTTCAGTATTCGTAGGAGTTTATTTTTAGCTTCGTATCCAAAGTGTTTAATCATTTGACCAAAGATTAGAGCATCTCTAGGTGACATCTTGGATTTAACTTTCCTATTGATGAATTAAGCTCATTCAGTGTGAAATCTCTCGAGTAAATATCTTGTTGATGGTAATTTCTTGCTTGTTTAACTAACTTGTTTACATTATTTTTTAGAGTCCTGCCTTCATTCGTATAGCTGAGTCTGGAAGTGCTTGAAAGATATTCAGCAATTATGTCAGCCATCTGTTTGTTCGTTCTCGCTGTTCATATCGGTTAGAGTATTGGAGGATTAGTGTTGGTTTTGATTGTTTTATAACACTAATTATATTCCAGTGATGGCTTTCCTTTTTTGGATCCATTATTTCGCAGAATTCTGCCCATTTTTCTTGTTTGAATATCCAAATTTCTTGTTCTATTTTGTGACTAATTTCAATGAGTTCCTTTATGATTTCTTCTGTTTTATTTGGTTTAAGAAGTTCATTTTTATTGTCTCTCTCCGCAATCATTGCCTCGATATTGTGGTCCTTCCAGTAAAGTATTCATAGGTCTTTACGTCTACCTCTAGGTATCGATACTTTTGCAGCTTTGGATATGTTCAAAGAGAATTTTTCCAATTTTTTGTCAATCGTTCTGTGATTTAATTCTTCGTTGCACAGTTCATCAAGCTTTTCTGTAATTTTTTTCCAGTGTTCTTTTATTCTGTTGGAAATTCTCAATATTGAATTTTAGGGTTGTTAAAATTGGTCTGTGGTCACTGATTGCACTTTTCAGAATTTTCCATTGTGTTGTGGGTGCGATGTTGTAATTTATCGCTGTGATGTCTATTGCGGATTCTGTGCCTGTGGACTCGGATAGATAGGTGTTCTTTTCGTTATTTAACGGCGTAAGGTCGAGGTCGGTTAGCATGTCCTCAACCTGCTGACCTTTGTTATCCTGGACAGGTGATCCCCAAGTTGGTCTTTCGGCGTTAAAATCACCAAGTATGATTGCGATATCCGAAGACGCTTCACTTAATGTCTCTATCAGGCCTGTATTGATGCTAGTATTATCGTGGTGATAAACATTTATGATTGGAATTGTTTTATCTGTAAGATAGATTTCTATTGCCTGAGCTTCTGTCGTGCTTTCTCTAGGCTTACTCTGATTATAGGCGATTTCCTTAAATTTGATTTCTAGAGTTTTAATCAAAACGGCAAGTTCTCCTCCGAATTTTCCCGGTCTGTCCATTCGTAGTGTTGTATAATCTTTGATATTGAATCTCAGATTCTGATTCAATTTTGTCTCCTGAGGACAATTAATATGTACATTGTTGTCACATAGAAGACAAGTCAGCTCTTTATTTTTCTCTGGGTACCATTTATATTGAGTTGTAGTAGATTGAATTGTGTCCTCGTAGTAGATTTCTCATCATGAGCTCGAGCTGCAGCTCCTGACGCGGCGGTTACCCCGGACGCGGTAGCATTACTGGAGATAGCGGTAGTCAGCGGTAAAGGACCAATGAGTTGCTACTCTCTAAAGCGATTGATTAAAAGTTTTGAGAAAACTGGATCTCTGGAAGCAAAACCTCGGAGTGGAAGACCATCGACATGCAAGTCAGTGGCTGTTACGGTTTTGCAGAATGCTGAAGCTATTGAAACGTTATCCACGTATGGAGAAGTAAGTGCTAGACAAGTTTCTCGACAAACGGGGATTTCGTATGGAACAGTTTGGAGAGAACACACATTTAGAATTTTTCTATAAAAATATCCTAACAAAATTCAAAGTTTTCACGAGTTGAAAGTCAGCGATTTTGAGAAGTGTCAAGAATTCGCTGCATGGGGTTTCCGGCAAATTGATATTGATGAAAACTGGCTGTCAAATGTTCTAAGAACAGATGATGCTCACTTTTATCTAAAGGGAGAATTTAACATTCAAAACTGCCCCATTTTGGCAACAGAAAACCCTAGGATTTTTACAGAAATACCACTTCATCAGCACAGAGTTACAGTTTTGTGTGGGTTCACTTCTTCTTTTATTATTGGGCCATTTTTCTTTGAAAAAATCAATGGAAGAACTTTTAAGACCGTTTTTGTAACTGGTGAACGTTATGTTCAACTTTTGAGAGAAAAGGTTATTCCCATATTGCAGGACAGACAAGCACTAAGTGAAATAATATTCATGCAAGATGGAGGACCTCCTCATATATTCCGCGGTGCCAAACAATTGCTGAAGGATACGTTCGGTGGAATTCGTTGATAAGTCACCACTTTATATACCAGTGGCCTCCAATATCACCAGACTTGACGCCTTACAATTTCGGTTATGGGGGTACATTAAGTCGCGTTTTTATCGATGCCGGCCTACCACATTGGCCATGTTGAAGGCTTCTATCAGATGGCACGTTTTATAAATTTCAACTATTTAATTGTGACCATTCTGTCATCTATCGTCTGCAGGCGGTGTTTGAGAATGAAGGGCGCCACATTGAGCAAGAATTGTGACCTAATACAAGAGAAAAGGCAGTTACCTCATGTGTTATATTTTGCAGCTCTTTGTTTTGGGTTATGGGAATAATAAATGCTGTCCTCACATCTTGACTCTTTTTTTTTCTGTAAGCAGTAATTTTTTTTGTTTGTCATTTGCCCACATCTTATATTATGTCGTGCAGGCCAAAGTGTTATAACTTCTCGAATAACACTGGTATACACAATTTTACCCCTTATGTTTAGTTTATCGCTTTTCGCTCATTAGAAGAAATAGCATAAGGAATAATATATGTATCTCCCCCACCCCCCCAACTTTATATATTTTGCGCAAAAAATAATACAAAATGATTTTACTACCACGTTTTTCAACGCAAAAGGTCGATTTAAAAATGATTTTTTTGAGGGGATACATTTTCAAAATTATGTACAGTATAATAAACAATGATAACATTTGACAAACCCATAGGATATTTGGAATAAGGTACGACAAATATATTTTGTCACTCCCCTCTATATTTCATTTTTAGTTCATGACAAATATCCAGTTAAATAGTCAAGTGTCGACAATTAGTCAAGAAACTTTACATTCCTTATAACACGAAATCCTATTAGTAGTGCCATCATAATTTTTGGTACTATATTAACATTTCAAAAATCGTGTATTGATATCAGTAGTTATTTTCAAACATTCAATTTATTTCACAAAACTCCACCTAAAATATAATTATTTTTTGCTACATGTTTTAATTTGCATATACCTATTTTACATATCTCAGATTGTATTTAAAAATCGTTAACCAATTCTTCTAACTTTTGGCGAAATGGTGTTTTATTAATTTATCATTTGATATTATTAGGGTTCTTTCCTTGTATTCAAAAAGAAAAAAATACGTGTCGTTCAGTTATATTTTTCAATTTATCAAACAATTTGGCCGCTGAATCTCTGATTCTGGTAGAGCGCCATCTAGCTAATAAAGTTGTAACTAAAATCAATTTCGAATTTTTCATTATTGGCTATAAAAAATCCCATTGCATCCTGAACACAATGGTGTTTACCGCATTGCTCTAGCGCAAATATTCGCGGAGTTATTAATTTTTAAAGTTGTGCGGGACTTTTGGATCACCCTGTATATTGGCCATTCTGATGAAAGAAAAATTCAATAGTTGATTTATTTCCGATAGATGGCAGAACGCCATCAGCAACATTCAGTTGCCCGATCAGGAGGTTTCTATTCATTTACACTACTAGCCATCAGAATTACTAGACCATGAAGAAATACAATTTTAAAAATATATATTTTTGGGACAAATGTATTATATTTGGAATAACAAGTGATTAAACTTTCAAGAAATCTGAAGGTAAGAAATTTGAGAATTCAGTACTCAAAAGAACCATGGCAGTAATTTCAGTACTTATACGCCTGGGAATTGATTTAAACAGAGATTGGGTAACATGTGTACAGGTATAGCTTTCCATGTATCTTCACCAATATGCCATAGTCAATCGATAGTAGTGACTTACAACCGTTGACCAGACGTTTTTTTATAAAACCGTAAAATACCACAATATACCAACATATAAGATCAAGAAGACGTGCTGGTCAGGGCAGCAACCAAACATAGAAAGGTCCGTACAATACCGGCAACATGCGGTCGTGCATTATCCTTCTGAAGCGTACATTTCCCAGACCTCGAATAAAGGGTACTGCCATGAGCCTTAACACATCAGAAAGTTAACAAGGATTATTCAATGTCACAGGAATGCGAACAAGAGAGGACCGAGACATGTATCCAATGGCACACCATCACTCCAGGTGATGGACCAGTATGGCAATGTCGAATACAAGGTGACAATGGCGTCAAACCCGGATGCGGCCATTATCGTGCTGCAAACATAACCTGGATTCGTCCGAAAATACGACGTCACGTCATTCCTGAGTCCAGGTTCGTGTCGTTGATCATATCGTTGTAGGTGTTCCTGTTTGTGATGTAGCGTCAAGGGTAGCTGAGGTCACTGAGCTGACAGTCCAAGCTGCTGCAAACGTTGTCGAACTGTTCGAGCTGACACTTATTCACTTGAAAACCTCCCCCCCCCCCTTTTTTTTTTTACTTAGGGCTTTTGACGCAGCTGCACGATCCATTAAGGCCATATGGGTAACATGTCGGTCTTCTAGACTGTTAGTGATAGTAGACCTTTGATATCCAGTACGTAGTTCCGTATGACTGTCCTGCATCCATGGATTCTATATTCTGCTAACAGTCCTGGAATCTCGACCGCCGCAAACAGCGGTACGATAAACCACCATCCTGATAGGCCACAATTTTACTTCTTATCGAATTCAGAAACGTATTAGTAAGTATTTCCCATTCTTAGATGAGGTATCACACGACAAATTTTCACAACGAAGCAACGTTTCAAATTCAATTTATTTATGAAAAACCTGTTGTATAATTTATCTTTTTCAACACATTGTAGGCGTCGCTTCCGGCGCCTATTTTGCATATATGCGTTCAAAATCTAACCAATTGCATATAACAGCATCTTCTCCCTGTCATCTTAATTTCATGTCTATAGCGTGTCGCTTTCTTGGTGTACCAATTTTAATGGCCAGTAATGCATTATGCTACATCATCCTGGCCCCTTTCTTCATCTTTACTTTTAATATTTTTCAAACATACCTTAATATCGACGTTACATCAGTGTTGGCCATATGTAACTAAAGATAATGGGAGAAAACTGCATGGGTCTCGAGTTTCAATGGAACATCTCTGGACGCAGGTCTTGCTGACATGTCGTGGAAGACTCGACGCATTAGAACAACTTCTTCAATATAAAGAGGTCTTGGCTGTTCCCTATTTATATGGCATCGAGGCATCAAGGTAACGTAACATTGGAGTCGGCAAACTTCCATCAGGTCATCTTTAAAAATGTCGGCAAGCTAAATAAGAAGATGATCTGGTTCATAATACGTTTAGTAGCCAAAACCTCACTGTTTACTGGAGGCAGCAACGTCGCTGATTGGTCGCTACACGCTCATGTTTTACGCGGGATTCTAGTTTTCGCGTGAAGGTTTTGGCTGTGTTGGCTCGCAAACCTAACGTGCAGACATGAAATTATTTGACCACGCCCTTTGACGTGGCCTGAAGCTATCTAAGCAAATGACGTCCTTACGTCCCAGAAGATATACTAATCTATCGAGAAGAAAAACCAATTGAAGTTTTTATAGGAATACGAACTAAGTATAAGGAAGTCTATGTACACAGAAGGACTATATGCCGAGGCTAAAAGTAGAAAGGATTTCAAGAGAAAACAACGTACAATAATGTATAAGGTGTAGGTAAACTGACAAGTAGGTACAGGATATCATTCAACGTGCACCTAACCTCCAATCAACTATCTAAACAATGAGGAGGCTACTAACATTATGTTCTACCGATGACACACACACAGGAAGATACTCCACGTTACTTTGAAACAAGGATCAGGAAGAGATTGTTGTGTTGCTGGGAAATTGCAGGAGTTTGCTAAGATACGGCAAGTCCTGAATCATTCGTTAGCTTCTGTGTCAACAAAGGAGTCATCTCCTTTAGATACCAAGGTGCCTTCAATTCTCCATATCAAGCTCGGCGATGATTCACTTGGTTGGGGCCACGACACACAGCTGCAGCGTCAGATTCCAGAAGGTCAGGTATCTTCCGGTGTATTGTTTATGTAAATGGGGTAACGGCGCATGAAAATTATCTTTAGACAAACTGATCAAGTGAGTGTATAACAAACTTAACCTGTATTATTCTCTTCCTTCAGCTTTATTCTAATGTGATTTCAAACGGCTGACGTGTGAAGGATCTTTCGGGAATACCGGAAGAAGCCTTCAATTTGGATAAGAAAAATATTTTGAAATCTCTTGTTGTTGAACTTAGAGCGTGTATCATCAAACGCTTATACAATTATTCTTAAAGTGGATTTCCCGACATGCGTGTCAGACGTGAGGGTCACCTGTCCTGTCACGTCCTGGACCACGATGTGACATCAATGTGACGTGTGGCCTGGTTGTTCCAGGTTGTGGGGCCGGCTCATCTGACGTCTGTATACACCTAAATAACCAATAAAGTATTTTATTGTAAATTTATTTTCTACTCATCCCCCCACATATCCCTGTTCGTCCAGTGGTCCTGCCCCAGCCAGGTTCATCTCACGTCAATCACTGTACACACCGAGAGAGCGAATAAAGTATTTATTTACCTTGTATAACTCTGCCTATCTCACGTAATGCTGTCCATTCAGTGGACATGCCCCAATCAGACTCACTTATAACCAGATCAAATGCCATACACACCGATAGATCCAATAAAGTACTTACCTTATTCATCTCTGCCCATCCCAAATATTCCTGTCCATTCCGTGAACCTGCGCCAACCAGACTCACTTCTAACCAGAACAAATCACTGTATACACCGAGAGAACCAATAAAGTATTTTCCAATACATCTCTTCCCATCCCACATATCTTGTCCATTCAGCGAACCTGCGCCAAACAGATTCCTTTCTAACCAGAACAAATGTCATACACACTGAGATAACTAATAAATTACTTACCTTATTCATCTCTGCCTATCCCACGTATTGCTGTCCATTCAGCGAACCTGCGCCGACCAGATCAATTTATAACCAGAATAAATCACTGTATACACCGAGAGAGCCAATAAAGTATTTTCCTATACATCCCTTTCATCCCACATATCCCTGTCCATCCAGTGAACCTGCACCAGTTGGGGATGTTGTGTATGAAAATGATGGAAGATGGTTTGGCCATATTTTCCAAGACGTCTTTTATTCGTCAAGGTTTAATTCCCCATAGAGTTGTGCGATTCTGTAGATATTATACTGGGTAAAGCAAATAAATTGGGAAGCAATATTACAGAACTTGGACATATTTTTCGCGTCATTATGTTGATTGGTCCAGTAATAATTTAAAAATTGATACAGTATTGATTTATTCTTTGTAATCTATATTATTAGCTAACGACATACTCAAGGTGAGTGTGGGAGGAGGCACGGGACTTGGTGACAATGACCTTGTCCATTTGGGTCATCACCGTGTGAACCGCATCCCTCACAGACTGGATGGTGTTGTGGGGAGCTTTGTTGACATCTCTATCAATAACACGACGTACGTAGTGGTAGTCGAGAGGGTTGCAGTTAGGGGACCAAAACACTCCAGTGGCTGGGGACGATAGCCATGGCTGTGTCTTCTTTGCCTTGTGGGCTGTAGCTGAGTCCTGTTGGAAGACATACTTCTTTCTGAAGGCCTCCAGGACACTTATGTAGGTGTCAGTGTTCATTCTGAGGCCCCGCTCAAATAAGTGGGGAGCATGATATCCTCCTGAGTGCTGATGACAAGAACCACACGGAGGCAGAGAATCTCCTGTGCATTACGACAGATACCTCGGGACAGATACCTCGGGAGGTTTTTATATATCTAATTATCATCTTGAGGTTCACCTTTGTTCCTGTTCAAAGTTATTTTCATCCGAGAAGATCGAAACATGCCAGAAAAGTCATGTTCTAGGTTGTTGTGAAGGAGAGCAGCCTCTCTTTTTCTGTTATCCTTCATCTCCTTAATCAGCAAAAGAACTTCAATAGAAGAACAATAGAAAGTCCTCGTTGACAGTTCAGACAGTTGTCATACGTGCGTGTGACTAATGCCAATTTATTTGACAATGGCTCTCATACTCTTCCCAAAATTGATGCCATTTTCTCCTTGTAATTTTGGACAATTACTTCGTCTCTTTCCCTGTCCAATCGACGCGGCTGATTTTTTCCTTTGCAGACGTTCCCTCTTTCTCACTGTCGGCCTCATCAAACTGTTGCTTGGCACGATAAACAGTGGTTTTGACAGTTTTAGAAATTCCAGTCTCTTTTCGGAACTCTTGTCTGCGCGCAGAGAAGCGATGGTGGATGCTTGACTATCAAAATCACGATTTTTGTCTATTAATACACCGCACACACTTGTACCGCTGCACTTTACATGTATATGGCTATGGAAAGAAAGAAAATGGTAATATATTAGGTTATATTGTTTTATGGTCTTCCAAAGTTGATTCCAATTTACCTGCTCCACCCTGTATTACATCCCTTGCCTCCCGGTTCTGGCTATCTCTCTACAACTGCTTAGAACCGCCAAAATTTAAACATCAACCCCAGCCTTCCTAGCTGTGTCGTTGCCCTCAGGCAATGTTGTGTCAACAAGTCCGGGTCAGCCAGCAGGAAACATTGACCTAGTCAGAACCCCGGGCAACTCACCGTTTCCGCCGGAAGTCGGCGCTTGTTTCGCAGAATCTGCAGGAAGTGACGTGGGCTAGTTCGAGTCGCAAATGAATTCCTGGCAGAAGAGAGGGTTGGGCAATGTGCAGGACGGAATCGGAGCTCGTTTCCTGCCATGTTTGGAAACAAAACGATGTTGTCGCATTTCCACATATGGATGTTGACCACATTGGGAAATCTATCTGACAATTGACGTGGAGGAGGAGGACAACAACATCGTCAGGCTCTAAAACTCGACTGTCTTTATTTACCACTAAATACGTATTTAGAGGAGCAATTACCTACATAAATGTATCAACGATCAATGATTCCAATTTTACATAATTGCTACCACCGTGTTGCATACTGCAGTCTAAGGGGACGAGTGGTAGCTGGATAGGAATGGTGAGGGGACACTGGTTGGAAAGTCCAACGAAAGTCAGTCGTGAAGTAAATAAAGAAAGGAAATAGAACATTTCGAGAACCAAACCTTATGTGGCCTCGTTTCAGCACTGGTCACCCACATGTATGTGGCCAGATATCTTGAATTAATTCCATAAATGTATATATTTGGAATAAAGCGCACCTTATATTCTAATCATAGATCATTGATGTCTATAATGGAACCAATATCAGCATTACCCAACATCTCGATATCAAGAATGCTGAGAAAGTATTTGATGATTTTGGCATCATTTGACTATGATATTCAATTTTTTAAATCACAGGAATATGGCAAGGCAGATGCACTATCTCAACTACCTGTTGGCTATCAATAAATACCCGATACAAGTGAATTATATAATTTGTTAATAATAAAATTCCCAAAATTGGACGCTGAAGATGTTGCTAAAGAAGTTAACCATGATCTCATGTTAGCAATAGTCAAATTATATATTGACTCATGGATGGCCAGAGAAAGCATAAGAAACACGAGTCCATATTTTCTAAAGAAATTGGAATTAACTTTGTAGGATGAATGTATTTAATGGGGCACAAGAGTTTTAATTCCAAGGACTTTGCAAAGAAAAATTATAAAAAGTTTCAATGAAACTCATTGTGGAATTTTCAGAATAAAATCAGCGGCTAAAATCTGTTTTTTTTTTTTTGGTCTGATATTTTGAAGAATATTGAAAAAAATTGTAAGAATATTTGTGAAATTCCCAAATGTTCCGGCAAACCCGGAAAATATATTTTCCAACCCTGGAAATGGACAAATAATTCACATTAATTTTATATTTAAAAATGAACTTATTCATTTAAGGGAGAAGTCTTTGAAATTGAGTAGAAGTTAACTGAAAGCAATTCCAGCAAAGAAATCAAAAGAATATATTATAAAGCTATGTTTTAGTATATGGACTTCCAAAAGAAGTATCCCAGATGCTGCACCCCCTATGTACATATTGTCGCGGGGATAAATAAAGCAAGGTCAAATTTGGGAATAATAAATTTATTATAAAGGGTATTTACCTTCTAGTTCTCCAATAAAATTATTTACAAGAGGTATTTATAGGGAGAGAGAGGGTCAGATAATAATACAACTTACCCCAAGGTAAAGATAATAATGAGCGTCGTCAGCCAACGAGGCGTCCAGTTTTCCTTATTTGCAGAAAAGATTCCGAGAACCCCTCACACCTGTGCTTCCCCCCGGGGTCCAGGGATGATTGACAGGTGTCCCATCTGGATGGAGCTTCTTGACAATATTTAAAAATGCAAATTTAATTTAAAAAAAAAAAAGAAAAGAAATGGAGTTAAACACCGGCTTATGATACCCTAAGTAATGGACTTTCTGAAAAAGCAAAAAAACGGTAAAAGACATACATACATATACAAGATGAAATCTTGATAATTTTTTTTACCCGTATAGAAATACACATCATAGAATAGTAGGTACAACTCCTGATGAATTGTAATAGAACCCCCCTTTAAGACCGTATCACATCCATGTCTGTGACAGATAAGGTAGAGAAGAATAAAAGTATAAAGAGGGGGGGGGGGGTAAAAGATATCAGAAAACCTAAGATGTGAACAAGAGATGCCAATCTAAATAATAACCCATTATTGGAGAAACACTTTTTGCTCTTCGAAAACTCGCGGTTAAAGTTAATAAAAGAAACTTATTGCGAAAGGATAAAATTCTATATAGCATTTTTATTACATTTTATATTTGTAATTATAGTTTAGAACACACAAAGTATATTGATACTATTTTACCATTGAGGCCCACATATTCAGTAATCGCACTATTTGCCTTCACTTTGGTTCTCCTTGTTTCATTTTCAGACAATTTACCCATGTCAAGTACCTTAAGGCCGTTTTGTTCTGATCTATACAGATTTGACATTATTGTGGCCACACCACTATTATGCAACATCGAGAAATCTCAAGTACATAAGTTTCTGCCTTTGCTGGTGCCACCGCCAACACCTGGTCCCGTTAGTCCATCAGCTGGGCGAGATTCCGAGCTCCGCCCATCTAACATGGAGATACCTTCCCACCAGAACTTCACTTTAAACACTATAGAAATTATAGAGAGTCGAAAAGATAACTTTACGCAGGTATTACACCTTAAATTTTGGTCATCACAAAAGATATTTTATATTTTAAAAATTATTTTCGGGTTTTGAGAGAAATGCCTGAATATATAAAGGGATAATTATTGATTTATTTAACTCCAAAATAGTGTTGATACCTCGTGAAGACCAAGTTATAAAAAAGGTACTTGGTGACCAAAGGAGAGAGCTTAAAGAAAGATATAAATAATTGCTAACTAGACACGGTGAGGGCTTCACGTGATATCTAGATACATAACACAGAGGGAGTTAGAGGTAGACTATACTATCTCACACCGTCATGTATTGCTACACCCCTGAACCCAACTTCCCAATTCCGACAACTCGATGAACTCGTTAAGTTCACTATTGACAACAAAGTGAAATGGAGCGGACTAGAGATCGAAGACAGAACTGCTGACACTGCCAACGCTGAAACCCGGACTTACGTCCACGCGAGGTCTCCCATCGGAGTTTTGCGCCAGAACCAACAGCTTGTATTCAGTACCTAATCCTGGGTTTTTGGAGCGAGCCAAGCTGCCGGAGGAAAAGTTGAGTACCAATCCACGTTATGTGACACAGGGTTAAAATAGTGGGTCCTCCCGCCCAACATGGAATGGTAAATGAACACAGTCCCTGCTATGATCATCACAGGGGTGTAAGCGCTAAAACCCGTCCCGCTGTCAATAGTTACTGTCTAACACTAGCTAGATCCTGCAACAACGTCGTTAGTAGAGCTGGAACACGGGAAGTCACACCGCGCGGCTCCCCATCTGGAACGTCTGTTACACACAACAGCCAGAAATACAGTAGTCAACAGATTCCTATTGCCATCGAATTTCATTTTAATTCTTGGAATCCAGGCTGTTTGTAAATTTATATTCTATCATATGATTCATGGTAATTTCAATTAGAAAAGAGTAAAGTTCACGTAAAGAGATTTTCTAAAAATGACAAAGAACACATCGCAATTTCGTCTCAACCAACCAATTAATGAACCTGATCTAATCAGCAACCCAAGAGAACACCAAATTTCTCCATGAACCTCAGGAAAACCTATAACACCTAGATTCAATTTGTATTTCCTCAAGTTATATAAGAAACTTGTTTTTGGATATCTTTAAAAATGGTTATAAAATAATTTAAAATATTTGTGTCACTATTTTTATTAAAAGGCTGTGAATATATGATTATCATTTAGTCTTTGATGTGATCTTTTTAATATAATTTTTCCCGAGTGTTTGATATTCACAAACCATTCTTTTTAACGATAATTTCCTAAAGCTTATGCTCATTCTAGCTTAGATTTCTAATAACCTTTTTCAAAGTTATTTTAAAAACTTTTCATTATTATTATTGTTGTGTCATCATAATGGTACTTCGTTTCAAATTAAATCCACTTGACTGAGATAAAGAGATTTCCTTTTAAAATAATCGAGCTGAGTTAGAGCTTCTATTGTTTTATAATTGTTGCTATCTCATCATTTGTGATAGTCAAAGTTAAATAAACTTAGTGAAGAAATAAGATTGGGTTAAAGACACTCAACTGGCTTCTATCAATCCACCCAATCAGTTGGGCCAGTTCATATCACGTGATATTTATCCAACTTCTAGCTGACTGATGGTGTATCAAGATTTGGTGACCATAAGAATTCTTACCTGTATTCTTCAACATATTTGAATTTAAAATCACATTGAAGTTTGTAATATTGTCTTAATATATTTTTATTCTTTCTTCTTTCTAAATTTGAGCCAGTATTTTGTTATCACTAAATATTGAATTGTATCATAATTCCACATATCTTTTTTTTTTTTTTATATTCAAAGGAATATTTTATTCTTTAACGTTCATATTATATTTTTATTTTTTTGTTAATCATATTTTGTTATATGATCATTTATTTCTTATTTTATCATACACAACAGAGAGAGAAAGAGAATTCATTGCTTTTGTTTTATTGCTGTTATTGCGCCATTCGGAACTTTTCAATGGTCAAATATTAATAAAAATACTATGATATACCAATGAATGATTTCTTCAAATTACTATGATATAGATTAAGATTTTTTTAAAAAGTCATTTTTATTTTATTTAATAAGTAAAGATTTGAAATATTTGTTTTCTTAGTAATTTATATTATGTAAATTTAAAAATATATATTTTTTATCGAAATATATTTATGGATGATCATTTTTATAATGTAAAAATTAGTTTTCTAATTAAAAAATAGTTTACTCCATTGTTATACTCAAAAGATATCATATGTTTTATTAAAACAAATAACAATTCACATAAATAAATATAGAATTTATAATTTGCTTTTGTTAAAATTGTCATTTTATTATTAAGAAGTTTGGAATTATTTTTCAAAAGAATAGCTATAACGTGGAGATCTACCATTTATATATTGTTACAAAGTATTTATTATTTTATTAACAGAGTATCATTTTTGATGTTTATATTTTGTAAACCTTCCTCATTGCTTATCTTATATTTTATCAATTATACTTTGTTCTTGCCTTAAATAAATTGCTGTGTCATCCTTAGTTTGTCTTTCCTAATTTTCCACGTGGCAATATTGTTACATCATGTTTGATTTACCTCTCCATTTATTAACAATAATCTATGATATTTTAAATTTATTTGACACAGATTATGTACTATAGTATCATTCCTTTTGTAACGTTGTTTATATCTTGATTATTTATTTTGGAGAGAGAGGACGATGCGAAGATTCAGAATCACTAACTACGAGGAAGACAACGAATAAACGCAATAACTTTAAAAGGTAATTTACTTTTTATTTACTTTTTTAATTATGGAAACCCGTTCGGTGTATAACACCAAGAAATCAAGATAGATGACCCTACAAAGTTGCAACACCATATGACAATATATTCACTTTCTCTTAAGATGACTAACAAAATAATTTTTGACAATATATTTTATTGTTATTGTTTCAAAACACTTTATTAGGTACCACTCAAAAAGAAGAATCAAGTTTATGCTATTTTCAACCATATGTAAAGGTTATTCACATATTAAACAAAATGTTAACGCGGGATTCGATCCCGGTTCATGGCTGTCGGGAATCGAGGGTGTTACCCGCTCGTCAACCGACTCTTTGATAATATATTTTTATATAATGGTGTTGCCGACAATCCTCACAATTATCGGGGAATAGCACTTCTGAGCAACCTCGCTAAGCTTTTCTCATCAATACTGAAAATACGGCTAAGCAACTGGACCGAAAATAGAGCAATTATACAGGAAAATCAAGCGGGTTTCAGAAAAGAACATTCATGCCAGGATCATATTTTTACTTTAGTCTCACTAATCCAATTAACACTTAGACGTAAAAGACGAAAGTTCTACGCTTTCTTTATTGATCTTAAAAAGGCTTTTGATACGGTGCCTCAAGCTCTCCTATGGAAAAAACTGTTAGACATCGGATTAAATTTCCGATTTATAAATCTAATTAAGAATTACTACGAAAACATGACAGCTGCGGTGAGATGGAACAATTCATTCACTGAATTTATTAAAATAAAATCCGGAGTGTTACAGGGTGAACCACTATCTCCTTACTTATTCATACTTTTTATTAACGACCTGATTAGTACTTTTCACTGCTCGGATATATCTGGTATTTATCTGCCAAAGCATGGAAATATCCATTTGTTACTATATGCAGATGATATTGTACTGATAGGCGAATCTAAGAACAATTTGCAGTTAAAAATTAATATGATACGAAAATATTTTGAGGAAAATATGCTAACGCTGAACGAAAACAAATCAAAAATAATGGTATTTCGCAATGGTGGGACGCGCTCAAAATCCGATAATTGGTATTGGGGACAACAAACACTGAATGTAACGGAAAGATACATGTATCTAGGATATCCACTCACCTCAACAAACTCTTTTAAGCAAGCCGCATTATACTATAAGGGTAAAGCTCTCGTGGCCAGTGGTGCGGTATGGCCTATTCTGACCAGGTCGAAGATGAACTTTCTTAAATCCTCTATGAAACTTCTTGACGCGATGGTTTTATCAACCCTGCTATACGCGGCACCTGTTTGGGCAAATGAACATACATTAATTGTTGATCAAATTCAGGACTCATTTATGCGAAGATATCTAAATCTACCAAGATACACCTCCGGATACATGCTCAGGATAGAATTGGGAAGAGTGTCACTCAGCGTTACAGTCTTGAAACTTACCTTAAAGTTTTGGTTGAGAATGCTGGGAATGGGTGAAACTAGACTGCCGCTGCTCTGCTTGTCACAGCTGTGGGAAATCTCAAACGCAACGAAAAAATATCTAGGTTTCACGGAAGGTATAGTTAATATTTTAAACAACACCGGATTTCAATGACTGAATTGCTGCACAGACTATAGAACATTACAAAGAGAAATTCCCTACATAATCAGGACTGCAATAGACCAGTCTCTGCAAAAGGATCACACAAGAATAATAAATTCAAGACTTTACCCCCACTATAAAAACAGCTGCTCAACTCCGTTACCGGAACACTATCTGTCCAGCGATTTCCCGCTCCGGGTCAAACGGTGTATTGCCGGACTGAGAATCCTCTCGGTGCTCTTTGCTGATGATCGCCCCAGAATATTTAAAACAAATGGATGGACATGCGAGATTTGCGGGACAAGAATGGAGCCGGGGCTACATCACCATATACTCTCATGTATGGGGCTGAAAGACGAACGAGAAGTGCTCCTCAGTGAAATAGGTCTTGAGGGACTCTCTTTGGAGCTCCAGTTGAATGAGGTGGTGAAAAACAGAGCTGGAGCTTTTGCGTTGTTCAAATTCTGGAAGACGGCTGAAGAGAAGAGGAGGCTATATACATAATCTAATTGATGTAAATAATTATATGCAAATAATCTATGTCAGGATTAGAATGACGAATCCTGTATGGGACTTTGATTCCAGTAAAAGGCTTGTTGCTGCTGTTGTATATAGTCACAGTGTAGAAAATACTATACTATACCTACTACATATAGGTTTCTCTCTGTATTCTTAGTTCTCTTCTCTTCAATTACTCTGTAAACTGGCGAATCCTATATAGGACGAGAGGTCCTCAATAAAGGCTTTTTGTTGTTGTTGTTGTAAATATATTTTTATATATCTTCATATGTGAAAAAAAAATTAATAGAAAAATGGATTGCCTAAATATCACGGAACAAGTTATATCAACGTTGAATTAATTTTGTTCCACTAGATGGCGCTCTGCCATCTAACATTCTTATATGAGCGGTTAGGATATACCTGCTTTTTAAAATTCTCTTCAGATTTATTTAAAATATAAAATAATAGATGATTGCTGTGTGTTGATTCAATTTTTATGACGGATGGGAGAATGTTCCAATAATGTTTGTTATAAGGGGGGATACTATGCTCAAGTAAACATATTTTGGTAATATATTTATATACAGTTAAACCTGTCTATAGCGCCCCCTCTTGGGACTCACCATGTTAGAACTCATGGCATTTTGTATGTATATATGTAAATATTACAACTATTTTCATATTTTTGGTTTTTGTGTGTGTGACCCCTCAGCGAAGGGAAATCTATTTTTTGCTGTTTCTTCTCCTCTTTTCACACACCGGCCCCCCCCTGCCGATAGAATGTAGTCGTCCGTCCGCCGGATGGACCGTCCAAAGTACCCACCGACCAATTGGAGGGGCGGAGGGGTCAAAAAGGTCAGGGCGCGGGGGCCAGAGTTGGTGTCACAGCTGTGCGGAGTAGACAAGAAAAAAAAGCCTCGCGGCGGCTTGCCCTAGAAGAGCTCCGGGAACTTCGTCCATCTTCCATAAACGACCATACAAGCGGTCTGAGAAGGGACAGGGTGGCTGACATCTCAAAGAAAAGGTGAAGCCGAGACGAATCTTTTGAGAGATTCGCATAGTGGTTGGAGTACGTCGAGGACGACGAATTGTGCTTCATCTGAAGAAAAAACAGGAAGTTCGTCGAGGACGACGAATTGTGCTTCCAAGGCAGGGGGGCTCGGGGCAAGCCGACCTAACAACTGAGAGGAACTGTTTTTGGTGAGCACTCTCTCACATGCTTTCATTTCCTAAAATTGATATATGTTTTTATGTTAATCTAGCATATTTTTTGTATTTTTCTTTTCTTATCTTTACTAAGTTTTTTATTATTTCGTCAATATCATCATTTTTATATATCTGCTTTTGTTAAAAAACATTTAAGTTGCATGCAAATTTTGGATTACACAAAAAATAATAAGTTTTTCATATATTTTTTATCCTTCATTTTATAGCTAACATTAAACAAAACTTTATATGTGTAACCTTTTGTTGTCTTCCTTTTTTCTTGCTTGAACACCCAAGGCAGCCCAAAACAATATCAAACTTTAGGTTAAAGTTTTTATTTTGTTAAAAAGGGGGTTTGTGGAGCGTTCAGAATTTTTCTTTTCCTCCACGAGCTTTTTTAATTACCCCGTTCTTAACATTATATTTTTTGGCGTCCCCGGGTGGGCTGCATTGGCTGGTCAAAATCGAGAAAAGGAAAAAAAAAAAGAAAGGTCTCGAGAAAAATTATATAGTAAATAATGCAGAATATTGATATCTTAAAAAGGGCTAGAGCCCCCAAAAGAGCTATTTTTACTCGGCTGTCCACCGAGTTTTGGGCTGAAATAGAAAAGCCAGATTTCGATACAGAAAAATATAGAGCTAAATATAACCGAATTTGTGCTCTCTCTAAGGAAATAAGTGAAATTGATTCAAGGTATCATGGGCTCCTTCTGGAGGATGAAACCATAACGGAGGTCAAAATCGAAGAAGAATTCGAGGGTTGTGAAAACTATGTTCAAGGGATGTTTGACATAGAAAATAAATATTTGTCTCGGTGTGAAACCGCGAGGGATAGGGTCGACGGCTCATTGGTGGAGTCCGCGGCGAATTCGGTTGTAAATACCGAATCTAAAAGAACTATTAGGTTGCCAAAAGTGGAGCTACCAAAATTTAAGGGCAACCTAGAGGATTGGCTCTCATGGTGGGGGCAATTTAGTAAAATCAATGACGATGAAACTCTGGGGGATGTAGATAAATTTCACTATCTGCTACAAGCGGTAGTCGAGGGATCCAGAGCTCAACGTCTTGTGTGCAGTTACCCTATAACTGAAGTTAATTATCCCAAGGTAATACAAGCCCTAAAAGATCGATTCGGAGATAAGAACCTTCTCATAGAGCACTACATAAGGAGACTGTTGAAACTGGTTGTTTCTAATGCAAGGAAAGAAAACCTTCCTCTTGACGAGATCTACGATGATCTGACGGCTCACTTAAAGAACCTAGAATCACTGGGTGTTAACACGGAGATGGCAGGCGTGTTCCTCTACCCATTGGTTGAGTCGAGTCTGCCATTGGACATTATTCAGGTGTGGCAGAGGAATCCTGCTGTGGGCTATGGGATAAAAGAAGAAGGAGCGGAGAATGGAGATAAGAGCGATGCCAGCGGTAGACTTCAGGCTCTGATGGACTTCCTTCGGGATGAGGTGAAGGGTGCTGAGCGAATGGCATTTGCTAAGGAGAATTTTGAGGGTAATAGCTCAATGAGGGCTACAGGTTCTCAACTAAAGACTCCTCGGAAGACACCGCCCACTGTCTCCAATTTATTCGGCAGCGCATTTAAGAGAAAATGCATATTCTGCCAGAGGGATAATCACCTGAGTAGTGGATGTTTTGTTGCCTCGCGGCTTACACCTAGCGAGAGGGATCAAAGGATAAAGGAGGCTAGAGTCTGCTTTAAGTGTCTAAAGGGTAACCATCTGAAAAGGGAATGCCGAGCAGACATAAAATGTAGAAATTGCGGAAAAGATCATCTAGATATCTTTTGCAATAAAATTGCTTTGAAGCAAGGAGGAAACAATAGTTTCAAAGGCGAAAAATCTAAGGTTGTAAATGAAGGAAATGCAACATGCACGGGTGTTAATATGTCTGCGCGAACATGCGCCAATGACATCTTACTCATGACTTCCGTGGCGAAATTGAAAGGGGCTAAAGAGACTAAAGAAGTAAAAGTGTTATTTGACACTGGAAGTCACTACTCCTATATAAAGAGATCAATTGTCGAAAAACTGGGTTTAAACAAAATAGGAGAGATAAGTTTGGAAAAATCTCTTTTCGGGGGAGGAAATATGAAGGAGGCGTTGCATGGGAAATATGTTTTGAAACTGGGAAGTCTAACCAATAAAATTGATGTAGACATAGTCGCCCTCGATCAACCAGAAATTTGTGCAAGGATACCGCCGATTCCAAGAGGACGTTTGTTATACAAATTAAAACGGAAAAAGATCTATATTCACCCGTCAAATTTTAGAAATGAGGAAATAGATATTTTAATAGGTAGTGACTACCTTGGACAATTACTGACCGGGAAGGTCGTCCATCTAGGAGAGGACCTAACTGCCGTAGAGACCAAATTAGGATGGACGCTTATGGGGCAATCTCCGGTGGTGTGTAAGGAGGATAAGGTCCAAATTGCATTGAATATGTTGGTTGCAGGGAACAACTTGAAGGATCTTTGGGAGCTGGATGTCTTGGGAATCCAAGATCCCATCGAAGTTGTCTCAAAAAAGAAAAGGGAAACTGAACTAAGGGAACATTTTATAAAAAATATAAAGAGGGATGAAGATCAACGATATTCAGTCGCGCTACCATGGAAATGCGAAAGAAATAATATACCCTCAAATTTAGAAATAGCGCAGAGGAGATTGGAAGCATGCACTAGTAAGTTAAGGAAGGAGAAAATGGTTATTGAATATTCTACTATTCTTCAAGAATGGGAGAGAGAGGGCCTAATTGAGAGGATAGAGGAGAATAGGCCTCAAAAGAAGGGCCATTATTTACCGCATAGGCCGGTGTTCAAGGCTGAAAGTAGGACGACGCCTCTTCGTCCTGTTTTCGATGCCTCCTGCAGGTCGTATAATGGTCTCTCTCTGAATGACTATCTAGAAAAGGGACCTAACCTTTTGGAAAAAATACCTGAAATATTAATTAGGTTTAGAGAAAAGGGTATTGGTGTTCTAGCCGATATTCGAAAGGCATTTCAGATTATTACAGTGCAGCTTCAAGACCAGGACTTTCTTCGCTTCCTTTGGTGGGATCAAACTGACCCTATGAAGTTAACCGTTTTTAGACATAAACGTGTGGTATTTGGGCTTAACTGTAGTCCATTCATCTTGGGTGCAGTTATTGATCATCATCTGAATTTTGTACAAGGTCCGGCAGCTGAAATCGCAAAGACTATGGCAAGATCCTTTTATATGGATAATTTGGTAACATCCCTCTCCTCTCAGGAGGAGGTCCAACAATTCCAGAATACAGCTGTCAATATCATGGAAATGGCAAAAATGGACTTGCGTGAGTGGGAATTTAATTTACCAGTGAGTAATTCAAAGGAGGAAAAAGGAACTACTACCAAGGTGTTGGGACTTGTGTGGGACAAAGTAGAAGATGTACTTAATTGTGATGTTTCTATTGAAAAGGATCTCCCCCGAAGACTAACCAAGAGGATTATCCTTTCTAAAATTCAGCAAGTTTTTGATCCTTTGGGAGTTTATAGTCCTATATTTTTGCCTCCTAAACTATTATTACAGAGGTCCTGGGAGTTGAAAATTGGATGGGATTCTCAATTACCCGAAGATATGGATCGGGAGTTTAGAACATGGTACTCCCAAATTGGTCTATTAAGTCAAATCAAAATTCCCAGGCATATTTGGTTTGATCAAACTAATAAGAATGAAATACACGTTTTCTGCGATGCCAGTAAATCAGCTTATGCAGCAGTGGCATATATGAGAAGTGAAGTGCAGGGGG
The DNA here is from genome assembly GCA_030710605.1 of Cordylochernes scorpioides. Taxonomy (NCBI): domain Eukaryota; kingdom Metazoa; phylum Arthropoda; class Arachnida; order Pseudoscorpiones; family Chernetidae; genus Cordylochernes; species Cordylochernes scorpioides. Next base: position 69,257,026 of record CP092866.1, read on the forward strand.
GAGTACATTTGTCTCTGTTTTGGAGCAAATCTAGGCTTGCGCCAACCAAGAGGGTGACCATTCCTCGGTTAGAACTTTTGGCCTGCGTTTTAGGAGCTAGACTTGTTAAATCTATTTCGACTGCCTTAACAAATAGTTGCCCTGTTACTTTATGGACCGATTCCTCAACCGTTATGGCTTGGCTCAAGAGAAAAAATGAGTGGAATGTGTTTGTAAGAAACCGAGTACAGGAAATACGAGACACTGTCAATAATGAGAACTGGAAGTTTGTTTACGGAAAATTTAATCCAGCGGATTTGCCTTCTCGAGGGTGCTCTATCGTACAATTTGTCTCGACCAACTGGTGGGAGGGTCCTGAATGGCTCAAAGGGGAAAAGGAGAGTTGGCCTAGTTTTGAACCGACTATTGATGAGGAAGAGATCATCAAAGAAAAAAGAAAAACCTTACAGGCCCACACCACTCTCATTGTCGAGGTAAATCGATGGTTCCTAGATAGAAGATCCAAGTATAGCTTAAACATTAGGATTATGGCTTGGGTTTTAAGATTCTTGGACAATGCGAGAAGAATACCCACTGAAAGGGGAAATTTGAAAGTAATAGAGTTAGAAAGGGCCGAAAGGAAGCTGTTGAAATTGGTTCAACAAGAGACTTTCCCAGGAAAACAGGCTCCGAAAAATGGATTAAAGACTATTAAATCCGTCGAAGGTTTGTGGTGCGTTGAGACGAAACTGCTACATGGACAAGATTCAGAAGTGTTTAAACGACCTATTTTACTACCTCGTAATCATCCTTTGGTGGAACAGATGGTTCGTGAAATACACCAACAAAATGGGCATGGAGGGGCCCAATTCATTCTTTCACAATTGAGAGAGAAATTCTGGATCATTGGTGGTCGCAGATTGATTAAACAAATAATTGGGAAATGTGTAATATGTAGGAGGCATAATCAGAAACCTATTCAGACTCCTGGCGCGGCTTTGCCGACTAATAGAATAGGGTTAGGCAAACCCTTCGAGGTGACAGGTGTGGATCTGTTGGGACCGCTATATCTTAAAGGTGGCAGCAAGGTTTGGGTGGCCTTGTTTACTTGCGCTGTTTACAGAGCTGTCCACCTAGAGATTGTGAGAACATTAGAGGCAAACACTTTTTTGTTAGCTCTAAAAAGATTCATTTGTCGGCGTGGACGTCCCGGAAAAATATATAGTGATAACGGGACAAATTTCTCAAAAACAAACGAATTACTTAAACGCTTGGATTGGGGGGAGATTGAAAGGGAATCGAGTGTAAAAAGAATCCAATGGATTTTTATCCCTCCCTCAGCGCCTTGGTGGGGAGGGTTTTGGGAGAGATTAGTAAGGGTTGTTAAGAGTTTATTGGTTCGTATGCTCGGATTTAGTAAATTGAATTATGTACAACTTGAGACTGCTTTATGTGAGGTAGAGAGTATTATCAACAATAGAGCTCTTTCATATATATCGGAAGATGACCAAGACCTCATTCCCTTGACCCCTCAAATGTTTCTGCAGACTAACGCAAACAATGAGTTTCCGGAGCTAGAGAAAATAAGAGTGAATTCTTTCACTAGAAAATACAAGATTTTGAGTAAACTAAATGAGGAACTTAAACAGAGATTCCGCAAGGAATATTTGGGGGTACTGATACAACGGGCCGAAAATAAAAGGGAGCTATGCATAAAAGAAGGGGATTTAGTCCTTATAGGCCAGGACAACACTAAAAGAATTCTCTGGCCTGTTGGAAAAATAATAAAACTTTACTTGGGGAAAGATGGGGTGAACAGGGTTGCCAGAGTCAAGACATCAACAGGCGAATGGCTACGCCCTGTACAGAGACTGTTTCCCCTTGAGATTTCCTCTGAGGAAACTCCTGAAAAGGCCTCTGGGGATAAAAAACCTCTAACGATCAAAACAAGATCCGGACGTGAAGTCCGCAAACCAATAAGGTTTGCTCCTGATGTTTTGAATCAGTGACAAAAGAAAGGGAGAGCACATTTCCTTGTTTTTTTTGTGTTTTCACACAAAGAAAAGGTGGGGGTATGTTAGAACTCATGGCATTTTGTATGTATATATGTAAATATTACAACTATTTTCATATTTTTGGTTTTTGTGTGTGTGACCCCTCAGCGAAGGGAAATCTATTTTTTGCTGTTTCTTCTCCTCTTTTCACACACCGCCCCCCCCCCCTGCCGATAGAATGTAGTCGTCCGTCCGCCGGATGGACCGTCCAAAGTACCCACCGACCAATTGGAGGGGCGGAGGGGTCAAAAAGGTCAGGGCGCGGGGGCCAGAGTTGGTGTCACAGCTGTGCGGAGTAGACAAGAAAAAAAAGCCTCGCGGCGGCTTGCCCTAGAAGAGCTCCGGGAACTTCGTCCATCTTCCATAAACGACCATACAAGCGGTCTGAGAAGGGACAGGGTGGCTGACATCTCAAAGAAAAGGTGAAGCCGAGACGAATCTTTTGAGAGATTCGCATAGTGGTTGGAGTACGTCGAGGACGACGAATTGTGCTTCATCTGAAGAAAAAACAGGAAGTTCGTCGAGGACGACGAATTGTGCTTCCAAGGCAGGGGGGCTCGGGGCAAGCCGACCTAACAACTGAGAGGAACTGTTTTTGGTGAGCACTCTCTCACATGCTTTCATTTCCTAAAATTGATATATGTTTTTATGTTAATCTAGCATATTTTTTGTATTTTTCTTTTCTTATCTTTACTAAGTTTTTTATTATTTCGTCAATATCATCATTTTTATATATCTGCTTTTGTTAAAAAACATTTAAGTTGCATGCAAATTTTGGATTACACAAAAAATAATAAGTTTTTCATATATTTTTTATCCTTCATTTTATAGCTAACATTAAACAAAACTTTATATGTGTAACCTTTTGTTGTCTTCCTTTTTTCTTGCTTGAACACCCAAGGCAGCCCAAAACAATATCAAACTTTAGGTTAAAGTTTTTATTTTGTTAAAAAGGGGGTTTGTGGAGCGTTCAGAATTTTTCTTTTCCTCCACGAGCTTTTTTAATTACCCCGTTCTTAACATTATACACCAAAATAGGGTGCTATAGAGAGGGGGTGCTATAGACAGGTCACTTTTAATGTAAATCGCATCGTACTACGTATTTAAAATTGGGATATATATAAAGGGAGGCGCTATTTAGAGGGGGCGCTATAGACAGGTTTAACTGTATTTATATTTAGTAGAATATCTTCTTTTCATTTAAGCTGGCTATCATCAGGCCGTACTCTGTGAACTGTGGCACTTCCAAGTTATAAGTATTGCTAGATTTATATATATAATTGCTAGTTATCAGCTTTATCTTAAAGATATGAATATACTGTATGAAATCTCTTCTTTTAAACCAAAGAACAAATATATATATATCACAATCTCGAAAGTCCACCAATAAGGGAGAAATACTGTATATCCTTCTCAGCTAGACAGTCAATCGGTTTTTACAGTCGATGGCCAAGCGGCTTTTCCTTTGTTAAAGACACATGGATTTCAGAAACAAGAAGCTCCCAAATAAAAACGATGAAAATAAGGTGGTTTTTTAAACCATGGGTTTAAGATGATATTTCATAAAGCTCTACTTGATGAATTACTTGGCCGAATATAAGCAGAACTTATTATTAAAAGTAGATACTCAAGGTGTCTTATCACTCTTACAAACTGGTTATCTATAAATAGAAATACACATATAGATCAAATACTATCCCATAGATTGTAGGCACTCTTCTATATATACCACAATAGTTCACGAATTTATTCAATTTAGTTTGAAGTCTCGAGATATCGTTTAACCAGCACGTAGGATTCCACCATGCACGTGTATTTTCATAAAATTGTTTTTCACACACACAAATGTTGTAATATATTTGATCTCAATATCATAAGTATTCAAAATATGTAAATAATTTGTATAAAATAGTATTTGTCATTAATTTGTTAATGTGATACTCCTGTTGGAGGACTGACAGGTCAGAAAGCTTGAAAATAAAAGTTTGGACAAGAAACTGGTAGCTTTATTTATTTATTACATATAGATGTGAAATATCACTATGTGAAAGACCAAGTCAAGGATAAAGTGCTCACATTACCCAACACAAGAACAGATACTAGTAGATAGATAAAAATAATGAAGACATATCCTGACCAGGAGCACATGTGCTTTACAGAAGGCAGAGCGCCATCTGGTGGAACAGAAATCAACTAAACATTGATATAACCAGCTCCCTGATATTTGGCCAACTCAATTTCTTGATAAATCAAGAAAAGCCATCCACGAACGCGTTTTGCGCTGTTGGCACTCGTCAGCGTGGAGCAGGCTGTACCACTGCGACCAAAAATATTTTTGGTCCCAGAGGCTTCCTGAAAAACCAAGAAATGGGTATTTAAGGTCAAACTTGCGTAAATACGCTTAACACATGAGAAAACAATAGAAAAAGCACATGTATGCCTTGATATAAAATTACTTGAAAACTTTCTCCATAGATTGTATAAACGATAAGGAAGAGTAAGGAGAAAAGATTTTTATTCAATTAAACTTGTGACAAGCTTTCGACAAGCTGTCGATTAATCGACATATAGATTTACCTGAACAATATCATGATATATGTATTAACTTAAAAACCGGATAAACCCCCTCCCCCCACACCTCACATTACTTTCCTGAATTCACGTTTTCCTCGCGGCCAGGCTGCAGTTGTATCATTTTTGTTTAAAGCTCAGTTTGTTTCCTATTTTAATAGTCAATTGTTCTTTTTATTACCTGTTGAAGGGCGTGACTGCCCGAAAGCTTGTCACAAGTTTAATTGAATAAAAATCTTTTCTCCTTACTCTTCCTTATCGTTTATGCCTTGATATGCCTTCATTATTTTTAATATCAGCACCTAACCTTTTTATTTTTCTATTGTTTTCTCAGATAGATGTCAACCAAGCCCCTATGACTTTTGAAAGACACAGAGAACACCTGGTACGAACCATCTCAGGAACAGAGATTCAAGGAATAATGTTTTGCATTCTAAATAATATTCCAGTATGACCTCTTTTATAATAATGTAATCTATTGTTTAACTTTTCATTTTTATACCAAATGTCAAAAAATATTCACTCGCCTTGTTTTTTAACTTTTTATCTGTAGTGATTCCATATGCTGATTTTTAATCTATTTTTTAAAGAAGAAAAATGCAGTAAATATGTAAATATTGCATGAGAGAAAAGAAAAGTATGTAAATATAGAAGGATAGATATATATGGTGTGTGCTGAAGAGAGTTGTTGAATTTGTCAAAATGAGAGTTTATCCTTTATGATTTCTGAGATTTGAGGTAACCGATAGGTATTAAAAACTACATGATCAAAACGGATTATTTTTGTTTTACCAAAAATTACTTTTATTTGTTAATTTTATTTTGTAATTTAATCGCATTTATATTGTAATAGAATATTTATTTTTGTCTCAACACACACGGGGCTCTGGCACATTTGGAAGTGCAAAAGTCGAACTGCTTTTCACATGTGTGAAAATGTGATGCACTTACAGTAAAAGCAGTCGCCAACTTCTACCTACCATGATTATCATGGCCTGTCCACGTGTACTAAGAATATTAATGAAAAAACGGATTATTGATTTTATGATGCATCAGCGCGCCATCTGTTATGATTATTTGAAACTATTATAAACAACTTCTACTGCCCTTACTGCAATGGAAAAATTAAAGGGAGGGCCTGGCTCATCAGTGGTGAACCCTCCCAGCGGTTTCGCCAGTTTAATCTACCATACCGCTGTTATATCGCAATTTTCGGAACTTCCTTTTATAGTGAGCTTGAGCTGGACTCTTGGAATGGATATTTTAGATGAACTATGGACATAAGCTTTGAGGACAGCAAAATTACATACAATAATATATATATAAAATGCTTAGAGCAATCGCTCTTCCGCAAACTTTAAATTGAGTCTTTTATTTGAACAATTATATTATGATGCATCAGCATTTTATATATATATTATTGTATGTAATTCTGCTGTCTCCTCAAAGCTTATGTCCATTTTTCATCTAAAATATCCATTCCAAGAGTCCAGCTCAAGCTCACTATAAAAGGAAGTTCCGAAAAATGCAATATAACAGCAGTATGGTAGATTAAACTGGCGAAACCGCTTGGAGGGTTCACCACTGATGAGCCAGGCCCTCCCTTTAATTTTCCCATTGCAGTAAGGGCAGAAGAAGTTGTTTATTTTTCAAAAGAATCATACGCGTCTATAATAGTTTCGAATAATCATTATTGATTTTGTTACTCAACCTATTTCTCTCACTGTGCCACTCTATTATTTTATGTTAAATAGTAATGTTTTGATCAATTTAAAAAATAACTTGTCGTCCTCACATTTGTCTTTCCTCATCTTCAACGTCACATTTTGATGAAGATGCCGAAGAGATTGAGGAAGATAAACTGAAGATCGTAAAGCAAACCTCGAGGCGATAGCTGCTATAAACTACATTTTCCGCGACTGACTCCAGAATTCCACCGCCGTGTTAAAGCCGTGACAACGCTCCGAGAAGAAGACATCCAATAGACGCTATGATTACAAGAAAAAGACATTAAAGACTCCGAGGAAATCCATGATAGAGATATTGAACTGAAGTAGATGTTAAGTAGATGTTTTTAAAAATCTATTTTATTCGAATTAATAATAATAAGATTATATATTAAATTTTAAAAATACACATTAAATTACAAATAACATACAAGTATATTGAAATTTCGGCTGAAAAAATAGTTCTTGTTTATCGGGAAAAGGCACAGTAGGCGCGTCGTCTGATTCCGGGGTGTTTGCCAGATCAAAACAATGTACAAAAATATTTATTTTAATTTACTATAATAATTAATTTATTAAAAAGATTAATGATATTATAAACCAAAAAATAACATAATAAAACACTTTTATTTTATTATATTTATAGCTTATGAATATCTGAGGAAAGACATTGCAGAAAGCTTTATTAAATTGTCAGGTAGAAAATTAGAAAAGACAAAAACTTTAGTATGACGCAGCAATTTATTTAAGGCAAGAACAAATCAAAATTTATAAAATACCAGAGAGGCAATGAGGAAAGTTTACAAAGGAGTAAAATATGACCATCAAAATTAATAATCTGCTCACAAAATAATATTTTTTCTGCAATATTTATGCGTATTATATAAAATAAAGGATGCGTCGTTCCCTGTATTCTATAAATATATATTTGAGGAAGTTTGTATAATGAGATGTAAAGATTTGATGCAACATGATGAATATGTTGTCGGTAGATGAGCACAATTAGTGCCCAGCAGGGATGGTAGTAAAGTCGCTGGGAAAAAAAAGATTTGACCAGAAAAAGGGAAGTGAATCAGACAACCTTGAAATTTTGGCAAAACACCAGCTTGCTTTCAAGGTCTCTAATTTCCTGAAATTTGCAAATTTTCTCGATTTTCTGAAGGCTATATAAATTATTTAAATATGTTATCAACATGAATTAAAACAACACATCTCTTAAATTCTTTTTTAAAAAGGTTTTTACATAATCACACACACACACACACATGCCCTAAAAACTCCATCTCACTCAAAACTTCACATTCAAAACTGAAAACAAATTCAAATGGTGATGTGAGAAGCTCCAGAGCTTCAATTATCAAAATCCAATGAAAACATTGAGATTTTATATTTACACGGGTAATTTTAATATTAAAAAAATCTTCATATAAAAAGCTTTAATTCATTGCTGTGTAAAGATTTTGTGATGGTGTTGGTTTTTATGCAATCGGCTGTGACATCTTTGTTGGAAATAAGCCAAAATTACTTTATATAAAGTTACATATTTTTGAAGAACCATTCTTGTTAAGATTTACCTTACAAAGATATTGTGTGATGAAAGAATTATCAAAAATAACAATAAAATTAACATATATAGCAATATGTGCACACATAGGCAACACACATGCACACCTAACAATAAAATGGCAAGATCGAATTTACATATATGTATAAATTAACTAATATATAGTTATTTCCGTTTTGTATTTTTGAGATAAAAAGTAAACATTTTAAATGCAACGAACCTTTATTTATCAAAGTAATTTCCATCTGTCCCTCTCCAGCACCTTGGTCAACATTCTTTCAGTATGGCTGCATGTAAATTTCAATGAATTTGGAAATGAAGAAGTGTGTAAGTGCGAGTTTCAGTTCAAACCCATTTATGAAGGATTTCCTTCGAAGGTGGTTGTCCAGGGAATGGAAGAAGTGGTCATCTGTTGGCGAAATGTCTGGGGAGTATGGTGGACATCACAGAACCTCTCATCCAAGTCGATCTATGGTATCTCTAACAACTCTTCTACATGCGGTCTGGCCATATTGTCATGAAGAAGCAGTACAGTTTTGCGATAAACCAATGCTGGCTCCCTCTGCTTCAATTTCTGATGCACGTGTTCCACCTGCTGTTATTGATGGCCTACATTGATGGTTTGGGGGGAGAAGTCCGACCACACATCCCTGCGGTCCCTCCTGGATCCTTGGAATAGTCGACCAGATTCTGGTTCGTTTCCAAGGTGAATAACGTAGCAACGGCATCTATTTTCCAATGAAGAGCAAAAATAGAGAACATTGCGACTGCTGTGATAGAGATGCATGGAGACATCTGAGGCTTTTCATTGGATACGACAACAACAGCAACATTGATGGTTTGTCTATCTGGTGGCAGCTCGTAGTCAACCACATGGCGACTATGGCATCAGATAGAGAGCAGAATGAGTGTAGAGGAGGTCTCGCGCTGTGAGATACAGTGTCCTGTGGTGACAACCAGTGGAGTGTCATACAGGACTTACTTCTCGTCACCAGGAAACACTCGATCGAATATGGATGAGATGTCGGGAAAGAAATCAAAAACAGGTTTCCCCTCGTTGTAACTTGCTGGCAGCTGAGAGTTTGCAGGTTAACCACTTCCTCCATTATAATGTTAATACCTGTCAGTAATTGTGCGTCAACCACCACTTCAAATAATGCCAAACGGCATGGAGTTTATTTTTTGGAAATTTCAATAAAAACTCGGGTATATACACCTTTCAAATGTTAGGTTCCGATATATTGATAATCTTAATGATGACCTTGAAGGTTGAATCTAAATTATTTTATGTGAACCTTTCTATCTCTAATGAGAGAATAAGATAGTGAAGAATTTAAAGAAATGGATGAAATCTTTCAAGTATCTATTTATATATGACGCACCATTTCTCCATTTCTACTGTGTTTTTATATTATTTACCATTGGTAAGTTTTCAATAAAATCTTCATTCCTCATATATAAAGGTTTGTTGTAAGAGCACATATATCCGAGACTCTGGAGCCACGTATAACATCAGGAGACAGTGGATGGTACAATGTCCGTCACGAATTTTTACATTGGCCTTTGAACACTTTCTTTAAAAGGATATTCAAGACTTTTGGGCTTTCTGTGAGTGTCTACTCAAGTGTGACGATCAAGTCGTGTGTCACCTGTGGCCAAATTCAACTTCATCCGAATATATCAGGACTTTGAGAACCTGGACATTTGGAATTTATCCCTGTGGATCAACAAAGGTATTTGAAGCCACCCTTGGGCAGTATTCTGACACTGCTATCATAAGTTCCCATATGGGAACCTTTCTTCACACTGACTGACAAAATTATATCTCAAATACATGTCAGTAGTACCCATCTGTATATAAGAAATGACCTCCCACAAGTCCTGTTAACTGCCTCAGCGTGGCGTAGGACCACCCTAGGTATGAAGGCTGTTCTACTAACCCCAACTAACAGACAAAGAGCCAAAGTTGTATTCTTACCTTTGTGCGCCTCAGATGTTCCCATCAACAGGAAACACAACCAATTACTCCGTATAAGGAGATAAGTACAACCACCATATAAGAAATGAATCCATTTAGAGCGACTTTTTTCAAATAAAACAAACTTACTGCTGTCCTTACTACGATTGAAAATATTGATGCTCTTGGCTCATATTGGAAGAATTTACCATTGATGAGCCAGGCCCTCCATCGTAGTAAGGACAGTAGGAGGTTAGTTTTATTTGTAAATTTAAAAAAACGTGTGTGCTTGATAGTTTCACTACTGGTTTCGTGTACTTTTCTACTGATGTTGCTTTGTATTTGATGGTCTCATTCACAGGTAGACCACTGCTTGATCTAGAGTAAATATCACCTGAGATATTTTCAGAAATTATTTTTGTGTAGAATGTGGCTTTTTCTATAAAGAATGACGCAATGGATCGTCTGGAAATAAAGTTGATGAGGCCAATGTGCGTCTCCTTTGGTTTAAATAATTAAACTTCTGTTGTTGTTTTTTTTTTTTTTTTTTTGAGAAAAAAAGGTAATTATTAGAGAGCATACGTCGCTTTCATACCAAACCTCTGACATGACCACGGAGCAATACAATATTGTACAATGTCATGTTGGCAACTCTGGGAAAATTACTCCGAGTCAGATTTGAATGGTACCAGTGACGACAATGTGTCATCCCTTTGTGGAAATAAGAATAGATTGCAGCATCGGGTTGCGGAATATTTGAATGTTTTTCCTTGTTTTTTACACTGGAAGCCCAAATAGCTTTTGTGTTCACTTTATTTTCTACTCCAAGGTCACCTAAATATAATAGGACTGTATTAGCGCGTCATCTGTTATGAAAATTCAAAACTATTATAGATGTGTATGATTCTTTTAAAAATTGAACAATTTCTACTTCTTTTACTGCAATAGAAAAAATAATGGGAGGGACCGCTGGGAGGGTTCACTACTGATGAGACAGGTCCTCCCATTATTTTTTCCATTGCAGTAAGGGAATTATAAATTGCTTTATTTTTAAAAGAATCATACGCGTCTATAATAGTTTCGAATTTTCATAATAGCACTGTGTTTTTAGAGATGATGCCCAATGAAGGCAATCATTATAGATATTTAATTAAAAAAGGCATATATTGGATCAAAATATCATTTATTTTACCAATATTTCAGTTGGCTGAACGCCAACCCTTTTAAAAACGATTGATAAAGGTTGGCGTTCAGCCAACTGAAATATTGGTAAAATAAATGATATTTTGATCCAATATATGCCTTTTTAATTAAAGATTTATTTATGGATTGCTCTATTTAAAAAAAATTATAGATCGTTTTAATTTTAAATAAAACAACATAACCATCTCAATTTTGTTTCAAATGTCGATTGTATTTGATGGAACAGAATCAAATGGTATTTCTTCTCGTTAATAAAAACGGCCCGCTCTCTCCGCATGGCGCCATTAATCTAGCTATCCAGTCAGGTAGGTTTTATATGGGAAGAGACGTGAAGGAAGAACAAGTGGGTTCTTAGGATTGTCCGGCATTTTATTTGACTTGTACGTCGTCCCAGTGGATGTTGCTGTAGTCGGTGATTTATCGAGGCGAAATCTTTTTCCAGTTGTGCACAAATATTTTGTAACGCCAAAGGTCTCAAAGAAAATGTTTAATAAATTTTGACTCTCGTTTCGCAATATCCTCGTCAAAGATGGAGAAACACGGTGAGTTGATCTTGTTCTTGAGCTCGAGGACTCCGATGACGTGGGTGTCGTCCACGATGGGGACACAGAGCAGTGTCGAGGTGCAGTAGCCCACCTGGGTGTCCAGGAAGCGGTCTCCCGGCATCAGGCTTTCGGCAGATAAACGGTTGACTGTTGCGTTGCGCCGCGCGGCCTCGCAGAGTGACGCGGCCATCTCCACAGCTACCGGGTTGTAGCGCATGTAGGCAACTTCCTTAGGATCGGCCTTCCAGCCAAACACCCGCGCGATCAGGTCCCTGCCGCTGGTCACGAAGATGGTACAGGTATCCGCGTCGAGCAGGTTCTCGAGCTGGATGCATGTCAGACGCAGGAGTTCGTCGGTGTTCTTGAGGTAGCCAAGCAGCTTGAAGCCCAGACGAAACAACACCAGGTCTTCAAACACCGGCGATGAGAAGTAATCTAAAGTAAGGTCGTTATACTCCCCTGGTAGAGGTACTAAGTTTGGAAGTTTAAAAAAATCCCGCACGAAAAATATATCTCGAGGATGAAATGGTTCAATTTTATCCATGGATGTCCTTTTGTTGACGAAGCAGACCAGAAGATCGGCGTAGGGATTGTTTGCCCGGAATTGCACAGGAACGCAAAGCAAAGTTTCTGGACGAGGCATGCCAAACCTCTGGAACATGAGGGTCAGCTTGGTGCCGAATTTGTTGGTATCGAAGGAACGATGGTCGTTGATGGCATCGTGGATAAGTTTGCGCGGGATTTTGAGAATGAAGGATCTAGTGAAGGATTTGCCTCCCATGGCGCGGATTTTCACGATGCATCTGCTGTCGAGAGGGAAGAGTAGGAAACCAATCTCTGACGCCATGACACGCGAGATGAAGGAGTTGAGGCACAGCTCCACCTCGACGGCGTTCTGCGCTGCCAGGGCCTTCTGGAGAGTCTCGGCCACCGACTTGACCCCGCACAGAGTCGAAGGAATCCTACCCGGCCTCAGGGCCAGCGATTCCAAGCACTCCATCGGACTTCAACATCCACGATCCATCGACTCTACCTTGCGAAGTCCATTGGTTGCGGAGGGATCGGCGATGTAGTACACCCCACGCCGCCCCACGAGCTGGCTGGTTACACGCATCATGCGCCATCATATCTTAGAAATGTTTTGGCATCTATCAAAGTGGCGGAGAATTCAAGTATTTCTGTAGTAAAGAAATACAAGACACCTATGGTGTTATAGTGTCCAATCTTCAATAATCACAGAAAAACAAGAATCTATTCATATCGAAGACTTGTATAAATTTGTGTTGATAGTAAAAAGAGCCATTTAAAAAAATTGTGAATTTATTTATTTTTTGAATTTTATTGCTGTTGTTCGAGGTTGCTGGAGTTCGAAGTCTTTTTGACTTTTCACTTTTATTTAATTGTGTATACTTTCCCTAAGAAATTGTAGGAACTATTTAAAAATTCAACAATCAATTTCTTTTTTTTTTTGCTAAATTTTAAGTTTTTTCTCACTATATATATTAACAATTCTTCTTAATATAATGATGAGACTAAACAATTTTATATCGGCGTAAATATCCTTAGCAGGGATATCGCTTCTTTGAGTTAAATCAATTTCACAATGTATTTTATGCCACAGCACAGTTCCATGGTGAAGCTGCAAATTAAGATAACTCTGAAGAAGAACAACGTTCTGACATAAGAAAGACGCAGGGTATTTTCTTTCAAAATTTACCCTCTATTTTTCTGTCTTCTGTTCCTGAGCGGTAGGTGTGGATGAGCGGTGTTAGACGACTATGTCCTTGTTCTTATGTTGCCTTAGGGTTAACTCCAAGCCTCAATAACTTGTTTGAAGTCACTCTGACAGGAGAGTAATGGAACTTTCTTATCAGGAAATTGCCGCAAACAGATAAAAAGCCAAAATCGCATATATAAAAAGGAAAGAATTTGATGCATCATCTTGATATTATTCAGTACAATATATTAGTATAAATCCCCGATGTGTTCTCTACTGCAACATTCCCTAACGATTGTGTGTTGAGATATCACCATCACGATGTTAATTACATAAAGGCAAGTGTTCGAAGCTGGTGTATGTATATAATCTTTTGATAATTGTTATGTGTCCTGTAAGCACATAATTAATAATGTGAGATAACTAGAGTAATAATAAATTCTTTAAAGTAAGAGTACTATAATACAATATAATGCGGCTTATAATTGTAAAACGACATTTGAAAATTATCCCGCATGTGTTTCTTTTGAACGAAAAATCGAAATTTATTTTATGGTGAAATAACGATTATTTCTAACCTTAAGGATGAAGTATGATAGGATGAATTGTGAAGAGTAACTCATTACTCATTTATCATTACTCTTCACAATTCATCCTATCATACTTCATCCTTAAGGTTAGAAATAATCGTTATTTCTCCTAAAAATAAATTTCGATTTTTCGTTCAAAAGAAACATTTGCGGTATAATTGTCAAATTTCGTTCTAAAATCATGAGCCGCATTATATTGTATTATATGTGTGTGTAGATTACAAGGTAGATTACAACTTTATAGTACATTAACAGTTCTTATTTTTAAAAAGGCTTGTACCTGGGACGAGCACCAAAAGGAGATGACCAGTATTATTCTAGTGCTAACTTGAGAAGACAAAAGGGAAACTTTTCTTCTGTTTCATCTCTCAGGCATCACATGGGTTCGGACATGTCTGCGTTCTTCACAGTTTCTCAGAATTAAAGCGACAAAGAGAAGCTTCTTCCAGAATTTGCACGTTATAGCCTCTTCTTATAGCTTTATTTCTAAGCACCTCTTGAAGGACATTTCCGAAATCATTACCCTTATTACAGCTAAAATAAAAGAGAAATATTTCCCGTTAGCCTTCTCGTTTCAACTTTAACATCGGAGATAAGCATCTGATCAATATCACTCTGTTATATGGTTTTTAAAAGCCACTTTCTCAGATCTCTGCCATCTGTGGTTAGAGTGGTTATAGTAATCACGTGATATACTATGTATAATGTATTTTTACTTTGGTAACGTCGGTGGAAGGAAGGTCTAAATCGTTGGTTTCAACCGCTACGACCCGGGATCGAATCCCGCATTGGGAACTTTTTATAATAAAAAAAAAATGTTCCAATGGCCACCGATTCTTGCAAAAGTCCAACCCCACTAGCGAGTGCAAGTAACCAAACGGGGCTCTGGCACATTTTTAAGTGCAAAGTCGAATTGATTTTCACATGTGTAGACATGTGGAGCGCTTACAGTAGTAAAAGTAGTCGCCTACTTCTACCCACCATGATTATCATGGCCTGTACCACGTGTGCTAAGGATAATAATATTAATAAAAAACTTTGGTAACTCTGTATTTTTACCTCAGGACAACTTCGTTTTGTATTTTTAACTTGGCAACATCGTTTTTTTGTTCTAAATATTGTAACATAGTATTTATTAATTTTTTGACGTGACAACGTCTTAAATTAGGTTGCGGCTGGGAGTCACTTATGAAAAAGTGTAATGCCCGGTAACGTTACGATGAGTCACCGAACGAGAGTGCTGCGCGCGCAGCTGCGCGCGCAGCGCTAGAGAATTAGGCGCATTGAATCGGCGCATGCTTGTCTCTGTCTTTGTCTTTCTCGAACGTTCTTGGCGTTGGAAAAACAAGAAAGCGTCATAATACAAGTTCACACGTGTGGTTAAAGTACCGTCAGCTGTGTCTGTAGTGAAAATGTGGAGTGCTTAGATTCGTCATTTACAACAACTACAACAATAAAGGTAAATAATTGTACACTGATATTTCATTATCGTAAACTATGATTGATTGATTAATTGTTAGATTGACACAAAAGTTGAGAAACTGAGTTTATAGGTTATGTCATACTATTGATAAATGTTGATAGTGTTAAGTAAATTATTAGTTTAAAATTAATTAATTAATTAATTATTATTTTACAAATTTTAAATAGTTTCAAATTTATTTAGCAAAAATTTGAACCTTCGATCTGAATAAGTGTTTTGATTTTCAAATTGATTCTTTAAAATTAAAATTTCATCCATTCAATTTCAAATGTTCAACAGGAATCACCACTCTCAAAACAATGGAAACGGTGCCTTCAACTTCCAGTACTTCAATGGAGACGGAGGATATCGTGCCGTCAACGTCTGCAGTACCTTTCGTTGTTCCACACACCACCTCTACCGCCAGAACGAATGCTCAGCGACAACGTGAGTACAGACTACGAAAAGCATTGACCAGAACTCCTGAACAAGTAAGAGCCTTTGCAAAAGCGGCTGCGGAGAGGCAACGCAGGTTCAAGCTACGTAAATCTGCTAACATAGCCCTCACCAGCGGTACGTCAGAGTCACCTGCTTCAACGTCTTGTTCTGTGGTGGAGAGAACAAGCGTTCCTGTCGTGGCGGAGAGAACGAGCGTTCCCCTAACTAACGCTCAACGGCAACGTGCATTCCGACAACGTAGAGCAGCATCTTCTCGGACTGATGTACAACCGACTACTTCTTCAAGCCAAACAGCAATACAACTGGAACAATCCACCTGGTATACCAAATGGTCATCGTCAATACGGAGATTTCAATCTACTTTCCTGGACAACGATTTTGGCCATGCTTGCTCGGTTTGTGACAGATTGTGGTTCAAGAATGACCTTAAAACCATCACTGCACTACAACTGAAGGTAATCTCGGATTGGTACGTTAAGGAAAATCGGCAGCTACGCAAGGAGGATTATACAAAGTCTTGCAACACCTGTAGACAATCACTGAATAAGCGTAAGCTTCCTACTCTCGCAAAGGTCAACGGCTTCTCATATCCTGACATACCTCCAGGTCTACCGCCTCTGGATCCTATCAGTGAACGTTTGGTCTCACCGCGCCTTCCATTTATGCAAGTCCTATCATCGTCCTATCCTCAACAAAATCACTCAAATAGGAATTAGTTAAGTTTAAGTTTACATGTACAATGTTTTAGTAAACAAAATATATTTCTATAGTTAAAATTTGTGCAATTCTTATTTTCATTCAATTCCTTGTTCCTATTGTGCAATTTAATTATATTCATATCAATAAATATTCTACCGTTGTCACGTAAAATCTTCGCCCGTAAAACCGACTTTACAGGCAACCATTGTTTTTTTTTTTAACAGAGTGGTCTTTTTTTTTATGTTTATATCTGGCGACTCTGTAAATTTCCCTCGTGGCTTATCTTTTGTTTACAATGGATAGTTTGTCCTTCCCTGAAATAAATTGTTGTCTCCTCCTGAAGTTTTTGTCTTCCCTAATTTTCCACGTGGCAATATATATAAATTTTCCATTAATTAACTTGTGAATAAGTCTTTTATAGAAGTATTTTATCTTAAATAAACATGATATTATCGAAATCAATGTCTAGTTATTAGAATCAAAACACGCTCATGTTTATATGTAAACAATAAACATAAAAAAAACATTGGCATATATACACTGATGGACAAAATTTAAGGAAGTTGTATCTTTTAGCATATATATCGGGATTCAGATAATGACTCTGAAATATATTTGATTCACAGTGACTTTTATATTGAAGTCACACGAAATAACCTGTGTGACCAAAATTGCCTCTGTCTCCTTCAAAACCAGACATCAAAGACTTTTCACTTCCTTAAGTTTTGTCCATGAGTGTAAATACTCCTTAACCCTACGTGGTACGTTTTGTACGTTGTGGTACGAACTGTTTACCAAGAGAATGGTGACAGGGGGTGATCGTAACGTTAGATAGAGATAAAAACGTACTACATATTGTCATAGAATTATCTGTGGTGGCGGTGAATCCGTCACGTGACGTCAGCGTCTTGTTTGTAACTAGTTTGTTTATATCTCCCTCTGGTTGTATTCAGAGATCTGACAAAGTTTGTAAATAATTTTATTGCTTTTTTAAAAATAAATTTGTTTTATGGTTACTCGTTCTTCTGGTCTGACTTATAATATTGATATGGACCAATCGAATATTTACATAAATCCAACTCCCCAGGACGGTGCAACAATACAGTTAATGAGTGTTATATCTGTTAATGTATCAAATGCCAACTACGAGTTTCACTACAGCCGCCAGGTGAAGTGAGGGAGAACAGATGGGTGAAATAAATAGTTTATTGTACACGGTGCCGAGCTAGAAGGGCGGAGGCAGGCGGATGCCAGAGACACAGGAACCGGGGCAACCAGGGCCCGCCCGGCAACAGATCTGTGGGCACGGGCAGTCGCCGTTGTTCTCACACATAGAGACCCCGGGCCGTCGCTCTGTCGTGGTAA
Source organism: Cordylochernes scorpioides (assembly GCA_030710605.1). NCBI lineage: Eukaryota > Metazoa > Arthropoda > Arachnida > Pseudoscorpiones > Chernetidae > Cordylochernes > Cordylochernes scorpioides. The sequence continues at coordinate 69,274,918 of CP092866.1, forward strand.
CCACTGGGGGACGGGGCCACCGCTGTGTCGTGGTGACCACAGGGGGGCGGGGCTCCCACTCCGTAGTGGTGTAATCCGGGTCTGGACCTCCTCCTCCACCACCGCGGATCCCCGTGACGGTGAGGTCTGGAACCGTGCCTGGAGGCTTGCTGGTGGGTGTAGTCTGGTCGTCGGACTCCGTCTCCCCAGTGCTGTTGGCACCGTCCATGTCGTACTCGTCGCGGTACTCGACGTCGTTGTTCGCTTCAGGGGCGTCGGGGTCCTTCTGGAGCTTGGCGAACTGCGGCTGGCAAGGACGGCGGGGCAGGTGGTAGTCGGGGCACAGGAGTCCTGGACATCACAGCGGCGTCTACACTCGGTCTACACTGATTACATCTCAAATATCGTGGATGGAAGTCATATGGTATAAGTTCCTCGGGTTAAGGACGGCTTTATTTCACAAAATACGTTGATCTTAGACAAGGCTGAACTCTTTTAGAAAAGTATTGCTTATTTAATTGATACCGATGAGGTATTTTAAAACTTTAAGCACGGTCTCACGACTAATCGTCAGTAAATTCTGCTCGAATAATGTTCGGCATGGTCTAATCTGTGCGGGCACGGCAGTTTGAAAACACAAAGTGGAATATTTACATAAAAGTCTTTATTTCCCCAATATGTAATTAGTTCTAACTGTGGATTATCTCTAAGATCTTACTTCCAACATGTCCTTGAGAGATGTTTGCGCGCCCAACCACTTGTCGTGACGGAGATAGGATTCAACCATGCTCAACTTCCGGAGGGAAATTATAGGTAAAACCTCGCAACATTCAATAGGAACTCTCTGCAGCAGGTGTGGTGTGAGTACTTGGTTCCAAACTGAATGAAGGAACATCCATCTTGCAAGGCAGTCAGTCGCTTTATATGTCGACTTTGAAAAATAAGTTCTTACTCTCTACTTATCTCTTTCCACTTCCTTCCTCTCTATCGATATTAGAAAGCTGAATCATTCCTCTGTCAGATATTGGAGAGATGAACTAATCCTCTTCCAGAAATTGGAGAGACAAATCAATTTATAACAAGACATTGAAGAATTTAATAAATCTACAAGACATATTGGAGGAATTAATAAATATACAACAAGACATTGGAGGAATTAATAAATATACAAGACATTGGGGAGATGACCCAATCCTCTCCAAGACATAATTCAGCATTTCCTGAAGCCACCAGTCATGTGTGTACCTATAAACGACCCAAGTTCCGACCAGTGTGTCATGCAGATCTATATTGGGAACCGTATCTCACACAGCTTCCGGACTGAGTCAAGGTTCGCTGGTTCTGGCGATATTATACAACGAGGATTGCGTCTCTCTGACGTTTGGTATATTATGTATATTGATCATACATACCTTAGTTCTCATAGTAAAAGAGTCGTTAAAAGTTTTTAAAGAATGAAATTATTATATTATTTCATTTTTCTATGTTATAAAAAAGAAAGCTCTATTGGTCGTGTATTGTTTATATACGAGTCTATCCATGTAAATAGATAAATATAAGATATATTTACATAGTCTAAGCCATATTTACATATTGGTACGGATAGTTGTTCCATTAGAATGTCTTAACCCTAGTTGTAATCTCGGATTTGATATAGGACAACCCTTTGTTTTGAACGTCACAAAGTTCAGTAATGTGATGATAGACATGTTTTGCGCCGACACTATCTTGAGTTAGCTGAGATAAGATATTGGCCCCAATCTTCCCTTTGTCCCAATAATCTTCTCCTTATGGCGAAACCTTTCTTCTACATTATAAATGGTGTTCTCGGAGATAGAGAGTGAAAATATGTTTAATAATTGCGATTTGAATAAAACACGGTTATGAAATTCCACGTTTAGAAGGCTGTCGCCCGTGTCAGACGTTCAAATACCGTTAAGTCTGGTATGGCGTTGTGTGCCACGTTTGTAATAACACCCTACCTCTCGTGGTTTAAGAAATATCTTGCAGCAAAGAGCGAGTAGAAACTACAACTTAATATACATACTATACACGGTGGAACTTGTCTTGAGGAAGTTAATATTTTCTTCCAATTTAATTTCCTTCATTTCTTAAATTTTTTATGTGTAAAAATGATTCAGAGTTGTTATGTGGAATTAATATGAACTTAGCCATATGGCATACACACATATAAAAAAAATTATCATATTGATATATATTATAAAAAATATAGGAGAATGGTATTCATGTACAAAAGGCATCTTTCCCTTGTGATAAACATATTGAAATGTAGCTATTAAATACATTAAAACAATGAATATTCTGTGATATTATCTGAGAAGAGAGTTCGTATCATTGAATTTGGTTCATAAGCAACAACATCATTTGGAAAAAAGCCAACCTGGTCTTGTGGAATATTTAAAGATCAAGTCTCTAATTGTTGTGCTCAGAGAGTATCAAAAGATACATTACTTCGGTGCATTTAAAGAATGTACTCTATGCATCTATTAAAAAGGAAATGTGTTTTTATAGAGAAATGCCAACCTTCCGTACTTTAATAATATATGCAAATACGATAATATTTTACATTCCATATGTATGCGTTCATATTAATTCCATGTTGCCCCCTAGAGAAGCATTTTTACACATCTAAAATTTAAGAAATGGAAGATATGTATATATATATATAATGTATATTTTTCAAAACTTGATTCGAATTTTTCGACAAAAGATATTTTATCTTCTATTTCTACCTAGAACACAATATTGTATCCTCGGTTCGGTTCCAAAATCACTTTATTAGGTACCGCTCAACAAGAGCAACCTAGTTTATGATAATTGAAACAATGAATAATATGTGAAGGTTATTCACATATTAAACAAAATGTTAACGCGGGATTAAATTCCGGTTCATGACTGTCGGAAATCGAGGGTGTTACCCACTCGTCCACCGAATTTCATGCGTTTATTGTATCTGCATTAAAACATTGGTGCAACGCAATAATTGAAACAGCGAAGCTGTTACACCGAGGAGGTGACCATTAGCCGGAGTGTCACCTTACACAATGCGCGGTGTGACAATGCGCAGACAAATTTAACACAAGAGAGAAATTTGCCTTCCCTAATTATGTTCGTTGTGGACAATGGCTGTCTGGTCTACACACCAGTCTGTGAGGTACCATTGTGAAATATCTTAGATTTGAAGAATCTCGGACAAAATTTTACAAAGGATGAACAGATGAGAAAAATGTATGGTACCCCAAATTTTATAACATACTAAAGTGTTTTAAAACTTTCTTTTTATATATAAATAATATTTTTATTGGTATTTTCTAATTATTATGATATTTTGGAATATTAGGTGAAACATATGTTTTTGTTTTCTAATTTGGAATGTCGTGTGTTCATCCTTTTATATCAATGTGGTAAAACCTAGTTTCGGACATCTATTCAGTGCGTCGCGATGGGGATAAAATGAAAGAAGGCCCAGCTCACAGCCAGCTCTCTTTTTTTAAATAATCATCCAACGTATAGTTGTTTTTCGGGGAGAAAACATTTCGACTAGAAAAGTTTTTAATGTCATCGATGTATGTGTTTCAACAAAAATATTTTGTTTTCGTCAAAAGAAAATAAACAAAAGACAAAGCTTTCAAAATACACAGTGAATAACTTTCTTCATGTTTATTTTTCGTTTTATCCTGACGTCAATAGCTATCTTTATAAAAAGTCTTCAAAGCAAATTAAAATTTCTGGTTTTTCAGAATTTCTTTAAGAATATCTATTTTAACAAATAATACCGGGAAGTTGTTAAAACTCTCCACAAAAATTGACGTGTCCTAATGCTACTTGGAATTCTCAACAGCTCTTGCCAAGTCAAGCATGGACAAGATTAGATGAGGGAATGGTGAAAAAACCCCAACGGGGATTTCCCTTTGTCGTAGGTGAAGGAAGCACGAACGAAGGTCATGGTCGGGCTAATTAACCTTTCTTTTTTTGAGCACCCATTGTCTCTGTCCAGACGTCCGACTGGCACGTTTCCCGGATTTTGGAGCAAGTGATGAAGTTCCCGAACGTGTTCTCCCCTGACGTGATGTCGCTAGAGGGTCGACGGCCCCGTGGGGTGATTTAGCCCAGCTGGGACTAGTAGTTTCAGAGGTCATATATGTGGTTCAACAACATTGTGGACATTCAGGCTGATTGCTATCGCAATGGTGTGAATGGGAGAGTGGTGTGGCGATTATATGACCAGATTCAAGCTATTCGACATTCATTTTGGTAATAACTGTCGGCTTCACAGTAAATGGCAATATGTCGGACGTTGACATGTGGATGAGGTTTTTTTTTTTTTTTTGCATGTGGATAAGACTTTTGGCATATGGTGAGAATTTTGGCATGTGAATGAGACTTTTGGCATGTGGATGAGATTTTGACATTTGGATGAGATTTTTGGCATGTGGATGAGACTTTTGGCATGTGGATGAGATTTTGACATTTGGATGAGATTGTTGGCATGTGGATGAGACTTTTGGCATGTGGATGAGACTTTTGGCATTTGAATGAGATTTTTGGCATGTGGATGAGACTTTTGGCATTTGGATGAGACTTTTGGCATTTGGATGAGATTTTTGGCATGTGGATGAGACTTTTGGCATTTGGATGAGATTTTGACATTTGGATGAGATTTTTGGCATGTGGATGAGACTTTTGGCGTGTGAATAAGAGTTTTGGCATGTGGATGAGCCTTTTGGCATGTGGATGAGATTTTGACATTTGGATGAGAATTTTGGCATGTGGATGAGACTTTAGGCGTGTGAATAAGAGTTTTGGCATGTGGATGAGCCTTTTGGCATGTGGATGAGATTTTGACATTTGGATGAGATTTTTGGCATGTGGATGAGACTTTTGGCATGTGGATGAGATTTTTGGCATTTGGATGAGATTTTTGGCATTTGGATGAGATTTTGACATTTGGATGAAATTTTTGGCATGTGGATGAGACTTTTGGCATTTGGATGAGATTTTGACATTTGGATGAGATTTTTGGCATGTGGATGAGACTTTTGGCGTGTGAATAAGAGTTTTGGCATGTGGATGAGCCTTTTGACATGTGGATTAGATTTCTGACATTTGGATGAGATATCGGCATGTGGTTGAAGGACGTTGACATGTAATTGAACATTGCTCTAGCGATGTTCAGGTATCCGACCCACCCTTAGTTCCCGCGACTTCTCGAGTTTCAATCAACTTCTATTCAACCGGCAATCTACTTATATATTTGCCTTATTCTGTCTGTTTGTCTGAAGCTCACGGATGGGATTTTTCATAACCATCGGTGGTTCAGTGGTAGAATGCTCGCCTGCCACGCGGGCGGCCCGGGTTCGATTCCCGGCCGATGCATTTTTTTTTTTACAATTTTTAAAACTCATTTATATATTATACAAGAATGACATCCACGGCGCCAATTTATAATTGTAACGAATAGTATTTGAATAAAAGCATTTAATCGGGTAAAACCCGGGCGTTGCCCGGGTCATTCGTATATAATAATTGTATAAACGAATGCAAAACAAAATCACCGCGAATGTTTCTTTTTTTAAGGCAATTTCTTTTTAGGGAATTATCGTTATTTATCGTTAATTTTTGTTTCGATTTTATTGAAAAAAAAACGATATGGTGCCTTTAAAAAATGATCTTTATTACTATGCAGTTTTCTATTTAGTCAATATACCTAAGTTCATGTTGCAAATGTAATTATCTCTATCGATTTAGTAGGTGAAATGCAAAAAAAAAAAATCGACATGATGAAATCTTTATGAAAATTCACATTTTTATTTTTATATTTTCAAGACACACACAGTTTGGGGCGGGACGTTTCACAAGAGAGACATCCACGGCGCCAATTTATAATTGTAACGAATAGTATTTTAATTAAAACATTTTAAAAACACACAGTTTGGAACGGGACGTTTCACAAGAGTGACATCCATGGCGCCAATTTATAATTGTAACGAATAGTATTTGAATTAAAACGTTTTTAAAATATATACGCACTCGGGTAAAACCCGGGCGTTGCCCGGGCCATTCGTCTAGTAGGAGATATCCACCAGGTCGTGTTCACACTGTACTGACGGCGTAAATGCTAGGGAACATTGCCATCAAAGAGATGTACGGGGGTGTAAATGTTTAATAAAGGGCTGTTGAAAAGAAGATTGATCTTTTCAAATATAAACGTGTCTGCAATATTTGATCACAAAGCGAGATATCATTCCACCAAAAAGAGATCTAAACTCAAAGCTAATCATTTTCTGATATCGCCATTCAGTTGACTGACGCAGACGGTATTTAGACGATAACTTGAGGAATGAGGAAAATGCTGCGGCCGTAAAACTTTCTTCCCGGACAAGCTCGTTTTCCACTCGCAATAAACCAGTTGAACATTGTTATCACGCGTCTACACGACCTGGAGATTCCTACATATGGACGTCGAGTGGTAGCCGGTTTGGAGACTCGCTCCGGACGAGAGAAAAGTTGGGATTCACGGGAAAAATGTATTAGTCAAACAGAGAAAAAATATAGGTTACTTTCGAAATCTGAACCGAAGCGTACACATTCATTAGAAGTTTGTCTACTTCTCTCAGGAGGTATTATATCCCTTCGATCAAATGGTAAAACTGTAGGCACTAGAACTTAGACAAAGTTATCGTTGTGCTGTCAAAACATGACGGTAGAGACGAAAACTTTGACAAAATTGGGGTTGTGCTGTTATAAGGGTTATGCAGCCAAAACATGAAAGTAAGGACGAGAAGTAGGATAAAGTTGAGGTTGTTCTGTCAGAATATAACGGTAGGATCGAGAAATTTAGTCAAAGTTGGGATTGTACAGCCAAAAGATGATGGTAGGAACGAGAACTTGGACGGAGTTAAGATTGTGCTGTTAGAACATGGCGGTAGAATGAAGAACTTTGTCAAATTAAGTATTGTGTGTGCAGCCAAAACATGAAAGTCGAGACGAGAACTTAGGCAAGTTGAAGTTGTACAGTTTAAACTTGACAACAAGATCGAGAACTTACACAAGTAAGAGTTGATAAGTCCGACCACGACAATGAAGATAAGAACATACCCAAAATTAGAGTTGTGAGTCAAGAATTGACCTTAAGAACGAGAACACACCCAAAATTAGAGTTGTGAGTCAATACTTGACCTTAAGAACGAGAACATACCCAAATTTAGAGTTGTGAGTCAATACTTGACCTTAAGAACGAGAACATACCCAAATTTAGAGTTGTGCAGTCAAGAATTGACCTTAAGAACGAGAACATACCCAAATTTAGAGTTGTGAGTCAAGAATTGACCTTAAGAACGAGAACATACCCAAATTTAGAGTTGTAGAGTCAATACTTGACCTTAAGAACGAGAACATACCCAAATTTGGAGTTGTAGAGTCAATACTTGACCTTAAGAACGAGAACATACCCAAAATTAGAGTTGTGCAGTCAAGAATTGACCTTAAGAACGAGAATATACCTAAATTTAGAGTTGTAGAGTCAATACTTGACCTTAAGAACGAGAACATACCCAAAATTAGAGTTGTGCTGTCAAGAATTGACCTTAAGAACGAGAACATACCCAAATTTATAGTTGTAGAGTCAATACTTGACCTTAAGAACGAGAACATACCCAAATTTAGAGTTGTGCAGTCAAGAATTGACCTTAAGGACGAGAAAATTTGAGGTTGTGCTATCAGACCATTACAGTGAGGACGAAAACATGCCCAAAGAGTTTGGGTTATACAATCAGTTTTTACTAACCCTACCAATTAAAATCATTCCAATATGAAAGAAATAAAAATCAAGAGAAAATCCTATTATTGAGTGGCAAGAAGGCAGGAAGAACTGTTATAAATTTGACAGTTTCTCTCATCCCTTCAGAAAATAGCATGCAGATAGGAATGCACAAATTTTGACAAAATCTCAGTAGAGAAAATACATAACCTTTATAAGTATGGATAATCTATCTTATATTATTAGATTAAGTGTAGTTGTTTTAAAATTTTCGCAATCAAACATAAACGAATTACTCCATTTTGTGTAAAAGGCTATGACCATTGGACCTAAACGCTATTGAACATAAGAACAGCGAGATATCTAGAGCCTATGCTTAAAATAAAGTAAAAAAACTAAACAATAAACAAAGTTGATATATGCACACACACTAGGACTTAAACAAACCTAGCCAGACTTAAAATTAAAGCGTAAAGTATTTTTATATATATCACAGGGTACATGGTAACGTTTATAAATGTTCGGACAAACATTTAAACTAGCTTAAATCTTTTTTCCGAATTCAGGGTGCAGAATGGCAATATATCAAAATTGATAAGTGCAATGAAGGCCTTATTTGCATATAGCAATAGAATAATTATACGTATATTATTAACACAGTATATATGGGTTATATATAAATGAGTTAATCAGTATTTTTAAAAAAATTATATGAATAAAATATTTTCTAAAATCGTACGATCAAGATGGGATTACCTGCGCGCTGGTTGCAGCCGGGGCACACCAACATGTCATACCACCAGAAGCACTTGTTACTGGCGCCCAACACGGGGCTGGCCACGATCGCCACAACAGCCAATATCCTCCACATGATGTCGATCTCGCTCCGCTGCCGAGGCTAGGCTTATAACATCCGACAGTTGCCGCGCGAGGCGCCACTGTAACGACCGTATGACTCACTCCACGCCCCTTTTCCCACATTCCCGACGTGCGTAAAGAATCGCCGGTGTTTTCCGTCCGTGTAAACGTGAGATTGCACGCATGATCCAGGAACCTCAGTCGCACGCCAAGACACTTCCGAACATCGTCACACACATCCACACAAGAGAGAAATTGCCCCGATCATAATAACGCGGAGGCGTTCCGAAATAATTACAATCTTGTGTGAGCAAGTACACTAAAAACTGTTAAGGGGAAATACCAAGCCTCCAGGAATAAGTTTCTTTTTATTTTTCCTTTCGGGCACAGAAGCCCTTCTACAGGAGAAAAAAAAAACCCGATGCAATAAATCAACAGAACGAAGAGAGTTTAAAAATAATCAAATACTATTTCCACCTTGATACAAGGGATTATTTTATCCAATTGCGACTGTGAAGTTGTCAGAGAAACTGCTTCCATTTTACCACTATTCTTCAATGACCAGGGCTTATTTAAAATTTCAGCATTTGCCGTGAACGACAGAAATATGTTTACATTGTTGTAGAGGTCCCGCGACGTTAAATGAATCGAATTATTTTGTTTTCTCAATTTACATATTTCACATATATCGTCAAGTCTCTTTTTATTTGGGAATTGTTTTAAATCCAATTGTTAAACAAATAAATGCGAATTATTTACTCCAATTTCCATATATTTACAAAAAAGATCATAGTTTACATATCATTACAAATATTTTAGATTTAAATAATCACAAATTGTAGATTTAATTCTCAAGACAAAAACAAATCGAGGACATCCGATAAATCGACCCCAGAGGTAAGACTCAGCAGTACCACCAAAAGATAATCTCTCCAGGTTGGGTATACATGACCATTTCTTCACATTGGCCCAGACAACTCCTATTTTATTAGTTTTTTCATCGTTATTCTTTTCTACATTGATGTAAAATTATACGTTTATGTTTAAACTTTGATATTTTCTTTATAATTTTTTTTAAAATACTTATCAAAAACGGCAAAAAAAAGATTACGAATATACTCAGTCTAATGTTGCTCATGATATTCAATAACTCGAATGAAAGGCTATTAACCCAACTAATTAAGAACAAGCGAGTACCGAAGTCCGATCACGCATCCCTGCGGTCCCTCCTGGACTCTTGGAATATTTGACCAAATTCTGGTACAAGTTGACTAATGTCGCAATGGCACCCATTTTCCAATGAAGAGCAAAACCGATGGACACAACAACAAGAGTAAGTACCATGGTCTTCAAGTAAGTGTTTCTCAGTTTGCCAAATCTGATGTTGGGGGGCATATATATAGATGAATAATATTTCAAAATTAACTAAAAATTCACAATAAGTTTTTATTTTAAATTGGAAAAGCGAGCATCCGAGCAACGAAACTCTTCTACTGACTTAACAATGTCAAGTGGAGAAATACAAACTGTTTGTAAAATAAATGTACACCTACACACGTGCGGGCGTGCATAACGCAATCAAAACTTTATAATCCCTCTAGAACACTCTACACTACACATTGTAGAGTATTGTAAACACATATGTATGTCATAATTTGTATAATTACCCAAAATGTATAACACTGATAGACAAAACTTAAGGAAGTTGTACCTTATAGTGATATATATCACTGTGCATCAAATATCCTTCAGAGTTATTTTCTGAATCCCGATATATATATGCTATAAGGTACAACTTCCTTAAGTTTTGTCTATCAGTGTAATTTAATTTCACCATAATTATATTATGTTAAATTGTAAATACAAATTCATTCATGCATAAATCTGTACAAAATAAATCTGGGAGCCAGCGCGCGCGGGCGAAGGCCACGCTTCCGCCGCGTTCGCGCGCGCTCATGAATGTCGAACAAGTTCTTTTTTGACGCATACATGCACAACGGCTGCGCCCTTCCATTCGACCACGACAGCTACGACATATATATATACACTAGTATCCAAAATTAAGGCAACAAACATTAAATCCTTTATAATAATAATGACCAATAATAATAGAAATCATTATATGATATTGGAAATTACACCACACTGTTTAGCTATCCAATAAAAATCATTTTAATGCCTCACCTAATATGCTAATTAGGTTCATTCTTTAAAGCGTCCGCTTTTGCGTGCCTTTTTATTCTGCTATAAAATTTTATTTAAACAACATTTCTTCCGTTTTATCTATCCATGGAACGTCAGAGACGTTTAGAAGACTCATTTAGTGGAGGGACATTGGTAGAATTGGCCTGTCTCAAGCAGAAGTTTCAAGATGGCTCGAAACGTCAAGAAAAGTGGTTTCGAATCTATGGAAACAATTTCAAGAAACAGGAGACATTTAGGAGAGAATGACAAGGTCGCCCGAGAATCACAACCTCACTAGAAGAACGTTATCTGAAGTTAACGGCCAAAGGTAACAAAACCATGACAGCCAGACAGCTAACAATTGAGCTCTCTTCGGCCACAGGAACCATGATATCAAGGCAAACAGTTTACAGAAGACTCAACGAGAGAGAGATGTATGCAAGGAGGCTTAAGGTTTGTATCCCTCTCACTGCCATCCAAAAAGGGCTCGTCTAAATTGGTGCAGACAACATCAGTCTTGCTTGGACCCAAATTCAGTGGGCTCCTGTTCTTTTTAGTGATGAGTCAAGGTTTAGTCTTAACACGGATTCTAGACATGTACTGATCTGGAGAGAAACCGGGACTCGAAACAATCCCTTAAACATCAGAGAAAGGAACAGCTACGGTGGGCAAGATGTCATGGTCTGGGGTGGTATCATGTTAGACGCCACTACATGTGTTTGATGGCGGCACCATGACTTCTCAGCGGTACAGAGACGAGATACTGGAGCCCTATGTAAGGTTTTGTAGGGGTGGGGTCGTGCCCTCGTTCATCTTTATGGATGATAATGCTCGTCCTCATAGAGCCCTGATGGGAGACGAATATCTTGAAAGTGAGGGTATTCAAAGGATGGAGTGGCCTGCCAGATCACCAGATCTCAATCCTATAGAACATGTTTGCCTTGGGGAGACGAATTGGATCTCGTTCACTCCCATGGTGTCAGTTTCATCGCGGGATTGATCAATGTTTAGAAACAAACACTAACCTTTCTACTTTTTATTTATATCCACTCATAGACAAAACACTTAAGGCAGTTGTACCTTTTGGCATGTATATCGGTATTCAGACAATAGCTCTGAAAGCTATTTGATATACGGTAACGTTTATTGAAAACACACGAGATAACTAAGTATGAACAAAATTGCCTTTGTCTCCTTCAAAAACAGACGACCGGTGACATAAAATTATGTTATTAAGTTGTGTCCATCAGTGTAGATTAATTCGTTATCTCTCTATTTCTTCGGTTAATTCTTACATTCTTCATTGATCTCATTGACAAGGTTTCCGCGACAATATTAAAATATTAATTTTAGTATTTAACATAGAACGTAATTAATATAATTTATTTTGATGTTTTTATCTTAAGCACGGGAAGAGAAGGCATGTCAGTAAATTCCAATATTAGATCCAGTGGGAGAGAGTATGGACCGGTAAAAAAGGTTCAGCCAAATTGTCTGACCGTATGTCTTTGCCTCGGATACATTTACCTTTACAAAGGTCTGACGACCCGAGACAACAAATGTTTGACACTTTGATTTCAAGAAATCACGATACCCATCTTTACGACATTCTGATAAATCATTCAAGTAAAAAAATCTCAGAATATCTTTCAGACAGAAGGATTGTTTCAAGTACTAGCATAACAGTTGTATCTTTCCTCCACAGAAACTGTGGCCTATTCCCTAACTAGGGAGAATGTTTTAGGAACGTTCTGACACTGGAATCCTTGTTGGCGTGGATTCTTGGTTGTATAAATGTCGTTACTTTGGTTTTAACGTTGTGTAAATTTTCCGTTGATTTATATCCGTGTAAATGTGTTATGTTGTTGTTTCTTATCCCCTTGTGTAAAGATTACACGAATTCCATGTATTCCATGTGTTATGTGAATGAGGGACGACACTAAAGTCGAAAAAGGTACATAGATCCAATCTGTGCCATATTTAAAAAACAATAAAATTATTTGACTTAAAGTCGATAACTCCATAAAAGTTGTGATGCCCTGGACACCAAGAAATACCTACTGTACATACTCAATTTGTACCAATTTACTTACACTCAAGGACAAAACTTAAGTAAGTTGTACCTTTTAGTATTTATATCGGGATTTAGACAATAACTCTGAAAGACATTTGATACATAGTGACCTTTATTGAAGACACGAGATAACCAAGTGTAACAAAATTACTCTATCTCCTTAAAAAATATATAAAAAATAAGGTTTGTTCATATATGAGTGTAGTCGACTTGTTCTTGGCTGCTGTGGTGATTTGACCTCTCACATCTCAGTAGTCGCTCTTCTGTAAATTTCCAAATATCTTCCATCAGCGGGGGAAAATCCAGAGAGTAAGGAGTTCCATGGTGATTGGTGTTCTCAGTGAGAGTTCTGAGCGGTCTGCACAGGGTAGAGGTGAAGCCCGGGTTGGTGACCCTCGGCAGGAAGGAACTTGTTGTGAAGAATCAACACGCGACAATGTTTTATAGGCCTAATTGTCTAAAACTTTTCCCCACCTATCTTGAATCAACATGTATTATGTCCATGTATTATGCATTATGTCCGGAATTATTTTCATGGAAATTAGAAATGTCCTCCTTATTGCTGAGTCACGATAGATTTCCAGCTAATCTGCCGTTTATAGATTCACTATGTCCTGTTATGGCTGCGGGTGAATCAAGTTTTCCCCATAAATTGAAACACACAAATAGACATTGAAGTTTGTGTTTTATTTGAAAAGAAACATTCGTGTTTCAGTGATTTTGACGCGTTATTGCCTCATAGATACAATATCTGTTCTTTTTTTTCAAATCAAGATACCCCCATCTTTACGACATTCTGATAAATCATTCATGTAAAAAAATATCAGCGTCTCTTTCAGACAGAATGACATAATGTTATAAGTACTAGCATAGCAGTTGCATCTTTCTTCCACAGAACCTGTAGCCTATTCCCTAACTAGGGAGAATGTTTGTGGACGTTCTGCAGCTGGAATCCTGGTTGGAGAGGATTCTTGGTTGTAAAAATGATTATAGAATCATATACGCGTCTATAATAGTTTCAAATATTCATAACAGATGGCGCGCTGATGCATCATAACAAATGTAGTTTTCAATGATAAATCTTTGCTTGAAGACAGATTCAGTTTGTGTGATTCCCATTTTCCCAGCAGGTCTGTCAAGAGAGGTCCTCCTCAACTGTATCGTCAAAAATGAATGCTAAAAAGTGAATTATAAGATTCAAATAAATGTGTGCTAATAATATATTTTTTTTACCATCAAATATTTTATAATAGAGTGTTATAGGTTACCAGAGTTTTGCCTTATGATTTTCCTAGTTTGTCACCAAAAACGTATTTTCCTTTGTCACTTGTTAAAAACATTGAGAAAACCCAGGGTATATCCTGGTTGGATATCTTTGCAGGTTAAAAGAGGGTTCCCCTTACTAACATCTTTTTTTATATATATAAAATTGACGACTCCCGATTTACCGGGGTGAAGAAGATAACCACGGTATACTCAATTCCACACAGTAAAATCTACAAATTACTCAAAAATAAAGGTGAACAGTAAATAGCGCTATACTACGATTCAATGTGTCCTACAGAACAAAGTATAATATACATCGGATATAGCTCGCAACTCTCTTTTTAAAGATGTTTATTTGTTTTATCAATAGATTACAGTATGGGGGAACAAAGTATTTAAAGAATTATGATTTGAATCAAGGAGATGTGTGTATACCTTCTATATTTATCCCCCTTCATATTAACTTTTTTCCAAAGTATATTTACCCTAAATGAGTTTTATAGTGATCTAACATTTTTGGTCTGTGTTAAAATGTTTTTATTTTGGTATTGTTACATGAAGTATTTACGTGGTGCTATGCTGTCACAAGGAAGACTGTTATTTTCTCCTTTCTATTATTCAAGCAAACCTATCATGACTTATCATGAGTAATTGAATGAGAAGAACTCTTAAGAAGCCAAAGGTATTTTCTTCTCCTTCATTTAAAAATATTTTTTTCCAGTCAAAATTTGACAGTACTTAAACAATAAAAGAGTTGAGATGCCCCCTGGACACCAAGAAAGACCTACTGTACATAGATCTAATATATACCATAGTTAAAGCAATAAAATCATTTAACTTACACTCAAGGACAAAACTTAAAAATAAGTTGTACTTTTTAGCATGTATATAGGCATTTATACAATAACTCTGTTAGATATTTGATACACAGTGACCTTTATTGACGACGCACGAGATAACCAAAGGAACAAAATTGCCTCTTTCTCCATCAAAAAAAAATATATATATATATTTTTTTTTAAGAGTGTAGTCGACTTGTTTCTGGTTGCTGTGGTGATTTGACGTCTCACACCTCAGTAAGCGCTCTTCTGTAAAGTCCCAAATATCATCCATCAGTGGGGAAAACTTCCAGAGGGGAAGAAGTTACACGGTGATTGGTGTTCTCAGAAGGTTCTGCAGAGTGGAGGTGAAACCCGGGTTGGTGACCCTCGGTTACACGGTACTTATTGTGATGGGTCAACACACGACAATATTATAGGCCTAATTGTCTAAGAATATTTCCCCCATCTTGAAATAACATGTATTATGTCCATGTACAATAGAACCTCCCTATAAAAGACACTTAATTGCAGAGCCAAACTGTCCTTTAGGGTGAGGTGTCCTCTTACCGGAGAGTTTCTAAATATTAAAAATGGTAATTTTGCAAATGAAAACTGTCCTTTATAGAGAGGTATCCGCTAGCGGAATGCCCGCTAAAAGGAGGTTCTACTGTATTATATGTCCGGAATAAGGAGGCTTATTGCTGAGTCACGATAGATTTCCAGCTAATCTTCCGTTTATAGATTTACAATGTCCTGTTATGGTTGCGGATGAATCAAGTTTTCCCCCACACATTGAAACAAATAGACATGTACAATAAACATTTATATTAAGACAAAAAAAGGCATCTCCTGATCGTACAACTAAAAATTGCTGACAGCTTGCACCATCGTTGATTTTTAGAATTGGCCAAATACCATTTTTTATTAATCAAGAAAAGCTAACTATGTGTGCGTTTCGGGCTGTAGCGTGGTGCAATCTGTACATCAACGACTAAAAAAGCTGGTCTTTGGGGCATCCTGAAAAATCATGAAACAGGTATTTAAGCTGGAAGGACGTGAGAACACCAAACAACGTGAAAAATAATACAAATAATACAATAGTGAAATTGAACAGGGATCGGGTGGATATATCAAGATGCCTTTTTTCATTTATCCACCTGATCCCATTTCAATCTATTTTTGTACTAGTTTTCGTATTGTTTGGCGTTCTCACGCCCATCCAGCCAAAATACCTGTTTCATTTTTTAGGATGCTCCAAAAACCAGCTTTTTTAATCATTGAGATACAGCTTGCACAACGCTGGTGAGGGCCAATAACCAAAAACGCGTACATGGTTAGTTTTTTCTTGATTAATCAAGAATGAGTATTTGGATAATTCTGGAATAATAAAAAAAATCAACGATTAGTTGATATTTATCCCGACAGATGGCGCAGGCCATCAATAACTTCTAGTTACACGATTAAGAGATGTCTTTTTTCTTGATTTATTCGCTTGATCCAAGTACACAATTTTACATTTGTACTATTCTTCAAACATGTTACAATATGTTAAATGGTTAATAAAAAGAGAGAGAGAATATGCTAAGCCATGATTGCTTACTCGACATAGTGGTTGGCATTGAAGACACAACAAATGGATGCCTTCGTACTTCATTTATAGACTAACTGACAAGAGAAACCAAAGCGACATTTTAAGATCAAATAAAGGTTAGCAATACGCTTCTTTATTCAGGAGAGCAAGCTTTCGGACATTTATTGTCCATCCACGGTCATTTTGAGAAACTTTGTTAAAGAGGTAGAAAATTTTAGGTTTGTGTTTTCTCAAATTCTATATACAGTTACGAGCGTCATGCGTGGCCTCTGTCACGGTTTGCTTTTTTTTTTTTTTGGAATGGCGCCCTCCTATTTGTCGGCTACGATCACGCCACCTTTGCCCCCCCCCCTTCTGTAACTATCGTGTTGGAGCGGGTCGCTCCTTAAATAAATGCATATATTAGTTAATAACCAAATGGAATCCTCTCTTTCTTTTTCCCAGTAAGAGACGCCTACGGAAGCCAACAGTACATAGACAGATAAAGCACATAGGCTATAGTTATTAACTAAAATATGCATTTATTTAAGGCGCCAATTTATAATTGTAACAAATAGTATTTGAATCAAAACATTCAATCGGGTAAAACACGGGCGTTGCCCGGGTCATTCGGCTAGTAAATGTATAAATCCAACCAACATTTCCAATACATGAATTCTCTGCCGTGTAAATCAATGCGTTATCCAAATTCATCATATTCTCAATTGCATACTTCTCTATTTCGCTGCTATAAATAATGCAATAGGAATTCTTAGGAAAATATGTTTTTTACCTTTTAAAGAAATATCTTAATTAAATAAGGCAACAAGTTTCTGGAGATGAGGTTATTTTCATTTCTATCACAATCTCAAGGTATCGAGCATTACCACCCTTCTACAGGAGTACAAAATGAACAATAATGGAACGCCGTTAGATACTAACTAAATGAAACAAAGATCTTAACAGTTAGAATTTTATTCTTTACACACAGGAAGAAAAAAACACAAAAATGACAAAGTGGAATCCTCCTTCTTCCAATTAAACAAAGGAGATGGTACAACCTCTGTGCAAGTTCTCCTGGGAGGTGAAATGACATGATCAGATTCAGACTATTTGCAGACATGCCCGTGCCGGTATGGCCTCCTCAACAAGTACAAACAAGTAATTCTATCATCCTAAAAGCTTATGTCCATAATTTTTTGAATACTCTTTCTAAGATTCCACCCTACAGTGTAGCATATATAATCAGAATCGTCCAATACATTATTAGAACTCTTATAAGCGATCTGGAGGATTAAATTGGAAAACCCGATGAGAGGATTCACCACAGATGAGCCAAACCCTCACAATATTTTTATAATCGCAGTGAGTAGAGTAAAAGTTTGCTTTATTTGAAAAGAAACATTTGTGTTTTTTAATGTTTTTGACGCGTTATATTGCCATATAGTTTCAAATATAGTTATCAATGAGAGATCTTTGCTTGAAAACTGATTGGGTTCGTGTGTTCCTATTTATTCCAGCAGGTCTGTCAAGAGAGGTCCTCCTCAACTGTAGCGTCAAAGTGAATGCTAAAAAGTAAATTATCAGATTCAAATAAATGTGTGCTAATAATATATTTTATTACCATCAAATATTTTATAATAGAGAGTGTTAGGTTACCAGAGTGTTGCCATAAGATTTCTCTAGTTTGTTACCAAAAACGTATTTTCCTTTGTCACTTGTTAAAAATATTGAGAACACCTAGGGTATATCCTGGTTATATTTTTATGCAGGTTAAGAGAGGGTTCCCTCTTATTAACATATTTTATTTTACAATTTTGTGGAGATAAAAAAAAAAGAATAAGAAGATACAATTGACGACTCCCGATTCACCGGGGTGAAGAAGATATAACCACGGTATACCCAATTCCATAATACACGTTCAATATACTAGACTCCTGCAATTATCCAATTGTTTAATTGGTTTCAAAAAACATTAATATGTTATCCACGTCCACCCCCACGTGGTAAAGGCTATGGTGGGTGGTAGTTAGCGACGGCCTTTTACTGTAAGTTACATTACATGTCTACACATGTAGAAAGAAGTTCGACTTATGCAATTAAAAGTGTTCCAAAGATCCGTTTCGTTACTTGCACTTACTGATGAGGGGTTGGAATTTTGCAAAAAAAAAAAAAAAATTAGGGACCTTTGAGGTAATTTTTTATTCGTAAAAAAAGTATCTAATGCGGGATTCGATCCTGGATCGTGGTTGTCAAAAATCAACGTTTTACATCACTCGTCCACCGACCCCCGTTATGTTACTTAACCATTGAAACGGGATCTATGTGGTGTTTGGCATAGAGAAGCCAAAAATAAAAAACTCTAAATACATTTCTCCTTATACACGTATATATGTATAAATTTATAAATTCAATTGCCATCTATCGATGAAATTTGTAACAAATAAATTTACTGGCAATGTTTTTCTTTTCAATAATAGCAACAAATATTATCTCTACAGACCTTACTGCAATGATATAAGTTATTGAATGAGAGGGCTTGGCTCATCAGTAGTGAAGCCTCTTAACGATTTCGCCAAATTATTCTCTTAATCACTACTGATAAACCAAGCCCTCTCATTCAATAACTTATATCATGGCAGTAAGGTCTGTAGAGATAATATTTGATGATATTATTGAAAAGAAACACATTGCCAGTAAATTTATTTGTTACAAATTTTATACACCAATTCCTCGCTTTGTTTTGCGGTTTTTTTTTTTTTTTCGAAGTTGTGTCGCTGCTTAATTTTTACTGATTTTCACTGTGCGTCGTTAGATTTTCGAAGTTGCGTTGTTTTGGATTGGAGTCTTTAATTTGTTTTTCCTAAAATATGGCAACACCTTTGTTTTTGATTGCGCCTTCACATATTTTCGCTTTGCGTCGTTTCAATTTGCGTCGTGTTTTTTTGGAACGTAACCCCGACGCAAAGCGAGGTATGGGTGTATATATAAATCCACAAATTACTCAAAAATAAAGGTGAACAGTAAATAGCCCTCTACTACGTTTTAATGTGTCCTCCAGAACAAAGTAAAATGTACATCGAAGATAGTTCATAACTTTTAAGGTGTTTATTTATTTTTCAATAAATTACAGTATGGCCAAAGCATTTTAAAATTTTTATTAAAAAGTATAAGAGATTGTGTGTATACCTTCTATATTTTTCCACTTCATATTACCTTTTTTCCAAAGTAGATTTACCCTAAGAGAGTTTTATAGTGATCTAACATTTTTGGTCTCTGTGAAGCTGTTTTTATTTTTGTATTGTTACATGAAGTATTTACGTGGTACTATGCTGTCACAAGGAAGACTGTTATTTTCTCCTTCCAAATATTCAAGCAAACCTATCATGACTTATCATTAGCAATAGAGTGAGAAGAACTCTTAAGGAGCCAAAGGTATTTTCTTCTCCTTCATTTAAAAATCTTTCTTTCCAGTCAAAATTTGGCAGTTCTTTTCTTCTTCAGTTAATATCTGGGAAACTGACCTTTATCATCACAGTGAAACCATTGAGCTACATTGTCTCTATCTACTGTACATTCTTTCCATATTTCTGGAGAATGAGGGCTGTTGGTACTACCGTTTCTCCGTCCAAAGACCAATCAGGGCTGAAGCTAAATCGCACAAATTTCCTAAATAATAAATATTTGATATTGCACTATAGAAGTGTTTTTAAACATGAAATGACACCTTAATCAACAGTTTGGATAGGGACTGTGATCTTAGAGACTTAGGTAGAAACTTTAAGTATGGATATTTCTGTATTTGTTAAAATAAAAGCGAACAACCACTCACGCACTAAGTAATGTATACATTTTTCACTCATGAACAAAACTTAACGGAAATTCTTCTACATCGCCAGTCGTCTATTTTTTGAAGAAGACAGAGGCAATTTTGTTCACACTTGTTTATCTCGTGTGTCTTTAATAAAGTTTACTGTGTATTAAATATCTTTAAGAGTTATTGTCTGAATCCAGATATACAAGCATACGTGTAATACAAGATATACGTATATATATATGTGCTAAAAGATAAACTTCCTTATATAAGTTTGCCCATGAGTATATATGAAACCAATACTCAATCAATGAATAATATTTCAGTTTTGGTTATAAGAACCTGCTGTACACTTCACCGTCGATATAAGCCACCAGACAGGACTGGAAGATAACCACAACTCCCCCGCAGTGTGGATAGACCTCCCTCCTTGTGTTTTCGTTTACTGGAGGCGTGACACCTCGAGGGGCTTTCCCTTTAATTTTATATATTAATTCAAATCTTGTGTTTTTTGTTTGTTTTAAATTAATTAACAAGGTCCACCAGAATCCTATCAGTTCTAAATGCAGCTCCTTAAAGATGACTCATTTAAAAAACTTAGAACCTGTTACATCCATAACCTGATAGAGTTCCCACCGTGTCTGTTAACTTTACTGTACGTTTGAAAAATTTAGAGGTAATGGGTGAAGTAAGAGCGACAATTTTAGTGTCAAATTGAATAACACGGAATAGTATCATCAACGTATTTATTTGAGGATCTGTAACTCGCTAAGATAATACCGAATTTCGAAATTAGCGCGCGGGGGCTTCATCATTTCATCATAGGGGTCTCCTAAAGTCGTCCTCTAGTCATAGACACCTCCTGTCACCCTCTAACCCTGGTGTTTATACAAATATATCCAGTGGAGGGTTGTATTTGCCCGGGTCGAGGTTTCTTGTAATCTACCCATTCCACCTGTACCCCTCCTACGCTTTCTCTTCCAAATCTTGCAATTAATATTTCAATGTTATCTATTTTATATTGTAAAAATTATATATTAGGGAGTTTTATTCTCAATTTGGTAGCATTATTTACTACTTTTCTTCCTTCTTCCAGCCTCTGATCCTGTGCCTGGGGTGACCACCCTGCCCTCGGAAAGAACTTGGATATAGCTGGCCAGAAACATGTAGTGTATCAAGTATATAATCTAGAGAAGGTAACATTTATGACACATATCCTCTAATGTAGTCTATGTGAATATATCCTGGATACAAATTAAAATAATGCAACAAGTTTATGGAAATGAAACCCAGAAACCTGTTGCATTATTTGAATCTATCTTCTAAATATCATTAGAGTTGACAGGAGGAAAGGATTTCATCGATAGAGATTAATTATTCTAGGAGGTTAACCCATCATAAATAAACTTTGGGAGCAGATATAGATCGTGAACTATAGCCGCAGATACACCTGTAGCAATTCTGGCATCAAATTGTAGAAATAGCCGGTCTGATATGATGACCAGGTTTAGATCATCATACATACATAAATCTGAACACACACGAAGCAACCAACCTTGGCTCTAAAAAAGTATCAATAAATCATCCATCGTAAATGATAAATCATCCTGTGTCAATCAAATTTAAAACCAACAGCTACAAGTGGTGATAGATTTTCGCTTGGCTCTGAAAGCCTTCTTCCATCACCGAACATTGGTACTAGTGGCGGAGAAGTGCCCATTTGTAAGACATAAAATATTATTGATAATTTGAATCAAAAAGCTTTCTAAGAATTTTATTATGTTTACTTGTTTTTCTATAAGTGTGGGTCATTTAAAAAAAATATAGGGAAGGGATTTCAATTGAGTTCAGCAGCTGTTAAAGCTGCTTAAGCCTAGAACTTCTCTTCTTTGGCCAGTCTGGACTTTATATGCATGACCTATCTTGCCATTGCGTCTTGTCTTTTAGTTGTGAATACTGGTCATTACTTTAATAATCAGTGAGTTGGGGTATATATAGGGTGAGGATTCCATTTGAGAACACACAATATAGGTGCCACACTTTCCTGTGTGTTATAGTAACAAGGTTTTTTCTGTTGCAGATAGACATGGCATAACCTACTCTTATGCGAGAAATAAAGAGGCATGCAGTTATTGTCTCCTTGGCTGCAGGACACAGCGATTCAGAAAATGCTGCATTCTTGAAAGTCTCCCGATCATTTGTTTTCAAAGTTTGGAGATAATTAGGAGCTGCAAAGGGTGATGTGACGGAAGTTTCCCAAAGGAAACGACATTGTCGACGTTCTGACAGTATCAGGACGCCAGACTTTATAAGCCGAGTCCAAGCTGCCAGCGAGGAGGACCTTGGAAAATCGATTAGATCACTCGCCAGAGAGCTGCAGGTGGATGAGGCTACCATCCGACGTGTGGCTCATGAGAACCTCCGTTACAAATACGTGATGCGGAGAGGACAGTTCATGTTCGAAAGAACCGAGGTGAACTGCTTGACTAGAGCCAAGCGCCTTCTGAACAAACTCGAACATCCCGAGGAGCCAGGAATAATCTGTTTTTTCTCAGACGAGAAGAACTTTGTTCAGGACCAGAAGGTGAAACACAAAAATGATCGGTGGCTGTGTAAAAGCCCTAATGAGCTACCTACGGTCATGCATACCAAATTTCCAGCATCCTTGATGGTTTTTGGTGTTTTTATTAGCGAAGGTGATGTGATGCTTTCACATTTTTACACTCCAGGTGCTAGAATCCATGCCGTTGCTTACACCGAGGCGTTAGCCACGGTTGTCAAGCCTTGGATCGCTACTGTAGCACGTGGAAGGTCGTATGTTTTCAACAAGACTCAGCACCATCTCATACAGCCAGAACAACCCAAGAATGGATGGCCGAGAATCTTCAGGACCATGTCACACGTAACGTTTGGCCCCCAGCTCACCAGATGTCTCAATCCGCTGGACTATTACGTGTGGGGCTTAGTTGTGAGGGACTCTAATAGTCATTCCGACAACACTGTTGCATCTCTCAGAGCTGCTATAGTGGATGCAATAACAAACATTCCCAAGACCCATCTCATTACTGCCTGCAGTCGGTTTCGACAGCGTATAAGAGCTGTTATTGCCGATGATTGCAGGTTCATTGAACGATGTCGTTCTATAGGTATGTGTTCATCTATATCAAACTTTATTGTGTAATAAATGATCCTTTTCCTTTGTATTTTTATTTTTCTGTGGACATTATTTTGTTCTCAAATAACTGCCACACTCTGTACATCGGTCCCCAAAATATATTATGAATCTTTTCGTCCTATTTTTGGTGATCCACGTACAGAATGGCTGTTGTAAGTATTGTACAATAGCTTTTCCATTATGTATTCTGGATATAATGAGAGTCATTTACAGTCACTCTACACGAGGGGCCGCTCCCCGTCTGTTGCTCCGGCTGGTGTAACCAGGGTTATCGTCCGGGCCTTGCCCCGCTGGAATAAATGATTCATTGTGACGAAAACTGGATTGCTTTTTTATTGGAGTACCGAGCCGACATTGTTCTAAAAACTGCGTCGTAATGTTAGTTTGCACTTTTGGAAACTTGTCAAAATCACGAGATCTTCAAAATAACGGTAACAATCTGTAGCTTTTTTTTTCAATAGGAGCAGTTTTCAAACTCGAAATACTCCTTTATCGTAGCCCTATGCGCGATAAAACAACTAAAAAGTCTTATTTTCTTGTTAAACTTAGTTTTGTAAACTTGTGGAGACCAATTGTGTAAGTCC
The DNA here is from genome assembly GCA_030710605.1 of Cordylochernes scorpioides. Classification (NCBI taxonomy): domain Eukaryota; kingdom Metazoa; phylum Arthropoda; class Arachnida; order Pseudoscorpiones; family Chernetidae; genus Cordylochernes; species Cordylochernes scorpioides. The sequence goes on from CP092866.1 coordinate 69,299,023, forward strand.
TTACACATCAATACAATATATAGGGGGATGATTAATTCTATTTAAAAGTCCTCTAAGAGAGTTAAATTAAAATTCTTGTATTATATATGTGCAAGGACTTACACACAAATGTATTTGACAAAAAGAAGCCTAGTAAGGAAATTAATGAAGTGGGGAAATATCACACGCACAAACGCCTTCATTAAGCCATAGTAGTCTATCTTGTAGTCTTACATGGATTCGAACTAAGTTTGTCAAGAAAAAGAAAATTTGAAAAGGGAGTGTTATTTACATTCAATGATGACAATACAGATGGTCTATGAGAGTGGAAGTATCTTTGATGAGAGTTAGTAAGATTTTACATATTTAAGTGGACAAGTTTTCAGCGCATTGGCATTTTAATTCAACATAATTGGACGCTAATCTTCCTGATTTAGTGTGACAAACACCTAAATAATTTAGCAATATAGATATGTACCAAAAAAGGCACCTTTCCCGTTAATTGTACATCAGAACGATGCACTGTACCCTAGTAAATGATGAGGACCAAAGCCTGAAACCATGGTATACAGGTTGGCCTTTTGTCTGAATTTTCCAAAACTGGTGTTATAGCACATCTTCACCATCACTAGTGATGCACAGTGCCATCCTTCTGATGTACAATTAAAGAGAAAGGTGCCTCTTTAGGTACATGAATATCATCCTCCCGCAACTTTATGTTGTATATAATATATTATGTATGCTATATATAATATGAATTAATATCGCACTAAATCAAGAGAAAAATCTAAATAAGAAAAATCAAAAATAAACAACGTAATTTCCTTGCTGCTAGATACTGTATAGGTCAAGCAGTTGATGACCATCTTAGAAAATTACAAATCAAAAGAAGAACAACTTTAAATGAAATATAACTATCATAAATTCCATAAACTATTCTGTAAAACTTGGAATTCCATCAATCCTAAGACTTATTATATTTTCAAACTATGAGGAGAGCTAGCAAAGCATGTGTTGAAATGTAGATATTTAATTTCCAACTTTCACTGTTTATTATAACAGAATAACTCCGCCCTTGCCGGTCCCAAGCCCGGATGAAAAAGGAGGAGGGGGAGCAGTAGCAAGCTCACTAAAAAACCTGGGCTCAGCTGGCCCGGCTGATAGTACCCTGTAAGGGCTCCTAATCCAGGGATACAGGATGAGCAGCGTTTGTACTCCATGTTAAGAGCGGCTGCACATGGCCTCTGTTCCTCGTGTCAGAGGCGGCCATTTATTTTGGAGCTAAGTCGGCCTGCCACTGAGTAGTTCTCCCAGTCTTAATAACAAAGGCAGACGCATTCTACTTCACCCAGTAAGGAGATAAGAAAAAAGAAGAAGATTATAACAGAATTATTGCCTCGTGAGGATTTATATAGCAGGTTAATTCCTTTTTATTAGAAAGGTGTGTATATATTCCTAGAAATATTTTAGAAAATCCCTTGTGTGTGTGTGTGTGTGTGTGGTCAAGCAAACAAATTAAATTCAAACAGTTCTTCATTTTAACAAAATCAAATATTCATCGAACTTATTAGTAAACTGTGTCCAATTGATATTTTATTAAATAACATTTTTTTATCGTTTGCACAGAAAAGTAAATTTCTGAAATCTCTAACAAAGAGAATGGCGTATATAAAATAATTAGCGTGGTTATGTGTGTATTAAATTCTATGAGTGTTGGGAACCTTAATGTAAGTTTGTGGAAAAATTAGCAAACGAAATGTAAGCTATGATACCATGTTGCCCCATCTCTAGCACTAGACGTTCCGGAATGGACGCGCACAGGTTTCTTGTTCAGTCCACAAACGCTAGGGAGGTCTGATAGACAAATGTATGTCTAACGTGGTTCTCTATACATTCAGTGGGGATATAGCTGAAGTTAATTTTAGCCGCGGAAAGTCTTGTGACAGACATTCTTATGATATCTTCGATTAATTTATTTCTGAATAGGATCATTGAAAAGCATGAAGAGTTCTGGCATGAAATCCAGAACATGTGGCTAGAGGCTATCTTAGATGCATCTCTGAGCTGCTAGTGTTCCTCGGATTACTACAGATGCAATCAAGAAACAGGAGAACAGACGTTCTAGAGCAGATGGAATTGGAGATTCACAGATGTTCTCCTGAAACAACAAAACAGTATTTCTGGAACAATGTGTGAGATATGAGATCCCAAATAAGGCTCAAGTACAAAGCATCATCTGTAAATTGAATCCTCTTAGCGCATCTTGGAAGGGAGGATTTAATTGACTGAGTAATGAGTACTGCTGAGCCCTAGAAAAATCACATTCTGTTAGAGATAACTGGACAATACTTGACTTAACCCTTTCCAGAAGTCCTCTGATTAACCTGTAAGGAAAACACCTACTATTGGGAAGGTAAACCTTCAAGAGAGCCATGTTCCATACAATCAACGGGAAGGGTTCATCACTGATGAGCCAAGCCCTCCCAATATTTTTTCATCGCAGTAAGAACAGTAGAAGTTTGTTTTCTATTTCACATTCGTGCTTTAATGCTTCCCTCTTTCTTATAACTTTTATTTAACAGGCTTCCTTTATCGACATTTATGGGGGAGTGGTCTAATTTATAAGTCTCTTTACAGATATAACTGACATGATCTTTCAGTTTCCCTGGCTTTCCGCATCTCCCAAACCTGTCGGCCAAAGTTTGCTTTCAAAAATCTTCAACAGAACCCGCGCTACACTCACAAATTCAGTAAGAGGCAACCTTACAGCCTTATCTACCCCCACCCCATCGTTGATTTTTTCTTTAAGGGATTTAAATCTAGTTGTTTATATTCTCACGTAAGAAAATTGAGTAAAGGCAAACATGAGAAAATGATAAGGCTCTTTTGTTTTGATCCAATTACCATAATAATTACCAAATATTTGCATGAAATAACAGAGGCAATTAAAAAAGGATCCGCGCTGCGTAACAAAATTTGTAAAATAATATTCTCTGGTTAATAATTTTAAAATACTTGTCACAATTTGACTATATGGCTTAGATCAACAGCATCTCGGCTTCAAGGACTCACGCTGCATTGTTCCTGTACAGGTAGCAAGGAAATATTTAATCTCCTTAATTCTCGGAATCTCGTCATAGCCGTTATCTCCCAAACTTATCACTCCCACTTTGCTGCCCTTCTCGGAATCTACAGGTTTCAACACGTCTGTGTATTATTGACACGATACGTCATTCCTGTTCGCTTTCAAAACCTTGCACTTTTCTGATACAATAAATCTGACTTGACTTCCTTTATCAAATAGCCGTTGCCACATATTGCCGTAAATATAACCCTAGCGATAGGAAGGCAGACCTCTCCAAAATCATTTCCGAGAATGTACGTTAGTTCACCCCCCCCCAGAATTATCGAGTTTTGCTGATGGCAAGTATAGAAGACTTGCTTGACCAATCACATGTCCTAACATATGCTCAGATGGACTCTGCCTCATTTCTCCTAGCAATATAGCCTCAACGTTCTACCTAACGTCTTCAATGTACTTTCCATTTTCGTGCTTATTCCCCTACCTACACTGTAATTTAGCATCTTCGTTTCTCCATAAATGCCATTTATTTCCTGAACACTTCTACTGAACATACCCCTGGCATAAAGCTGCAGCGCTGTTCTATGCCATCTTCCGTGGCTATGACACTAACTGCGTTGTATGTTGATTTGAACAACAACGACATCTTTATACTTATATCGAGAATATCCTCAAGGAAGAGTTCAAACCCTGGGCTGTCTTCAAATCTATATTATCTCTAATGGTCAGGGATCTTCCCTACTCGCTACTTAAAACCCTCTATTAATATTTAACATTCCCTAGTGCCCCAGGTATAGAACACAATATGATCAGTTTACTAACAATACTTTAGATACTGCTATCACATCACCGATGCCCACATCTCCTCTATCTAAACCTAACCTTTGGAGATAGAGCCGCGAACATGGGCAGTGATTTGATCTCGACATCTCATTTGCTGGTACATAGTGAAGCGGTGGGGCAAGGCAGGCCAAGAGAAGAAGGTATGCAGGGGCCCCTCCAAGGAAGTGTGGATTGACAAATTCCGGAGGAGGGGGCGGCAGTCAGGGAGTCCAGCTGGTGTCGTCGTGACGGAAGCCGGCCGGCCTGCCGGGGATTTGTGTGCCGAGAAGACATGGCAATCTGGGGAAAGAAGTCTATCTGGTGACAACGGGACCTGCAGCAAGGAGAACGGCGGTGACAACAGACGCGGCAAGTTGGCTACGAGGAAGTGGGCTTCGAGACTGTGTGGATTAACGAGTGGAGGACGGAGCAAAGAAGGACGAGGAGGAACCTACCTGGGGCGGCAATGAAGGCAAGTCAATCTCCTATGTATAGTTATTAATATCCCTTTTAAAGATCTGGTAATAAATCTATAGTACTAAACTGTATCCAAAACGAACCCACATTGTCTTCTCAGAAACCTTGCACGCAAACATCTACGGCTGAGAAGAGTCGTAACATTTGGTGTCAGAAGTGGGATACAGCTTAGTTAATTTTAATTGAAGATTTTATTTTGCGCTAATTTAAAAAGAAAAATGGAAAAACCAACCGACCTCGAAATTGAAAAATTCAAGAAATTGCTCAGTCTGATAAACCAGAAAGTAGATGAGCTCGGAGAAAACTTGGATTCTCGATTGAGCCGACTCGAGCATATTCGGAATGTCAAACGTTCTGCCACACCCATGTCTTGCGAAGTTAAGTTCAATGTACTACCGCCAGAAAATCCGGATGGCTTTTCAAAAACAATCACAGCAACCAATAGCCAACGTATTCAATGTTTGAGGGGACAAAAGACGATCCCAGGTGATGAAGATCCCGACAAGACCATCACAACAAAAATCATCACGTCAGGAGACTTCGTAAGTGGACTGTCAGAATCTACGCTGGAAGATTCTCGCGTGATCCAGAAGTCCGAAGAGTGTCGACAGCAAGAAATGATCAAGACTTGTTGTGTAGCGGAGGAGGACGACCTGATCGCCTCAGACAACGGCTGTGGCACGAGTGATTCGAACCAAATCAAGCGGACGGAAGGAGAGTGCCCTCCAGGTGATATACAGTGTGGAAATTCAACCCCTGGGATTCTTTCTGAAATACTCCATGAGAACAGCAACGATCTTGGCGAGCTGCAGTGCGACAGCGTGGCTGACATCTGCGACAGTGACAGATTGTCAGGGACTACAGCGGCGATCCAACTGGACGGGACGGAGCTGGGTGCTCCGTGGAAGTGCGACAAGGCTAGATGGTCGAAGCACCCCGAAGTTGGAGCCGGCGACCCGACTGAACGGGATAGAGCATTGGACGCTCTGTGGAAGTCCGACGACAATGTCTGTGACGCGGAAGTCGCACGCAATCTGTCAGCGCCGTGTTCTGCAATACAAGCTTAAAAGATGTGCCAAGAATGTTTACCTATCATCTTCGTTCCTTCGCCCGACGAGGGGCATATCAAACAGCCACCGCCTAGGAAAAGTTCCACCGACCTTGAGACTGCCACGGGATCCGACACCTCCAGAAGATTTAAGAAATTCACAGCCCTGTGCGGGGTCGGCACTAAGAAGCCCAGGTTTGAAGGGTTTGGAAATAGAGAGCCTCTAGAGCAAGAGAATGGGAAACCGAAAGAAGAAAAGGGAGGACACGATATGGACAGCGTGGATCAGGTGGGCGAATCCACTGTAAAGATCGGCGATCTACAGCCCCGTCGTGGAAGGAAGCGGCGAAAGCGCAATACAAACGATCACAACCCTTTGTACATTGCGGCTACAGAGTGTTCTCAAGGAGAATTCAAAATATCAGATGAAAGCATCGTAGGCACTGAAAAATGGCCGCCATCGTGTGGAGAACCACAGCCCTGTGCTAGACAGCGAGACCAATCAATGGCGTCGGCACTGGTTGAGAGTGGAAAGAAAGCCCGAGTTGAGATGTGGTTCTGCAAACAAGGGCTGGTGTTAACCCTGCCGTTACGCTTCCGGGAGGCTGACGACCCTCATGTGGCCAGAGACGTCAGGGAGATCAAAGGGCCGCCGATCAGCGCCTCTGGTGAAATCAGCCTTTTCGGGACGAAAAGGATTGAGAAGGGGGCAGTGAAGCGGTAGAGCAAGGCAGGCCAAGAGAAGAAGGTATGCAGGGGCCCCTCCAAGGAAGTGTGGATTGACAAATTCCAGAGGGGGGGCGGCAGTCAGGGAGTCCAGCTGGTGTCGTCGTGACGGAAGCCGGCCGGCCTGCCGGGGATTTGTGTGCCGAGAAGACATGGCAGTCTGGGGAAAGAAGTCTGTCTGGTGACAACGGGACCTGCAGCAAGGAGAACGGCGGTGACAACAGACGCGGCAAGTTGGCTACGAGGAAGTGGGCTCCGAGACTGTGTGGATTAACGAGTGGAGGACGGAGCAAAGAAGGACGAGGAGGAACCTACCTGGGGCGGCAATGAAGGCAAGTCAATCTCATATGTATAGTTATTAATATCCCTTTTAAAGATCTGGTAATAAATCTATAGTACTAAGCTGTATCCAAAACGAACCCACATTATCTTCTCAGAAACTTTGCACGCAAACATCGACGGCTGAGAAGAGTCGTAACAATACTTTAGGCTCAACTTCTAAGATGAAAGACTCGATATCCGCCCTTCAAAAACTGAAAAATTAAGCACCGCGTTGTCAAACATAATAAAACAAAAGATGATCAACACAAATCACACGGAAAATTTACACCCATTTACACGCACACACACCAGTATCCTTGTAGACTCCCCAATGACAAAAATTACTGTGTACATGATACAACAAATATTGGCCATACTGTACACGCGTGTAGGAAAAATAAAGTTGCCAAAACAAAACGTGATAAGAAAGAGATAAGACATTTATACTAATTCAATAAAAGGATACGTAAATACGCCTATATTTCTAGATAGCTAAAATAGAGCGACAGGAAGCTAAGACGAGGTTGAAACTCAGGAAAACCAACACAGCGAATACGATAAGCGTACGACTCACTCGATATAACCCTTCGCATGTCTAACATGTGGGTAAGCTCCCTCTAACATGTGGGTAACTCCTGGTGCATATCCATAGATCGCCCGGCTGTCCTACAGTCTGAGGTTCTGTTTTGCTTGCCCTAGTGAACCAGTGCACCAAGTGTTTCCAAGCCGGTTTATTCTCCGGTTGGATTGGCAGAGAAGTGCTGTTGAAATAGGACGATCTAAGAGACCTAGCAGCATGGAATCGCTGCAGATGGAAGGCTGAGCAGTTGTGGAGGACAATGCTCAAAGGTTTGTTCCTCCTCTTGACAATGTGAACAAGTTGCATCCAGAACTTGTTTGATCCTGGCCAGGTCATCTCGAACAAGAGGGTTGTAGTTGATGTTCCTTGGTGAATTTTGCTAAATATCTGCTTGTGGGATCGCGCGCGCTAGGAGTAGGGGAGAAATGTGTCAGGTTGATGGTTTGTAGTGTTATATATCGGTCTACAGTTGGTGGGCTAATTGTTTGCTGCGTTTTGTCGTCAGCTTCTTTTAAAGCTTCTTTAGAATATGAAGAAGTGTTGGATTGAGAAATCGTTTTGGCGTCCTGGTTCGCACGTTCATTAACCACATTCCTTTGGAGTTCGGTACTCAGCATAGTTGAATGTTCACTCAGTACTGTTCATTACCGTCATTCCAACTGAAGAAAAGTCTGATATAATTCAGCACCGCACTGCATCAGGGTACCCATTATCTTTTATTTTCAAACCTTTTTTTAACCCCTAACCTTCCCCAAAACCCACTCGTATATCTAACCCATTGCGTAATTCCATGCCCCTCCATTTCATTTTCTATATCCATTCCATATCCCATTCCTTTTCCATATATATTTTAGTGCCTCTCCAGATCTAGGTAACAAACTCAGAAACCCAATCACTAAAAACGCACAGTCAGACCCCGTGAACAGGTCTAATGTCATCTACTCAGTCTCGTGTTTAGAACGTAACACAACCTATGTTGGGAAGACGACTTTATATAGGTACGACTGAACATCAGAAATGTGTCGGAAGCTAAGACAGCCGTTCACTAATATACCAACATACACATATGACCGGTCACTCTTTCAACTTGAATCAAGCAATAGCCCATTACAGCAATATTAAAAAATAGGCCATAAAGATTAATCCTGGAAGCCTTTATCATACAAAATTTAATAGTAATTTTAATTGATTTTAATAAATTTAAAAGATGGAAAACAGTAACTGCCAATTAGTATATACAAATTTTTCTATGAGAAGTCATCAAAAGCTTGAAATAAAGGAGACCAAAGACTGGAACCAGAGGAATCCTTCTCCATTATGACAATGCCACAGACCACAAAGCTTCAAAAACAACGATTTTTTTTTAAGAATTCAGTTACGTGGCCACCCACCATATAACCCTGATCATGCTCTCTGTGTAACTTTCATTTGTTTCCAAAAGTTAAAGAAAGCTTGCGTGGAATCAAATTTACAATTCCTGATGCTGCGGTGGAACCGCTACCTGGAGGTACTTGAAAACATGAGCCCAAATAAGTGGGAAAAAATATTTATCCTGGGTTCAAAGGATTGAAAATTTTATTGAGTGTAAAGGTGATTATTTTAAGAAAAATAAACGGTTTAATCAGTTATATTTTTATCGTATTGAAAAACTTTCAGAGTAACCCTCTTATTTATAAATCATTTATTTTCTACATATGTAGCAGCAAATACACGGGAAAGAATTGACTAAAATAGGTATGAAAAGAGAGACTGAATTTTTTAAAGTTGGACTTTGTCTCAAATATGAGCAAGGTTCCATTGTTAAATGTGAATAAATAGAGGACGAGATTTTTATTTCTTTTGATATATTTCCTGATATATATTAGGCGGATTTTTCACCCGGATTAATGCTATTTTCTAGATGGCAGCTCAATAAGAAATTGGGAGAGAAGGTGACCATTGAGGAAATCGTTACCTGGCAATTAAGAAAATTATATAAATGAAGATAATTATCAAAAGAGAGCCAGCAGACGAAGTGTATAGAAGCCGACTCTGGACATATTCCAGAGAGAGGTTGGTTGCTGATAAAACGAAGAAACTCATCAAGGAGGCCATGAAACAATGTAGCCCTCTGTGGTCGGAATCAAACATCAAGAAAGAAATCTCGACGCTACCTGGCTCTCCAAAAGTAGGTCGTTGAGAAAATGGAGAGGAAATTAAGAAAATGTAGCTCTGAGTGGACAACTCTCGAAATCAAAACTAAGAAATTAAATTCCACAAAGGATGGTAACGCTTTAAGAGATTAACTAATATAAAATCATGTGTGTGGACAAAACTCAAGGAATTTGTACCTTTTATCATATATATCGGGATTCAGACAATAACTCTAAAGATATTTGACACACCTTTGTTGAAGACATACAAAATAACAAACTATGAACAAAAATGTCTCTTTTTTTTCTTAAGTTGTGTCTATGAGTGGATTTTATCGGATCATTTAAATGACAATTATTAATATAATAAAGGACATTTAAATAACACTATTTTATTGTAATATAACACATAACATTTGCTGGAGGCGTCTCCTTAATCTGAATGCCATAATATTCCATCTTTCTTAACTTCAGGTTAAAGAGACTTTTCCGAAAGCTCATGTTTTGTGTTCGTTTACAGTAAAAGAATTAGCGCTAACGTAATTTACATGGCCTTTACAATATATTTTAATTTGAGCTTACTCATATATAAAACACTTACTATTGTATTATTTTCCCAAACATTACTTGCATTTATGATTTTTTATGATTTATTTTTTTATTTATCAATTGCAGAGTACACGCTATATCCACAATTCGGATATTTGCGCGTGAAATATAAACATTTAAATGAAAGACACAAAAGAAAAGTAGTTAAGGAGATATATACATATTTACATATCAGTATGCAAATTGATTACATTAGTAATCACTTATCCAGCCAAATACATTCTGCAAAATTTGTTGAATCTTTGGTATATGTCCTTAGTGGAGACCAGATGTTGCAAATTTATGGGGAGTTGATTTAGTTCCCTAAGATCAGCGGTCAGCGGGCAGTCAGTTAATAAGTGTCTAGGGTTCTGTTCTTCGCCTCCACACGAGCATCCAGGTGATTCAGCTTTGCCAATTTTAAACAAGTATGAGTTGAAGTCGCCATGTCCAGTGAGGAATTGCACATTATAGAAGTTAGGTTTAATAAAATTAGGAATTTTTGGGCCACTGAAGAAACTTTTGAAATTTTCATTGGTCGCTTCGTAATATTCCTGCTGTTTCTGGTTTATAAAGTTAGAAATTATGATTATTTTTGCTGGGACAAATCGGTTGTAATCTATATTTATTTTCAATATATTTGATTCAATGAAGTGAGTGAGCTTTGGAGTTCTAGCAATGATATGCGTACAATTTGACGATGTTGTATTATATGCTTGTATACCATGTTTGAGAATTTTATACTGTAGCGAGTTTAATTTGTCTTTGGCTTTTTTTGGGATGAATTGGTACCATATCGTAGATCCGTATATTATTGTATTTCTGAATAGTGTTTTGTACAGTACAATTCTCCTTTTGCTGTCAAGACCCCAGGCCTTCTTTGTTAATCCTAATAGATATCCACTTGCTCTGGTTGTTTTCGTGATAATATCATCAATGTGCGGCATAAAATCAAGTTTGTTCTTATTTCTGTGGTTTTTGACGGTTATTCCCAAAATTTTTACCCTATCTACCGGAATAATGGTATTGTTATTCAAAGTTATTGTAAACTTTTTATTATTGAACAAAGGCAATACCTTCGTTTTCTCCTTGGATATTCTTAATTTGCTGCTTTCACACCAATTTGTTATTTTTCTCATTATGCTTCCTATTGTATTTTCAAGTTCTATTAGGTTTTTATTCCAACATATCACCGTAATATCATCTGCGTATCCGATGATTTCACTATTCGGCTCAGTATACTTGCATAGTAAATCGTTCATGATTATATTCCATATTGTAGGGGAAATAGGTCCTCCCTGCGGGCATCCTTTGCTTAGTGTTTTTTGAACTTCAATTGATGTGTATCTGTATCTTATTTTCCTATTATCAAAATATGACTTGAACAGTTTAACAAAAGATGCATTTACATTATCTTCATCGATTCTTTTTAGCACCATTGGCCACCATGCATTATCAAATGCTCCACTGATGTCGATTGTTATAATGGCCGTAAATTCCTTAGCTTTGTGGTCTAAAGCAGTTTTGACAATGTCAGTTAGCGCTGTTATTGTTGATCGTGATTATTGCATGTATGATGATTGCACAGAATTTCTCTAGTTACTAAGACTGTGAAAAAAGCTCCAACCAGATTTGAGATTGGGTGGTTAGATTCCTAGTCTGACATGCTAACTACTACACCATGGAGCCAAGTAGAGAACATTCCAAGTAGATAGTTTAACTTCCACTCAAAAAAAGTCACTCACGCAAAATTTTATTATATATATATATATATATATGTAGTAATCCCGAGGTGGAATGTGCTGGGCAGTCGTGGTAGTGGGTGAGTGATGGGATTCCCGCACTGGGACAGCAAGAGACAGAGGCAGGTCTAGGTGGTAACTCCAAGGAGGTAGAGGTAGACCACGGACGAAGGTAGTCGGACCATGGACGTCACGGATGCCCTAAGTCTACATCGCGGATTGGGGTGAGAAGTCTGACTGACCGTATAACAGCGTCGCTCTGAAACAACTGAAACACAACTCTCTTTTGTCCCATTTCTGGGCTCCTTATATACTCAGACTCTGGCATGTGGTGGCGCGTTTTGATTGGCCCCCAGAAAACACGCCACCTGTCAAGCGTTGATTAATTATTACGTCTGGCCACCTGTTGACGGGGTAATCGAACTCATTATCATAAACACGTGTTCGTCTGGTCTTTGTCGTCTGGACTACCTCTACTCCTTTTGTTTTATTTGTCACTTCTATTATTCGATACATATTTTTATATACAGATATGGGGTTATAACAAATATTAGAATAAGGCTGTGAACTATATTACTCAAAATATACTACAGAATGTGTCCCCGGTGATGAAGGTTTGGTTGGGGGAATGACATGTAATGAATGATAACCTAACAAACCTATTATAAAAAATAAAAGAAATAATTTGTGTACAAATTAGTTAAAATTATTATTAAGCTATAAATTAAAAAGAGAAAGATGCTGTAATGGTGGTGTATCAATAAAAACGTACAAAATGAATGATAAAAGATTAAGAGAAGGTATATAATACAAAATGGTAACTATGGTAAAATGAATCGTACAAGGAAAATAATATCTTATTTTTTGCATAAAAGATGAGAGGAAAAAAAATTTAAGTTAGTTTATTAACTGAACGTATAATGTGACGCTAAGGTTGAAAAAGGGAAAGGGGGTATCTGAGCATGTTTCTGCAAAAGTAGTATCCCAAGCATCCTGCAATGCAATGCGAACTTGTTTAAGTGAGGCATTGTTTTCATTAACAGAAGGCCTAAGATAATCCGTCTGCATCATTAGCTCAGACAGTGAGAAGAGGTGGGAAGATTGATGGAGGTAATAGGGGGAGGTAGAGGTAAGAGGGATCCCTGTTGTCCATAATGATTGTGCCCGGTTGAGTTGTGAAAAAAAACTGAAAAGTTGAAAAAATGATGAATTGATATGATGCGTCGGGCGATGAGAAAAAAATATAAAAGTATCGCGCTGGATATCCTGAACTCATTATCGGGAATGGTATAGTGAGGAAGGAGTGTTCCAGTCGGATTAATCAATGAAAAAAAAAACAAAAATGGTCGGCGAACTGGAATCCCTTGGAAGGTTGGAGGTTTGAAGGATGCGGAAAAGGGGAGGTGGGTGTAAGAGAATTATTGCTGTCAATTTTGATTGTGTCCGGCTTGTGTGGTGAAAAAAAAGTTGAAAGATGAAAAAATGATGAGCCGGACGATGAGAGAAAAAAAATAAAATTCTAACTGGGTCTCCTGAGCTCACTGTTGGGAAATGTACAGCGAGGAAGGGTCTTCTAGTTAGTTAATCAACACAAAAAAAGAAAATAGTTGACGAACAATAATCTCTTGATGGCTGTAAAAAGTTGGGAGGAAAGGTTCATGGGATAGAGTTAGAGGTTGTAAGGGAAGCGTCAAAAATAACATTTTGAAATCTACAAAGAAAAATAAAATGATAAATGTTTTATCTGTTAAAGAAATATTTAAAAAATTGTTAGGTGTAGGTTTTTTAAAAGGTGCCTAAGATAGTTGAAGTTGTAAATTGCTAAGTCTGAACATGATGAGAAAAAGAGAAAATAAAAATATTAAAGGTAATAATATATAAAGCGTTGATTGGTAGTTTAAGGCATTAATGTTGATTAATAAACAAAATGATATTATCGATTAATAGTGAAGTGTTTTATCTACATTGGTAAGTTAAAAAAAAACAAAGTCCAATACCACAAAACTAGTAAAACTATAAGTCTATTTACAAATAAATGAGAGAAAAGCTAGCAAACCTAATAAATGGGAAATAATTTGGGGCACAAAAATTTTAGTTACTAGAATAAAATAAAGATAAAGGGGAGTAGTGGTGACACATTGATATAATATTATAAAACTACAAAAATATATAAGAGGGAGTACATAGGAAGGATAAATTTAAAGTAAACACACACAATAGCGAAAGTAAATATTTGGGAAAGTTGGTATACTATTTACAGTTTTTTGTTACTTAAGGTGTCTTGAATATTTACAACATAGTTTCAGGGATGTAATACAGGAAGGAGGAGAAGTAGAGATAATAAAAGTAAAATAAAATATAAAAGAAAATTGACTTAAGCAAAAGGTTTGCGATAGGTAGTGACGCAGTGAGGAATAAAGGAAGAAGGTCTGAATTGGTTTCTGCAAAGGACATCTCAGGAATCCTGACCTGCAATACGAGCTTAGAGCGAGGTATTGTTTTCAGTGTTCAGCAATCCCAAGATGCTCTGTAAGTAGCATTAGATCAGATGGGCAAAAGGCGTGAAGATCGAAGGAGAGGTAGGTAATGGGAGAATATGGGAAAGAAATCTTTTCTGAGAGAGGTTAAAAAGAGATGGTGTCTCAAGAGTTGCGCTGCTGTCGGTGATTGAGCTCGACCAGATGAAAAATAAAATTAAATGAAAAATGAGTGGGCGCATCGTTCTGTGATGGCCTGGGTCGAGCATTAGAGAAAAAAATATCTCGCTGGTTACCCAAGCTCTCCGTGTGGAGTTAACATGGGGAGGAAGAGTGTACCAGGTCGATGGATCATTAAAAAATAAAAATTAAAAAATGTTGACGAGCAGGAGTCTCAGGAACCGTTGAAGAGGTTAGAGGATGGAGGTAGATTGTGAAAACAGGGCTCGACTGTTGCCATTGATTGATTGAACCCGGGTTTGAGGAAAAAAAAATGAAATAAAGAATGCTGGGACGGTGACCTGGGTGTAAATAAAAAAGTCGGCAAACAGGAACTCTGCGATGGACGAGGGGTGGTTAGAACGAAGGCATAGGAGGCCAATGGAAAATGATCAAGAGACGAGAGAAGTATGGAAGGCCTATAATTGATTGATTGTCAGGCAAGAGTGTTGAAGTAGGGCTATCTCTGCTAATGGTGAGTACAAGGTCATTCCAACCCTTTAGAAGTAGGTAAGGGAAGACGAAGTATAAAAAAAACAATTAGGGGGAGATCAGTGCGACCTTGAATTTGTTGTCGCGCGCGTTGGGATGAAGTCTGGAATTAATTGTCCTTTTCTCTTTGTCGTGCCTGTCATTTGTACGTGGTACTGATATTTCTCTACTTTCTATTATACTGGGATTTATATTATTACATAACTCGGGGAATTTTCAATTTTTGGATGTTATAGTATGGGGCGTGTCTTTATATTTATTAGTAACTATCTTGATTAACTTCGTCCACGAGGTTCTGGGATTCTCTAGGTGAAAATAACCATAGTTTCTCAGTAAGTTTTGCGTCAAGATGTTCAGACAAACGTTAGATTGGAGATTATTAGCGGTGATTAGGTTTAGAAAAATTATAAAATAATGAATTTACGAAATTTTTTAAGAGAAAAGATTATGGCATGGGTACAAAATTCGGTAGTTTTTGTAATTAACAATTTAACACAGGTAGGGATGAAATGCGATGGGGTATGGAAATTTTATGGTATGATATTTAGTTTTCGCATACTACATTTATGGTTGCATTTGTAATTGTGGGAAAAATGGGAGTCACATTTTGAGATGAGATAATTTAAAATTGATATTTATAAAAATACAAATCTAGGACTAGTTTTTAAAACTTTTAAATATTGAGAAATATCAATTTGAATAGTAATAGGTCAATTAAAATAAAGAGTGTAATAAATTTAATTATTAATATTATGGCTATAACTAAGGTATTAAAAAAAACACACAAATAATTTTAGAAAATATGATTCGAAGAATTAAAATATAATATGATTTTTTATGTAAAATTGAAATTAATGAATTAAAATTTAAAAGTTGCTTAAAATAAAGTAAAAATTGATAAATGAGGGTGTACAAGATTTAAAATTTGAATTGAAATGCTATAAAAATGGTAAAATAATGAACTTGATGGATTTATAATAATAATGTTATTGCTATTAAAATGGTATCGAATAATTAATTCAGAGCAAACGGAGATAGTGTTACATTAAATAGTTCTGTAGAGAAAATTCTCCTACCAGATGGATGTCTTGAATGGGTCTTGTGGAGGGGGCTGCGATGAGGCTTGGTGATCTTTTTTGCGGTGGTTGCCATGGGACATCGTCGATGCTGGTTGGCGGGGCAATGTCAGGATTTCTCGATGAATCTCGTCTGCCTGTTCGAGCCGATGGGGGGACATGTTCGCGGCGCAGGAGATGTTGATGGGGGCGATGATGACCTGCTCGCTGCGAGGTGCAGCTAGTCCTCGCATGGAGTCTTTTAGGTGGCTTACACGGTCTTCGCAGTGGGGCTGCATGTTGGTGAGGGCATCCGCGACGTATGCGTCTTCGGCCTCCGTCATCCTCTGCATGTCGTTGTCCTCAGTCATCCTGTCGACTTTAACGGGTTCTGTAGTAATCCCGAGGTGGAATGTGCTGGGCAGTCGTGGTAGTGGGTGAGTGATGGGATTCCCGCACTGGGACAGCAAGAGACAGAGGCAGGTCTAGGTGGTAACTCCAAGGAGGTAGAGGTAGACCACGGACGAAGGTAGTCGGACCATGGACGTCACGGATGCCCTAAGTCTACATCGCGGATTGGGGTGAGAAGTCTGACTGACCGTATAACAGCGTCGCTCTGAAACAACTGAAACACAACTCTCTTTTGTCCCATTTCTGGGCTCCTTATATACTCAGACTCTGGCATGTGGTGGCGCGTTTTGATTGGCCCCCAGAAAACACGCCACCTGTCAAGCGTTGATTAATTATTACGTCTGGCCACCTGTTGACGGGGTAATCGAACTCATTATCATAAACACGTGTTCGTCTGGTCTTTGTCGTCTGGACTACCTCTACTCCTTTTGTTTTATTTGTCACTTCTATTATTCGATACATATTTTTATATACAGATATGGGGTTATAACAAATATTAGAATAAGGCTGTGAACTATATTACTCAAAATATACTACATATATATATATATATATATATATATATGTGGTAGTCAGGCACTATTCAGTCATGGGGTCTAAAGTGGTTTCAGGCGCCAATGGGTAACATATGGGACGAGGCAGGTTGAATGTCACCTCAGAGAGAGGCCAGCGCCGAAGACGTGGACAAGGTCCATGAGGATGTGATCTACAAGAGAGGGAAAGATGATCTGCTGTTGTCCGTCTGTTTGTCGGTGGAGGGGGAGAGCGGAAGTAAAACTAACTAACGACTTTTGAAATTGGAGACCTTGCCCTGTCTTTGGTGCAGCGGACTCTCAATAAAACATATTTCTTTGCTTTGTAATTCATGAGGGCCAAGCTGGCGCGTTGAATTGTATCTACATGGTAGATATGGAAATCTATTGTAGTATATAATGAAATATATTACTACATATATTATACTATTACTACATATATATATTCATCAAAAAGATGCACAATTAAAGGGAGAGATGCCTCTTTTGGTACATAAATATCATCCTCCCGCAAATTTATATTATATTTATATGTGGATCTTTAAAAAAAGTATTTATTATTTTATTTTTAAAATATTAATAATTCAATTTCAATATTTTGTTACATGGTGAACTTCCTTCATTAAAATCACAATATATATCGCTGTGATATGCCACTTAAAACAATTCTATCGTTAGAAGTATTCTATTATTACCTTTCTATATTTTATGAAGATGTTGCAGTGTCGTGACTTCTCTCCAGGAGTAGTCTGTCCGGGGTACGCACAGTTGCTAGATATGGCTGGATTTTTTTATCAACATAAATTGTCTTTTCATCTTTACCTTTGTTTTTCCTAATTTTTCTACGTGACGATTTGGTGAAGATTCTGGTTAGGATAGAGAAGACAAACTGAAGATTGAGAAGCAGACCTTGAGGCCATAAGTGCTGCAGATTCCATTTTACAACGACTGACTTCAGGATCCCGCTGCTGGGTCAAGGCAAGGACTCAATTGTCTTTTCATCTTTAATTTTGTTTCCCTCATTTTTTACGTTACAATTTGATATAGATTCTGGTAGGATAGGGAAGACAAAAACTGAAGAGATTGACGAGTAGACCATAAATGCTGTAGACTCCATTTTTCCGCGACGGACTTCAGGATTCCACCGCCAAGCTTCCTTTCAAGAACTTATGACGGCAAACTGCTCTTAACGCCCCGTGACGTAAAGCTAGTAAGGTCAAATTTTCAAGACTCATATTAAATCCTTGATGGAATACGAAATATCCATGTCAGTAGAAACAAGATTTGCAAGTTGTGAGTCACAGTTAGGATGGGGTTTTGTAGAAAAAAAGTATCAATTAATAAAAAAGATCATTAGTTTTATTTACTTTATGTAAATATGGGTGTGTACTTACTTTCCCTGAATAAAATGTACTTACTTTCGGCGTGTATAAGTTCTCTGGTCTCGATTGTGTGCCTGAAATGCGTGAATCTCATGTCCTGTCCTCTCATTGTTCTGTCTTTAAAAGCGGAAGCCCTTGGATTGGTTAAGGCACTTGAAAACGTAACCACTTTACCAGATGATCTAACTTTAGGATTCTTCCTGGACAACCTCTCAGTCGTGAAGTCAGTTCTGAACTCTAAGACTGGTAATTACCTTATCGACAGAGCTCTGCTACTGATTTCGCGATTGAATCGCAAAGGGAACAGATGCACCATACAATGGATCAAGGGCCACAGTGGGATCGTGGGTAATGACATTGCGGACACACTCGCAAAGCGGGGTGATGAGTCTGCTAACCCAAGCTGTTACAAACTCGCTCCTTTGTCGTTTGTAAAATCGGCAATCTACGGGCGGGCGTGTGAAGCATGGGAGAGCAGATTCTTCTCTCTAGCTCCTTCTATCCACACCCGCTTTGGCCTTACTCCAATGAGTCTTTTAGACAAAAGGTATGCGTACATCGTCCCGAGCAAGCACATCGGGTTGGCCTGCTACCGGGACACACGTGGACGGACAGTTTTCGCCCACAGTTTCGCTCGTAGGCGCAACCCTGGCATGTGACGCTGTTTAAGATCGGTTTCGCGACCTACCCTGCGTATCTGATCTCCCCTACGCTGTCTCTGTAACCTCACGACAGAGGTCAAATGGTTTGGCGATTCGACGGCGCGGGCCGATCGAGAAATCGACTTACGCAGCGACCCATTTGAACGCACTATGCAATATCTGGTGTACTTTTGTGGTTGTTTGTCTTAGTACTGGTACCCTCACTACTGATCCTTGATAAAAGACCTCATTTTTAATTTTTTTTATATATAGCCAAAAATATTTATTAACATTTAAAAAAATTTACCTAAAAGTTTTTTACTTTTATTTTTACAAAAAGAAAATGTATCTTTCCCAGCACCTGTTGAATTATTCCAGTTTTATTTAATATTCTTATCTAATCAACACCTGTCTTTCTCTTATCTTCCCTGGCCTGGGGAATCTAACCTTTTTTGAACAACCTTGGTAGCGTACAGCACCTTGGTACTTTGCTATAGTACATTGCGGCTTGTCTGATTGCTACATCCGTTTGTGGGCTCGAAAATCATAAATTTTGGTTAGTAGCCCGTAAAACT